>CM055896.1:16349461-16541961 GCA_029582155.1 Panopea generosa | reverse complement strand
TTTAGTCATTGGACAATTATACCACTGTAACAGAGTCCCCTATTTTTATAAGAACTATGATATAATCATTGAATATTATATACCATTCAATATACCAGAGTCGCCAAGCTTACCAAACCTGATATAGTCATTGGACAATTATACCACTGTACCAGAGTCCCCTATTTTATCAGAACTATGATATAAGCATTGAATATTCTATACTATTCATTATACCAGAGTCGCCAGGCTCACCAAACCTGATACTGTCATTGGACATTTATACTACTGTACCAGAGTCCCTTATTTTATCAGAACTATGATATAATCATTGAATATTCTATACCATTCGTTATACTAGAGTCGCTAAGCTTCCCACACATTACATAGTCAATGGACATATATACCACTGTGCCAGAGTCATATAGTTTACCAAACCTAACATAGTCACTGGACATATGTACCATTGTACCAGAGTCGCCAAGCCTACCAAACCTGATATAGTCATTGGACATATGTACCATGATTGCAACAGAGTCGCCAAGCCTACCAAACCTGATATTGTCACTGGACATATGTACCATTGCACCAGAGTCGCCAAGCCTACCAAACCTGATATTGTCACTGGACATATGCACCATTGCACCAGAGTCGCCAAGCCTACCAAACATATATAGTCATTGGACATATGTACCATTGCACCAAAGTCGCCAAGCCTACTAAACCTAATATTGTCACTGGACATATGTACCATGATTGCACCAAAGTCGCCAAGCCTACTAAATCTGATATTGTCATTGGACATATGTACCAGAGTCGCCAAGCCTACTTAACCTGATATTGTCACTGGAAATATGTACCATGATTGCACCAGAGTCGCCAAGCTTACCAAATCTAATATAGTCATTGGACATATGTACCATTCCAACAGAGTCGCCAAGTCTACCAAACGTGATATTGTCATTGGACATATGCACCATTGCACCAGAGTCGCCAAGCCTACCAAACCTGATATTGTCACTGGACATATGTACCATTGCACCAGAGTCGCCAAGCATACCAAACATAATATAGTCATTGTCCATTTATTCAATCGTACCATAGTCGTCCATTTTTCAATAGTATAGCCATTGTATACACGTGCCATTGCGTCAGAGTCTGAGCGACAAAACTTGAGTCTGAGTTTGACAAACCATAAAATAGGCGCTGTACATTTATTTATTCAAAACTGAATATTAACGTTGAAAATTTATACCGCTGTATGCCATTGCATCAGGATTGCACACCATTCTATCAAAACTTAAAAGAGTCATTGTTTTTACCATTGTACCATAGTTGCCTATTTTACTAAACCAGCTATAGTCGTTGTATATTGCAATAGAGTCGCCCTCCATTTTATCAAAACGTTAAACAGTCAAATTAACTTTAAGAAATTAGGTCAGACATTTTTATAAGTAAAATATTTCAAAATAACAGAGATAACACGGACAGCTAAGGTGAAATAGAACATTACAATTATGAAAATGCATGTGACCTAGTTAACATTTCAAAATATGATGGTATGAACTGCGGGTTAATATTAACTGTAGGGTACACACAAATAATTGGCATACTTTCTAACATACATACTTTACGGAGTATCGATACCACGGGAAAGAGGTGGTATACTTAAGAAAATGAAAAGATACATGAAATTAACTCTCAAAAGAACGAACGCTGTCCTCTTCCGGCATATTCCGTATCGTATAATTATATTCGTGATGGCTGCCTATATTTCATAAAGGAACACAGTAGAAGATACCCGCTCTTTAATATGAGAACTAATGCAAACATGCTTCTGTCTGGACACCAGGATCCGATACTGGGTAATACTAGTATATGTTATTACATTTTATTCAGATATACATCGAAATACTTGAGAAACGCAACACTAAGATAAACATCATTAAAACATTGAGTTCTTTATCGATTTTTATCAAAATTATTTTATTTGATAACATTTTTTTACCTCTTCTGGAAATTTTCATTAAATATATTGCGATTATTACTTCTTTTTATTGATTTGAAGCATACAACGCCGTCACCTAAATTCACAAAATCAATATCAGTGTACTAGCATTTTTGCGCGTTGATACACGGGGGTCGTATGTTTCAAATCGGATAGTCGGAGAGAAGCTAACTTCGCACTGGACTTGATTTTTGTTTTGTTTGAATAAGCTACATTTTATATCGTTTTATATTATTTGTTAACCCTTATTAATCCTACATTATAATCTCATGATCTATTTATATACTAATACAGGGTGTCATTCGTGGTACGTGTAACATATACTGTTTTTTTTTATAGTTTACACAAGCTAGATTTTCATCTTGTCATATCGCTACTGACGTCCTTGTTGATAAGGAGTGTTTATATTTGCGAAGTTTTACGTAATATAACATTTATCACCATTAAGTGCTTGTATATTGCTTGTATATTGCGTTTACTTAATAACTTTTTGTTCATATTACGAGTGGTGGTCCAATGTGCTGTCTCAAGAGCCTCTATCTCTCGCTAAGGTCGTAGGTTCGAATCCCGCTCGCTCTGAAAACTTCTTTGTGGGACACTTGAGGAATGACGGTGGTTCTACTCAGATTCATTTGGCATGGGGTTTAACGCCATTTTCAACATATTTCAGGTTATATATTGCATATCCAGTTTTACTGGTGGAGGAAGACCTCAGACTGAGTCAGACTGAGTAGAACCACCGTCCTTCCGCAAGTAACTGGAAACTTTATCACATAAAGTTTTTGGAGCGAGGGGACTCGAACCTACTACCTTAATGGTAAGAGGTAAATCTTGAGACGGCGATTTAGACCACTCGGCCACAGTGGCTCCTTTAATTCATTTTGAGTTCATTTTTGCTATATACATTGTTGTGTTCACCTCACACTCGCTTTGATCGCAATATAATGTTAAAGTAGCAAAGAAGAACTATAATAAGGGTTATTTATTGTCACAAATATATTTTGGAATGTTCATGCCGAGAATAATACCATTTTTACTAATGCGTTCAATAAATTAAAAAATGAAGCACGAATATTATATTCGTTTTATCTCAATCTAAAAAAATGTACATAGGCTGTACCAATTGTTTGTCATATAATGTCTATAAGAAATGAGAGAAAATCCGTTTTTCAACATATTATACATTGTACTTTGTACATATTAGTTCCCGTCAGTCATGATATGACTGGTGTCTCAAACAAGTGTCAGTTTATCATGCGTAATCGACGTTTAGATGGCCCAATGTTGTACTCTTGAAACTGACAAGTGTCAGTTTACCATGCGTAATCGACGTTTAGATGTCCCAATGTTGTACTCTTGAAACTGACAAGTGTCAGTTTACCATGCGTAATCGACGTTTAGATGTCCCAATGTTGTACTCTTGAAACTGACAAGTGTCAGTTTACCATGCGTAATCGACGTTTAGATGGCCCAATGTTGTACTCTTGAAACTGACAAGTGTCAGTTTACCATGCGTTATCGACGTTTAGATGGCCCAATGTTGTACTCTTGAAATTGACAAGTGTCAGTTTACCATGCGTAATCGACGTTTAGATGGCCCAATGTTGTACTCTTGAAATTGACAAGTGTCAGTTTACCATGCGTAATCGACGTTTAGATGTTCCAATGTTGTACTCTTGAAATTGACCTGACGCGCGCGTTCAATCAAACAAGTCGATAACCCAATCAGCCATCGATATTGTTTTCAGGGACGCCACTTTCCTTAGATACGCTAACAGTCCTTACGTAAACACTACATCGTATTATATTGTACTTACTTGTGTAGACAACGCGGCGTGGCCAGTGGGCGGCGTGCGTCACCTCAATTCTCAAATTGGTCATGACAGAGCTCAAAGTAAATATATGCGGTATGGTTTGAAACATAACTGTCATTTGATTTGATTGATAAAATGTATATACATGTATATTATGTGAAGAAGATCTAGTTCTAAAAGGCGTATATTTCGTATTTCTTTTAAATTATCATAACTATACAACGACTTAGCTTGTTGGAGGTTTTCATAACTCTCTTTAGTGTGTGTCTTGTATGCTCTCTCTCTACTATATGTCTTGTATGCTTTCTCTAGTGTGTGTCTAGTATGTATGGATATTTATAGATTGTAATTCATGATAACGAGCATACTTATTTTATGGAATCAATTATAGAGAATTAATTTGGATATTTCTACTGCGCATGCTCAACTACAGGTCGTTATGTCGTTGTATTAACTGTGATTTGGGATGGTCAGAAGAAATTGATAAGAACATACTCGACAACTGGCATATAACGACATCGTTGTATTCTACTATTACGCCAGGCACATAATATAATATAATAACGTCTGGGTTATTTCATTTTATATATTGTTTCATTTAATGTAGGGTACTCTCCCAGTGGCAAAACAAACAAAAAAAAACTTAACAACAACAAAATCAAATACCGCAAATTCATTTAAAGTATAACTAAAGCATTTTTGTAATATTACAGTTCTGATCATATCGATGGCTTGGCGCAAGACTGGTCCAACTCACTATTTTTCACAAAATCACTTTTTTACATATTTGAATAAAGCACACAGAAATACACATCTTGTAAAAATAATAGACTTTTATTCTTATTTATTTTAATACTGTTGCTAAGAAACAAAAAGGTCTATCTAATAAAACAAGATTTCATAGACGCAAAACAGGTCCAAGTAGAGTTGGTCTTGTCTTGCGTTTAAATTATATTACATGAAACAGGTCCAAGTAGAGTTGGTATTGTCTTGCGTTTAAATTATATTACATGAAACAGGTCCAAGTAGAGTTGGTCTTGTCTTGCAGTGAAATATTTTACTATACCAATATTTAAAGCATCAGATAGACTTGTGTTGTTTTGAAAAGTGTTTATAATTGCAGTGGTTTAATTTATTCTAATTGTATTGATAATTTAGAAAAGGGGTTGGGGCACAAGTTATTCCAACATTTGATTTAGCCCTCCCCTTACAACAAAGAACATATTGAGTGTCGTAGTTGTCAAACAAATAAATTCTAAAGAGAAAAAAAATGGTAAAGTAAGAGTAAGAGCTGAAAGAAAACTTAAAATAATACTAAAATTGTTTGTTTATCAAAGATTTTCATTTTTAAGTATTAGACTGTGTGACTTTGGCATTAAACATTATATAAATCTTGATTGATAGATTACGAAAGGACAATTTTATATAATAACATTGTAACTGTATCAATTAAATTTTAAGCAACAGTTTTTACATGTTTACAGAAGATGGTGGTGGGGATAACTGTCTTATATCCCCCTCCCCCTCCAATAATATGGTTTAGTAGTTACATTATATATGTTGAGTTTTGTACATATTTGAATATGGCATACTTTTTAGTTTCTTTAAATTAAAAATACATCCTTCCCCCTAAATATACTAGATCCCTCTCGGATATTGTGCATTAACATAGTATTGACAAATATAAGTATTATATTTTAGGCACAAATAAAAAACCTGGCTTTGGATACCATGTGTTTGAATCTTTATGCGAATTTACTATTGGAAATGAACTTATAGGTTCAATTACATAAACTTGACTTTTTGTCTGTTAATTGTTAGACATTGAGTCTTTACTGTTTTACTTAACCATGAAACATTTGTATTTTTAAAGTCACACACATAACACTTTTGAAAAATGCTATAAACAATGATGAGTCTATAGTGACTTTGAAAATTTCTCTGAAATACTCGATGGCGAGTACTCATGTTGTTTACAACAACTTTAATAAAAATTTGGCATCTTAATTGACACAAATTTATGAACCAGGTTTATCAGATTGTGATAGTTCAAATATTATTTGTAAGAAACTTCTGACAAAGATGATTATTCATCTCAACAAAGTACAGTGTCTATTCCTGAGGTAAAGTGTCATACAATTGCTGTGGTCAATGCACATATTTTATCTAAACCAGAAAAATTTGAATCAGAACCAGAATTAAATGGTTCTGGCATTGAAAGAGTAATAATGGGGAGTTTAATAAATAAACCAAATATATCTGTTGACATATTGACATAATCTGAACTGATGATGATGTTCCATTATGCCGCATAAAAAACATGCTATAGTCTAAATCTTTTCCAGAAACTTACATTTATTAAACTTCTAAGCAAATGATTTTACCATGGAAACTGAAGTAACTAATTCTGAGTATACAAGTTTAAGCCACAAAACTGAGAAGGGGTAGTCAAACAATAAATTTTGATACTGAAGTGTTGATAAATAAAGAAATGGATCTTAGTAAAGATGATCCGGAAATAGTGTTAATATGTCATCCACAATGAAGAAGACAAAATTAATAAAAAAAAAATTAAGAAGTAGCATTGTGAATGAAAAAAGATCTTGAAAAGGATATAATTTTTATATAGCAGTTTAGCAGATAACACAACCCAATAAGTCAAATGATATCAGATGGGGAAAAAAGTAAAACATTTTCATCAATTCCAGAAAATGGCATTTCAAAGTTGAAGGTCAATCTGTTCCTGTAATGCAAAACATATCACTTGCATTCACCAAATATAGGTCATGCAATAGTAGACATTGCTTTAAAAAAGTGTGGCTTTACTTGAAACAAAATATCTGGTGTAGACTCACCTGATTAAAGCAGGAAAGTACACTAATATGCTTAATAGTATTCTTACAGATCAGGTAGCTCAAATTAAGGAACATAATTTTATAAATTAGTTTCTAATAGAATTCACAATATTGCCAATATCTAAGTTTCAAACAAATGGTATCGAGAGCCAGGTTCAAGTGTGTCCATATCTTCAACCACCAATATGACATTGACTTTCACAGGTGTGATTTATGCTCCTGCTTTAGCTTCTAAAACGTTGTGATGCAAATAGACTGTGGAAAATACATTAAAAGCAAAAACTTCACATCAAAACAAATAATTTGATAAAGGGCGGGAAATTTAAGACAATGAGCCTGTTTAGACCTTCAGTAGATTCTTCCATGGCATGAAGGCATATCATGTCAAGGACCAAATGAAATTGACTTTTACATTTATCAATTCCTTGGCCTTCAGTTAAGAAAAGACAAAAAAGAAATAATTTTGTGTTGTGATTATTTTGACATAACCCTGTTGAATTTTGTTTAATGGTAAAAGGCCTCCAAAGCTGTCGGTCTCTAAATATAAGTCACTAGTCAAAATGTATTAACAAATGAATAAAAAATTATGCAGAATGAACTAAGAACCTAGTCAAAATGGATGAATAAATAGGGTTTTACAGTGTACCAACACATTGTAGGTTATTCGATGCCAATAAGAAAGAAGATTCCAGGTTTACTCTACATGTACAAAAACAACAAATTAACACATAGATGAAAAATGTCACATTAACAAATGAATATGCAGAATGAACTTAGAACCTTCATACCTGCAGAACTGCACAGTTTCAGCAAATTCTGTTGTATTACTCAAATTGTCGCTTCTTACGACATGCACAAGCCACAGTGATCCTTTCCTTGTCATCACTCATATGGCTCCCAGGAACCACACAGGGGCTGGTAATTTAATCACAATAATGAACATTACAAAAAATGATAAAATGAACATGTGACCAATTCAGAGGATCCCTACTCCTCTGCAGAGATTGACAGTCAGTTTGTTCTTACCCGGGACCACAGGGGTTGTCAATAGTCAAATAATTCAGACTACCATCAATTTTCCCCATTCTTAGCCACAAGTCTGAGTTGGGGGTGGGTAGAGGTATATCAATAGGCTTATTATACCCAGTATGATGATAATAAATCAAATAGATGTAGTTGATAGGTATAGCTAGTACTTTATTGCTAGATAAATGGATATAGCCTGGGTGATTTTAAGCTGTACTGGGTAAAGTTATAAACATAACATTATTAAATAAAAGATTAAAAGCGGGCGATTTATCTTTAAAAATATTATTTCAGTCAAAAAAATAATTAATGTATATTGTTATACTCAATAACATTTTATTTCTTATTTGAGATAGGCTAGCATCTAGTTCCGAATATTTAATTTGAACAAAATCTTCCTGTTTGCATGATTATATATCTTATTATTTATAAAGCTAAATTATTATTTTAATGGCAGAGGCCAATGAAATCATTACTGGTTACCAAAACTGACTGTACAGTCATAATGTCAATTTTGATTTGAAATGTTAAAAAAAACTTTGAAAGTATGTAATTCTTATCTTCAAAAATCTTAAAAAGTCATAGTTCTGTACTAAGTTGAACCTATTTCACATAAAAACAATTCCCTTCAAGACATAAAATACTCTAGTTGGTCTAAAATGACTCTTAATGTATCAGTGCAAGACAAGCCCAACTCAACTTGGTCTTGTCTTGCACTGAAATATCTAATGCAAAATAGGTCTAAGTTGAGTTGGACTTGTCTTGCGCCAAAATATTTAGTGCAAAATGAGTCCACTTCTCAAATACACTATTTCCAGTTATAAAAATGTAAAATAAATTACAAAGCATAAATTCATGTATGATTAAATAAATATATGCTTTGTTTTATCCTTCTTATCCAAATATTAAAGAATATAATCAGTTTTTTGCTTCTCCTGAACAATTTTCAAAAAGTGACTTGGTCCAGTCTTGCGCCAAGCCATCGATATATAATTAGTCTCTATTGTATATTGTATATATTATTGTTATAATCATATTCTGAATAAACTATTGAATTGAATTGAATTGACAAAATTCTATCAAATAACAATGAGACAATGCTGTCGGTTTGTATGAAAACTATTTATTTGGTTAAAAAGTCACTATCTTTATTGTTATATGATATGCAAATAGATTTATCCTTGTGCATAGTCCATCTGTAGTTTGTGGAGGAGATCTGCCGGGATCAGGAGACCATCGATTGCGTGCACCACGCCGTTAGTGGCCGGAATGTCGTAGTCAGTCACCGTTGCGTAGTTCACAGACAGTCCTTTAAAATAAGTAAAAATAAAATTCAAAACTACATGCATAAAACACTTCCGAAATCTTTTGAATAAAAGTATTGTTAAGTTTTGTATGTTCTGTTCAATTTAATGAGCATATGACAGGCATAACCCTGTCGTACAGCGCTTGGTATACTATTGGCACTAAAATACTTATTTGCTTTACCCATCAAGGTGATGAATGTTTTCTCATTAGCAGATGATGTGTTTCTTGGATAAACTATGTACCGGAAAAAGAAAACACAACTACTTTAATGTTGATACTGTTGCAATGAACCTGCTGTTATTGTGTGTGTTTTTTCATTTAAATTAATAGAATGTTCCTTTTATTACTTAATTGATTTTGGTTGATGGGCGCCATTTAAAAGTAAAAATATTTCCTCCAATACTAATATACCTCATTCAGGAATATCTAAATAAAATTACTCACGTGACACCCCCTTTGTGATGTTAACCGGTGTTCCATGAAGGGTAAACAGCTGATCCCCGTCCTTGAGCATGCTTTTTGTTCTTGAGCCAGGAACCATGTGATACTTCAGGATCTCTGAAAAGACAAATATACAGGAATATATAGCATACAATATGTGTATATGTAGATAAATTCTAGTTTATTGTTCAAGGTTTCAGCTACAATACCATTTTAGTGGACCATTTGTTTATGCTTCAGTTTTGTATGAAAATATTTTATTTGTTTATGCTACAGTTCGTGTATGATAACATTTGATTATGCTGCAGTTCGTGTATGATAACATTTGTTTATGCTACAGTTCGTGTATAATAACATTTGTTTATGCTATATTTTATGTATACAGTTCGTGTATGATAACATTTGATTTGTTTATGCTGTATGATAACGTTTGTTTATGCAACAGTTCGTGTAGGATAACATTTGTTTATGCTATAGTTCGTGTAGGATAACAGTTTCTTATGCTACAGTTTATGTATGATATCATTTGTTTATGCTGCTGCAGTTCGTGTATGATAACATTTGTTTATGCTGCAGTTCGTGTATGATAACATTTGTTTATGCTGCAGTTCGTGTATGATAACATTTGTTTATGCTGCTGCAGTTCGTGTATGATAATATTTTTTTATTCTATATTTCATGTATGCAGTTCGTGTATGATAACATTTGTTTATGCTGCTGTTCGTGTATGATAACATTTGTTTATGCTGCAGTTAGTGTATAATATCATTTGTTTATGCTGCAGTTCGTGTATGATAACATTTGTTTATGCTTCAGTTCATGTATAATATCATTTGTTTATGCTGCAGTTCGTGTATGATAACATTTGTTTATGCTGCAGTTCATGTATGATGACATTTGTTTATGCTACAGTCCGTGTATGATGACATTTGGTTATGCTACAGTTCGTGTATGATAACATTTGTTTATGCTGCAGTTCGTGTATGATAACATTTGTTTATGCTGCAGTTCGTGTATGATACTATTTGTTTATGCTACAGTTCGTGTATGATAACATTTGTTTATGCTGCAATTCGTGTATGATAATATTTGTTTATGCTGCAGTTCGTGTATGATGACATTTATTTATGCTGCAGTTCGTGTATGATAACATTTGTTTATGCTGCAGTTCGTGTATGATAACATTTGTTTATGCTACATTTTATGCATGATAACATTTGTTTATACTTACAATTCATGTATGATAACATTTATTTATGCTTTAGTTCATGTATAATAATATTAGTTTATGCTACAGTTAATGTATGATAGCATTTGTTTATGCTACATTTAAGGTATGAAAACATTTTTTATGCTACAGTTCATTTATGATAACATTTCTTTATGCTACAGTTCATGTATGATAACATTTGTTTAGGCTACAGTTCATGTTTGATAACATTTGTTTATGCTATATTTCATGTATGATAAAATTTGTTTATGCTGTAGTTCTCAGTTCACATGTTATAACATACGATGATACAACAGTTCTAAATACTAAATCACATTTTTCTGTCAATTGTAGTGAATCAATTTCTATGTGGCATTGTTCTACAATGAATAATTGTAAGCTTATTTCTAGTTAGGTGATACAGTATGCAGCCCAGGTCGACTAATAGGTGTGATCCTTTCCAGTTTATAAAACATCATATAACTGCTGTTTTGGTGTGACTCTATATATCATTGTAGTATATAGTTGATATATAGACGATTAGGAAATGGTAAATATATAAATAGTTAGGTATAATTGGTATAGAAGTATAGTTGTATAGTATGTTAGAAATTGTTGTTAGATTATTTTATATAATATAAATCTGAAATACGTTATAATATAAAAATGGGAGTTATTTGTGTTGGTTTTTTTTCCACGATCAAAGCTGGACCCGATTAGCTCAGTCGGTTACGCGTCTGACTATCAATCCAGGGGTCGTTAGTTCGAATCCACGCTCGGCAACAGTCTCCGTGATGATTGATATACGACATTGTGTCTCATTATCTTTCGTCTCTCACTGCTGATTCAAGTGGGAAAGTTATCAGTTACTTGCAGATATGGGGTGTGCTCGAATACTGGTTTACCTTTGAGGATCCCAGGAAACAGTGGTTTGCTTAATTGATCTTCTGTTAGTATAAAAATGACGCTAAATATTCAATCAATCAATTCAATCCATGACTAAGAATCATGACATTCTATAAGAAGTAAACTTGTCTAATTAAAGTGAAAATGCTTCATTCAGATCATATATGTACAGTTATGGAAAATAATGGAATATTGCTACTTATAAGCAGCAATAACAACGTGCGAATGTGAGCAAGCTTCATCCTTCAGAAACGTTTTATTTTTTTTCGCCGACAAAATGAGAAGAACGGATACAGAGCTTTCTGAGATTAAGTACTGCAAAAAAGATGACGGGGACTTGTTGATTTCTTGTTTAACCCTTTACTCTATAGATACGCGTTTTCCCGCACCAATAACAGAAGGCCTTTGAAAACAGTGCAGGAAGAGTTCAGATTGCTCGTAACGAGCAATCTGAACACTTCCTGCACTGTTTTCCACTCTGTAAGTTAATATAAACATAATTCACCCAATAATTCAAAAGCCTTCTATATTAGAGGTGTCCAAAGGCATCTATATTAGAGGTGTCAAAAGGCGTCTATATGAAGTAAAGGGTTTATGTATTCAATGTGAATTAGAACATATATTCATATCATTTAACCTATCCAATGTCGATCAACAGAAAGGAGAGTGGTGTTTTTACTTTCATGCTTAAGTTGAGAACAAATAAACGAAAGGAATACAGAGTAATTGAAAAGGTGACAGATCCAACTGAATGGTGTCCACCTTTGATTTTAAAACCAAATAGGTGTGCCCCTGAAAAAGCTCATCAAATGTATCTGTAAAACTATATCTACTACGCACTACGCATTCAAACAGGTTCCGTTTGCAATTTCAAACTCGCAGAATATATTTCAAAAGGAATTAGAAGTAAAATATTACAAGGTATAACTTGGGTTGATGTAATAATTGGCGACATCATTGTGTATGATCAGACTATGCAATCACATTACTAAAGCTTGCGTTGCGTTATAAAAAGAAATGAAAAACGGAGGGATGACGTTGAAAGAGATAAATATGTGTTTAGGCAATCTAAACTATTATGGTTACATAGTAGGCGAATGAATTCGAGAGCTTGAAGAACCATCGAACGTGTCTGGATTGCTTCGTGTGAATGGAATGATTAATTATCTAGATTTTTAAAAAAATTGATCAAGTTTCTCACCGGCCAAGCGACTCAGTTCAGATCAGAAAAATTCAAAATGTTCACGTGTAGGTACAATGTTCGGCACATAAAGTGCGTTCGCAATACCTGCACGGTAATGGTTGACTGATTGATTGAATATTTAGCGTCATGTTATGCAATCGCAGGCTAACAGACGATCGCTTAATCTAACAACTGTTTCCTGGGATCCTGAAAGGTTAACCAGTACGCGAGCACACCACATCTCCGCAAGTAACTGATAACTTTCCAACTTGAATCAGTGGTGAGAGACGAATGATAATGAAACACAATGTCGTAAATCAATCATCACGTAGACAGTTGCCGGGCGGGGATTCGAACTCACGACCCAAGGATTGATAGTCAGAGCGTTACCAACCGGGATAATCGGACCCGGCACACGGTAATGGTGAAGCCGATATAGGAATCAAAATTGCCAAGAAAATATTGAAGCAAAAATATGTATTTTGTGAAATTAAAAGTTTATCGTAACTCACTAACAAAAGTTACAGAGGTTTTACAATCACAGCTTATGATGAGGAAACATAAGGTCAAATATACCATGGATTCAAAATGTACTTCTACCCAAATACCCAATAACGGAAAAGCAAAACAGAATGTTTCTATAACGGACGGAATTCTGTTCGAGATCATGATGTGATGGAGAAGGGAGATATTGTGAAAATTAGGATAGGCAATGAGAAGAAATTGGGAGATAAAACATTGTCAATAAAACAGATCTAATTAGAATATCCTATGTGAAATTAACCTCAAATGAAACTTAAATTAGCATACGTTTCAATAGTATATATTTTGAATGGTTATGGGGAAGAAGCCATTTAAAGAAATTTTGAAAGACGACGATGGACAAACGTTTAGAGTCTGTTAAAGGAATAGGATTAAGTGAGAATCGCTAATATGCCTTAAAAATGGCATAATGCGTGAAAAACAGATGATCGTTGAAGTCTTTCTCACCTTCATAAACAGCATTAGCGTTAGGGATGTTCGGATGAAGGATACTCTGGCTGAAGGGCGCCCAGGCGGAATCTATTGGGGCGAACAATGTGTACTCTCCACCTAGTGGGTACAAAACAATTACATGCAATTATTATTTGAGTTACTGATGGTAATATTGATAACTGTAATCTTGAAAAACGATTGATTATGAAATAATGTATATCACATATGGAATATAAGGAATAAAGAAACACCGATCTACCACAATATATAAACATATAAGATTACTCAAATCAGTATTTTCTTTTTTCAATTATATTGATTCAAATGACCCGTTTTTATAAGTATATATTTACTTAAGACGGTAAAACGTTAATTTTAACCTTATTACTCCTAGGAATTTTATTCTCAAACGATATTTACCTGACCTGTGTTTGTTTTATTACGGTATAATCTAAACGAAGTAATAATTCAATGTGGGATATCTTTTTCTTTATGAAACCAAAATATTGGTTTAAAGATTAAACAAATTTGTTAAATATTCAAATTTACATACATGCAAGTCAGTATAAATATGGATTAGAATGGAAATAATATTTAAGTTATATTAGAGTTCTGAATACACGTATGATATACAACAATATTAGTACTATATAAGGCGTGTATATATGTTTTATGCCACCACATATCGTTAAAGTATACATTACTTTCAAGAAGGCTCGACAGGCCCGACAACAAAAAGGCCAAGGTCGTATCTCTGAAGAGGTCGTCCCTCATGAGAAGCACACCAGCAATGCTATTTGTTCCAAACACTGGCGGCTGCAACACAGTATCGATGGTGTGGATCAACCCATTATTGCAAATCACGTCATTCGGCGCAATCACTTTAACCACACCGTTAAGTATCAGCCCGGAACTCTGGAATGAAAGGCACATTGTTTATATAAGAGAGAGAGAGAGAGAGAGAGAGAGAGAGAGAGAGAGAGAGAGAGAGAGAGGTGTTATTGGAAATAGATCATACAATTGAAAAGATGTTAATACTATGTTTAATAGGACAAGCTGACTTTAATTCTTGGGTTGCCAACACAGCACCAGCAATTCAAATATTTGCAATCAGTCATCTTTCATATTCACATAAAAGTTTGGAATAGGGCTTTCATGATTTTTTTATTTGTTAATTGCAACAAAACTTACAAATGTGTGATTAAAAATATGAAACAAATATTTGACTTCTTTCCAAATATAATGCATTTTATTCAAATAAATACTTTTGAGAAAATAAACTTATTGAGGCATCAACTATAAGTCCGATATATTAGAATAAAAATTTCAAACTGACTATTTAAATGCTGTCGTATAAATAAAGCTATTTTAAGAACTTTTTGTTCAGAATCATGTGTTCTTTTCTACTTCTGAAATGTTGTTGTTGTCGATTGAATCGCGTCCCGCTCTAAAAGCTACAACAATAACTATCTTAAATCCGATAATTTCCGAGCGACAGTAACAAATCTTCGGATTTCCGGTTATCAGCGCAGTGCGTTCCGAAACTATCCGGAATTACACAAGTTCAATTTAATTCACTCAATATTTAATTTTCGGCCACCTGGACTTTACCAAAAAATGAAAATTTAATTTGCAACTAGGCAATGTCCATTTTCCTTTAGAAAGTATCTAGAAAGTATCTAAATTAAATATTGAGTGAATTAAATTGAACTTGTGTAATATGGTTACTTCCCTGAGGAAGATTTTTGAATGAAAATATCCGGAATTAGTTTCACTAAAATCAATCACGAATACCATTGTGTATAGACGACCTTTTTAAACACTTATTTCTAGAAAGTAACTCATGTTGTAGAAAATTGAACTCATTTCTTCAAGTTACATGGGTTTCATTCAGACTAGGTATAGGTGGATCATTTCGTGGACACAAAATGTATAGGCAAGACCTCTTTAAACAATATTAGTATAGTAAATAGTGACATTAGTATAAAATACATACGACTGAGGCGTGTGTGACATTAATAGCTTGCCCATCTTGTGTAGTAATGGTCTCACTGCCGTGAATCTGAGGTGAAAGTCTAAAGCCGTTGACCACGTGGTATTTCAATAGTTGCTGCAGCTGTATTGGATTGTTGCTCAGTGACACCATCGTGTCAGGATCGACTTTAAGTATCGCTTCATTGGTAGGAGCAAACACGGTAAACGGCCCTGCGTGAAGCGAAATAACAAAAAAGCGCTTTACCTGGTTAGTTTAAACTTATTTATCTTATTTCGTTTATGAAACAAGTTCTTACAACTTAGACAAAACACGCTCGAAGTCCTCTTTCGTATAACCAGTACTAAGCATATGCGGAAAAGGTGTCTTGCTCAAGGACATCACACAAAGCCTTAGCGGAGAATCGAACCCACAGCCCTCCGATCATGGGTCCGGTGCTGTAACCACTGTTCTACGCGCTCAACACAAACAAATTAACCTGGGTGAATTTATATGAGCATAATTGTTTATATGAATGTAAAATTAAGATAAATACTTTAAAACGGTTTTTTTTTTATAAACATGGGTATGTTGGATTGCAAAGTATACCATCAATAACATTTGATACCAAGGTAAACGTTTTGTTCTACCATTTACTGTATCACATTGAATTGCATTGTATTACACTGTATTGTTGTTTTTATATTACGGTGTTCAGCTTCGTTTTCAATACAGTTTCAGCTGTTCCACAACGGTGTTTATTTGAGAAAGAACTATAGGCTCGGTCACACTGAAGTACTGTGCTGCAGTAGTATTATATGAATGATGCCTACTCAGTCACAGTATGCTGACACCGGGTGGAACATACCTAGAACTATCCTCTTATTGCTGAATGTTAAGCAAAGAAATGAAGCTTCTAGTACCTTTTGTCATATGCTTAAGCCGGAAACCGGAAGTACTCACAATTTTGCAGACTTACATAAACATTATAAAACATGTATCATACAACTAATTTTTAACTGCTTACTAAGGATTTTTACATGTACAAGACAAGAGACTACTGACTTAATTGTACAGAAAGTTTAAATATACTCTAAATACTAGCATGAAAAATATCATATCCTTGATACACTAAATCGCAGTAGAAAATGTTTATAAAAACGCTAGAAACATAAAAAAATCAACACAATCTTAAACGCTTTACTCAAATATGTAACCGGCACCATCTAAAATTAAAATAACTCTTGTACCAACAAATTTACATACACCGTCTGAAATAGAAGAAAGTGTTTCGATTACAATGACCTGAAAGCTCTTTCTAAAACTAATCTTATTGGCATTACCTCAAATCATGGAAACTTTCTTTTGGTTTGAGGTAATGCCAATAAGATTAGTTTAAGAAAGAGCTTCAAGTCAATTTTCATTGTAATCGAAATGCTTTTCTTCAATTTCAGACGGTGTATGTAAATTTGTTGGTACTAGAGCTATTTTAATGTTACATATTTGAGTAAAGCGTTTAAGATTGTGCTGATTTTTTATGTTTTTAAAATGTCTAAAGATAACGATAACTTACCAGTGCTGTTACAATAAATAAGGACAAAAATTATAAATATTTAGCAAATACTATCTAAGTTACTGGCATTGTCTACACTTAACGACAACTCTTACAACATTGTCTTGAGTCTTAAACTAAGGATATTTTTATAACTTTCTACATTTTCTTAAACTAAAAGGAACTTACCGGCACTATCTAAAAGCACGTCCACTTTTGCTTGTTGTAGCAGCTGTGCAAAGCTGGTGTACCCATTGTCGATCAGATATTGATATACCGTCTTGTCCTCGAACGAACGGACAAGACTTGAACATAGAAGAACAACGGAGACGACTTCCAACAAAACCTTCATGTCTTTTCCGTTCTGAAATAATATATCAAATAAACAGAAATTGTCTTTACATAAACTTGGTCATGTGATTAGCATTCCGCCATCACATTGATGATAAGGTGCTACTTGGTGTAAGACAGTTTAAAAATCACATTTGCACTAAGATACAAACCAGGCCAAAAGTACTGCCAATTACAGGTGTACTTAGATTGACACCGATATATCATCTAGATAAAAAGCCATTCCTCTCGTCGAGTACGTTACTTGATTATCGCCTCACTTCATCATTATAATAATCGTTCTTTCATTTTGGTTTTAATATTATGCATTACATGTGTGATAATCTGTGTGTCATTAATAATATTTCAGCTTGAGACATTGAGTTCTAGCTATACTTAACGCATTTAAAAACCACAGGTAGTACTATTTTTTGTTTGTTTTGTACATATCATTTAATAAAACATATAAATAGCATTGAATGTTTAATCTTGTACGTTGCCATTCTAAATCAAATATAAAATACATTTTAAACATACGATATGCATATCCAATACAAAGCACAATTATTTGACATGATAAAGCTATGAAATAAAATGCCAATCTTTATAATAAAAAAGAGAAGAAAATAGAGCATTATTGCGCGTATTTAAAAAATCTTACCGATGTTCTCCTTCGATCAGATCAATTGAGAACTGATTAGCAATATTTTCACAGAACAAACAGAATATAGCAAATAACAAAAAAAGATTTACACAGTTATTACATATTTCATGGGCTGTTTCGAATAAAAGTTGTTTTAAATCTTTAAACTAGATACATTAAAAAATAACATGACTTTTATCCTCTACAACATTACAAAACGAGCATTTTCGATCATCTTTTTTAAGATGTCCATACCTTCCAGTTCCAATGCGTATTGGAGCTACTCCATATCTGAATTTACTAAAAGTTAATGGATGTCTTATTGGTAAAATCATAGGTCAACTTACGTTTGTGTTAAATTATTGTTTTAAAAGACAATATGTTATATCGATGGTTTTTTTCCATAAAAACGTCTATCTCTCTGAATATAATATTGCCATTCAATTTAAAACTGATTTTAACATCGTTCCCTTAAGATAATGTGTGCTCGAGTACTGGTTAATCCCAGGAAACAGTGGTTAGGTTAACTGATCGTCTGTTAGCCCTCGATGGCATAAAAATGACGCTTAATATTCAATTAATCAATCAATCAATTAAAATAATGACAAAACTTACCTTATCTTTACATATACATGTTTCTATATTTTTATACTGTTTTATACTAGACCAAGTGAGTCTAGCATCTTTTTAGTATCGTAAAACCAGTATTTACAATTTGCCGATTGCCCATTGTGCAAACATTAACTTACACGAAGTGATGAGCAGGCCTATTGCTTAGTTAACAATTTTAACAACCCTTTTTGGTATTGTATGAAATCATTATATGAATCGAATGATAAATTGTAATAGTCTATGACCGTCTTCACAAGATTCGTCCTTACATTTTACATGTGTAAATAAAGAGAGAAACAAAACAAAAGTAGAGGAACGTGATATTTTGTTTTAGTAGAGTGATTCAAAGGACTTTAATAAGTATATTTTGAAGATGTTACTATCTAAAACTACGATTTGAAAGAGAGAGAGAGAGAGAGAGAGAGAGAGAGAGAGAGAGAGAGAGACTTAGCTTGTTGACTAGTAAGGTGAAAATTACCTTTAGCGTCTTTGAAACTAAGTGTAGAATACAAATTTGTTCTAGCTTATATAGCCGACCAAGACAAAGTATCACAGAAAAAGCATGCAAAAGGAACTTTACTTCAGAAAGTATAGTTAAACTAATTCATTGTAGCTGTTTGACATCTATATTGTACTTTTTAAGAAACACACTTTTATAAGTAATAATAGATAATATTAAAATATACACTTAAACATATTTTATGAAACAGAAAGAGAACATTTAAATCTGTATATAATAAGAACTATAATTTATTAGTTATGTAATTTCTTTATTTGATCTTCAAATGTTCAAGATGTCAAGAAGACAGTCTATGCTAGCACAACAATAGAAGTATATGTGTTTATAACTAGTACTTAAGGGTATTAATAATCTTAAGGTTGTTAAATGTATCAAAGTGTATGAATACGAGACAAACTGCATTATTATCAATAGTGAATTTTCAATTGAGATTTATAAAGATTGCAGAACTCTTAACTGAAAAGTCATTCCTGCTACAAAACAAACACAAACATTTTGTTTTTCAATTGTACTCTAACAATTTCATCATTTTAAAACCAACTTAACAAACCCATTGCGGTCGACATAGATGTATATGACAAATGAACATGATAGCTAAAATGGGCTAAAATATATATTCAATATTCAAAACCATGCGTGCTTAAAGGCGTTAAGTATAGTATTTCCAAGAACAATACAACAAAACAAAACTGTATTTTATATTCACATATATATTATACATAAAGGGCTTCATTAAAACTGACACCTTTGTCGTTGACTAGTAATTGTGTTGCGTCTTAAACAAACTGAAAAATGACACGCATAAATTTCGACATAACGCGCAAAACCACACAATATTATGTCAAAACTAATTATATCGAGACAAACATTCAATTTAAGGCGTGAAATGGTCAATTAGGAACTAAAACTGGGATCGAGATATCCGAAATAGTGATACAGACAATATCGAGTAAAAAGGAATTAATTTACATACACAAAGGATGGGGAAATTGGGGATGGCAAAAAATATCGACACTACCGGAATATCGACTCAAGCGATATCGATGAAACGGTATACAATGAAACGGTCTCAGACTTCAAGTACTGTCCTCAACATGGGAGAATAAACCTATTACATGTAATAAGCAATTTTCATCCATTTTGCTTTATTATTCAAAACGCCTAACATTATTATTTAAGTCTTATTTTCATTCGTTAATAGTGGTAGGTATTTGGAAGTAATTTGTTTCTTTCAAATAGTATGGTTTTAAGGAATTTTTCTCAGCTCATTAAAATTAACACATTCGATTAAAGAGGCTTCACCTATATCGCCGGTATTTTTTTTATCTTAGCAGTTAAACTGCACATATTCTACTTGTATACAACCAGTGTTATGTCTACCTACTTATACTACTTGTATACATGTTTTTGGTATTTAGCCTGCATTATGTCTACTTACATATACTACCTGTATACAACCAGTAGTATGTATACATACATATACTTCTTGTATATGTGTTGTTGGTATTCAGTCTGCACTATGTCTATTTACATATACTACTTGTATACAACCAGTGTTATGTCTACATACATATACTTATTGTATACATGTTGTTGGTATTCAGTCTGCACTATGTCTACCTACATATACAACTTGTATACATGTTGTTGGTATTCAGCCTACACTATGTCTACTTACATATACTACCAGTATACAACCATTGTTACGTCTACCTACATATACTACTTGTATACGTGTTGTTGGTATTCAGCCTGCACAATGTCTACTTACATAACCTTTTTTTTGCTGGGATGTGGTTTGTTGTATCATAATCATTATTGTACAAAGTGTAAATACCAGGCTTATGTATATTTGTGTTATCTTCTTGCCTGTCTATATGCTTCTTAGTAACATATTTATTCTAACATGTCTTTAAATGTACGAGTATCTTCTTATCTGGATCGCTTTAACCACTATCCTTTAAAACATATCCTTACATTTATTTATTGTTCAATGTATAATGAATAACCTTCTTTTACATACTCTCTTTATGTATCTTAACTTTTCTAAGTTTCTTAATATTTTTCAATTTTTGAATGCTCTTGGAACGATACATGGGAAATGGGGACATACGGCAGTTGAATTCTGTTACATTGTTACCATCTTGAAGCCAAGAAATGGTATCATACTGGCAACCTTCTTGTTTTTGTTACTACTGTTAAAGATATCATGAAAACTTCAATCAAGAGTACGGTTGCCGTCATGAAGCATTTCCAGCTGAATCTATGTCCATTTTTTTTACTACATGTGTCTTATTATCGATCTACAACACTGACGTTAAACTTAACACGACACTGTATGATATCCATGCGCGTGCAACACTAAAATTAAACCGAGTTCATGGTTATTACATATCGAAGCGTTACCCGTTAAGTTTTGTGCATTACGACAATGCTGTATTCTTACATCAGTGCATGTTTGTTACCTTTGGTGTAGTATGTACAGCTTGGTTATTTGTACTAGACTAAGTGTTATTATCAGGAGATGTGCACCCTAACCCCGGCCCAGTCTTGATGTCAAATTCTAGTACAACTTCCTCATTATCTTACTCTGCGAGTAATTAAATAGACCTGTCAAAACACTTGTCATTCGTTCATTACAATGTCCAAAGCATTTACAACAAACTTGCAGGAAAATAATGTCTATTTGTCAGCAATTTTCATTATATCAGTGTATAAATGAACCAACCCATTTTACAAAAAATTCATCTTCAATAATTGATGTGATTTTAGTAAGCAAAAAAGATAGTTTATTGGCAAGTGGTGTAGGAGAACCATTACTTCAGCAGGATGTAAGATGTCATTGCCCTGTTTATGGTATTCTTAACTTTAAAAAATATCTAACAAAATCATTCACTAGACATATATGGAGTTTTGATAAAGGTGATTATGACAAATTGAGAGATTTAGCTCAAAATACAAATTAGATCACACACTATGACAATGACACCAATGTTCATGCAACCAACATAACAGCACATATAATAACTCTTTCTAAACAATGTATTTCTAACAAACTTGTTCGAATCAAACCATTTGACCTCCCATGGATTACTACTTCCATAAAACGTATGATTCTCAAGGGAAAGCGTGCCTATCGTAAAGCCAAGCATAGTAACTTATTAGCTCACTGGGCGAAATTTCGTAGACTTAGGAATGAAGCAATTAACGCTATTCGTACAAATAAAAATGCACATTTTAATCATTTATCTGATACACTTAAAACTGAACACAAGTCTTCAAAGAAATTTGGCAAACACTAAAATCACTCATTTCAACAAACAAAAAGAGTGCATACCAACTCTACAGTCTGGTGACAACGGATGATTTTGATAAGGCTAATAGATTAATTAAATAAATTCTTCCGAGACCAAACACTGATAAATGAGAACAGTGTTCAAATCCCTGTCTTAATTACTTCCACAGATAATCATCTTGACTCCATCGTTTTATCACCATTTGAAGTCAAACAAATATTAGAAACTCTACCACTAGGTAAAGCTGTAGGTCCTGACGCAATAAATAATCGTATCCTTCGAGAATTGGCAAATGAACTCTCAGACCCCTTATGTTCTCTTTTCAATCACTCCTTACGCGAAGGAATTGTTCCTAATATATGGAAGGAAGCTAATATCTGTACGATATTCAAAGGTGGTGACAAGTCTCTCGTTTCTAACTATAGACCAATTTCTCTACTCTGTACAATTGAGAAACGTTTTGAAAAAAATATATTTAAACATGTATTCAACTTCTTTCGTGACAATGACATACTAACAAAAATGCAATCTGGATTTGTTCCTGGTGACAGTACCATAAATCAGTTTGCATACTTATATAATTTTTCTGCGATGCACTTGATTCTGGCAAAGAAGTAAGGGCGATTTTCTGTGATATCAGCAAAGCCTTTGATCGTGTTTGGAACAAAGGACTTATTGTAAAATTGAAGGCTGCTGGTATCACAGGAAATCTTTTAAACTGGTTTGAACACTACCTTAGTGATAGAAAACAATGCGTTGTGAAAACAGGTGTCCAATCTGATTGGAATTACATTAAGACCGGTGTACCCCAAGGCTTTGTATTGGCTTTGTATTGTTTCTTCTATATATAAATGACATCGTAGATGATATCAATTCAAACATTCGTCTTTTCGCAGATGACACAGGTCTTTTTATTATAGTAGATAACCCTATTTAAGCTGCAACTACTCTAAATTCCGACTTGTTAAAAATATCTTATTGGGCAGATAAATGACTTGTCAAATTTAACCCCATAAAAACAGAATCTCTCTTGATTTCACGCAAGGTCAATTTCATAAACCATCCACCAGTTTTTATGAATAATCATATGATAACCGAAGTAGACGATCACAAACATCTTGGTGTGTTTCTGTCAAATGACTTATCATGGCATAAACATATTGATTATATAAAAACAAAAGCATGGAACAGAATAAATATTATGAAAAAAATTAAATACAGTCTTGATAGGATAGCATTAGAAACTATATATACATCATTTATAAGACCCCTTCTAGAATATGGAGATATACTATTCGATAATTGCACTCAATATGAGAAAAATGAGTTAGACTTAATTCAAAATGAAGCTGCAAGAATAGTGACAGGAACAACCAAGCTTGTATCTCTCGAACAATTATATAATGAAACTAAATGGGAATCACTTGGGAACAGATGTCGGAAACATTAACTTGTTTTACTCTACAAAATGAAACACCACTTAACTCCCTATTTCCTTTCCGGGCTGTTACCAACGATTGTTGGTGACATCTCCAGGTATAATCTTAGAAACTCCAATAATATCCTAACGCCAAATACACACGCTCTAATTACCATTATGATTCTTTCCTTCCTTCTTCTATACGGGAATGGAACACTCTCACAGATGAAATAAAAGATGCACAAACAGTTTGTGAATTTAAATATATGTTGAACCGCAATGCTAGTAAAGAACCAGAATACTACTATTACGGCGAAAGAAGTATTCAAATTCTGCATACGAGACTCCGAACTAAGTGCAGTTCTTTCAATTATGATCTATTTACAAAATATATGTCAGAGTCTCCTCTGTGCTCCTGTGGCAACGTTGAACACGCTCAACATTTTTTCTTTCACTGTAATAAATTTAATGAAGCAAGGAATGTATTACGAAACGCACTTTGTAATATTTCAATTATTAACCTAAGAACTCTTCTTTATGGAGATGAAAATGTCTCACTTGAAACAAATATTCGTATTTTTTATGAAGCACATTCGTATATTAAAAGCACAAAGCGATTTTAGTAGATCACTTCAACTTCAACTATGATATTAAGAACAACTTGTCCTTGCCCCCTACACCATCTGTGTCGCCCCAAATTACTTTCATATTTTTTATATTTTGCTATGAACTATGTCATCTATATTCGATTTAAAATTTTATTTAGATATATTTCCCTTATGATATCGTATGTCATGGTACCTTTTCGTCCTAGTGTGTATATGAATGCGCCCATTTAACTACTGGTACCGACTACGATTAATACATATTTCTCTTACTATTTGACTATTTATTCAATAATACTAAACTATTCTAAACAGTTAATTAAATAATTGCAATTGTCAATGTTAATACCAGTTAAATATTATAAACGAAGTACACGAATTGCCATTATTATTAGAATTTACACCACAAGCAGGAGAAGAACATCATAAGCATTATGCTTCCGTTTTAATCCTTTTTCTATTATTGTATAAACTTGTAATACTGTATAAAATGTACTTATATTGAGAAATAAAATATGTTTAAACTAAACTAAAACTGCACATTTGTATCAAACATAATATATTATGGATATTCTGTTCAATAACTTATATTGTATTTTGTCGCTGTTGTGTAAAATTCTTTAATTTTGTTGACCAAATACTAAATCGCGGCCGGCGACAAATTCTCTCATTGGCCAGTATCGGGTTATTCTAAAATTAAAGACGAAAAAAAAACCTGGAAAATTCCGACCTGTGTATTAACGAACTTCTTACAAATAAGATAAACTTCAAGGACGGAATCAACAATTATTAACGAATAGGACCTATCTCTTTGTGATTCAATAAACTTTCCATCATTTACTGAACAGAAGGTTACAGGTGATGCTTCTTTTTAATGAATTAATATCAATTCGACATACGTGGGTGACATTTCGGTTGGCACCTTTATAATTTCTTTAAGCCTCTTTGAACCTTTATCTGTTTAATAATTTTGGTACCAAAATAAAGCTGATAAAAACGTAGACTCTTTCCAGTTATCAATTATTGAATATGTTTCTTCTGAAATTAAAAAGAAACAATGTAAATTATCCATCATAAAAATATGCTAGTTATTTCAGAAGGAGTTGCGTTTCCAAGATTAAGAAAACGCCAAATGCACCACCTGAAATTTGGACATCCACATGCAGTCACTTATCTCTATGTATATGCTTTTTTATTTCACTAAAAGTTTCACTAATTGACTTTCTCCGTCGACCGATTTCCACCTACTATCTACAAGAGGATAGACGGAGGATTGATATTTTAGCATAATTTGAAATGTTTACAATGTCAAGAAACGGTTGTTGTTTTTTTTAAAAAAAAACAAAAGGTCACTAAATGATAAAATAGTGCTATTGTTGAGTCATTTAATCATGCATTCCAGTTCTGTATGAAAAAATCGTTTAATCTCTGTTTAGAAAGTCTGAAACACTTTTTGTGCAACCTACGCGTTTAGCATACCAGATCTCTTCAAATAAAAACGTGGATGATTTGTGACACCCAGTGTATTCTATTTACATATTGTCGTTTTCCGTTTTATCTTGCTGTATTAATTTGATATATTCAATATTACTATATAGTCGATTGCAAAAGCTAATGAGAAAACAATATCTTCAACTCATATAAAGAAGATTTGATAAGTAAGTACTTTAAAATACCTTAAAGTTGATGTCTGCGAATACACCCCGTCCAACGTATACGTTACATAAACGGCAACTACGCAGCATTTACGGGGATACACGGTAATCCGGTGCTTCCTGTTATTTTTGTGCACGCGGTGAGGTGGGAAAATCCCTTTATTTTCATATTATTATTTCGTTTTTAAATCAAAGACATAGCCGATACGAGTGGCATTATATTTAAGATTCAAGCAAGCATGTGCTTTTGAATGACAGTTTCCTCAAACATTCGAGAAAAGTGACGGAATGAATCACTTTCAGATTGAAAACGTGTAATTTACAGATCCATTTATCACTTTGGAAGCATTTCTGGGACAATTGTATGTGTTTTATATTTGTTTTATATATCAATACACCAAGTCATACCGTTAAAAGAATACAAGTTGAAGTTATAAGGCTGCTAAACGCCAAAATTTGCTTAGTACGTAGTTGGCTCGTATATTGTACGCTACATAAGTTGAGGCATTTTGTCATTCAGCGGTATTCTAATTACATGAAATACTACTTCTATCAACGTAGAATGATTTTGTACATGGTGAATTTGGCAGACTATCTCTTATTTGTCAACGAAATACAATATTATTAATTATTAGTTAATAATACTGAATGCAAACTTTTCAAACTACACTGGAATTGTTTATAATATGCTTTTAGCTGATTTAGAAGTATATCCAAATAAGACTACTTGGGTTTCTTTACTGAAAAATCTTTTATTAAATTTAGGCTTTAATGGTGTATGCCGGATCAGTTAAACAACGTATTAGTGATCAATTTATTCAAAACTGCCATAGTCGTTTAATTGAGTCAACACGCACAGTCTTTTACAATAGTATTATTAATTTTAGATTTTAGCCTTATTTAAATTGTATCAAACTTGATATATTCATTAAAGCTTTTACTAAGTAACGACTCTCGTCGCATCGATTAGAAGTAAAGGCAGGCCGTTGGATACGGCCAATTAGAACACCATTTGACTAACGAAAGTGAAAAGTATGTAATAAATAAAAGGGTTAATAAATAAAAGAATGAATATCAGTTTAGTATTGAATATGTGCTATATTCCGATCTGAGAAAAAGTTTATATAAATAAATATTATTGGGAAAGACCAAAAATGCCTAAGTTCAATTTGGTAAATTCAGAAAACAACAGTACAATAAAAAAACTTTTATACTAAAAGCTTTTCAAATAAGAAATATAACCATATATGTATGATTCACATGTATTTTCAATTACAAAATTTATGGTATGTAAGATCATGTTGTATTATATTTGCTTTCTGACATGACTTCTGAATATTATTAATGTTATGCATACCGCCTTCTCCATTTTCACCCTTGCTCAAGTTTAAATTTACTCGATATGACTTATACCATGGAAATAACATTGTAACTGTTTATTATCATTAATAAACCACTGTATGTCATATATTTGTGCATACATTATGTAACAGATGGGCCTGCGTGCCTACTGAAAATAAAAACTATCATATATAATGTCGGTTCCGATGCGACATTTAACGTTAATGTAACGTCTACCCTAGCAAGAGTGCTTGTTTAATACAAGCCTCATTGTTTTTGTATTCACTGTGATCATATATTTTTGAATGTATGAGCTTTTCAACTATGGGGGTGGGGGTGGCGGGAACCTGACAAGAGAGTGTATGAGGATGTATGAGAGTATATGCTGGCCCACTAAACCTGAACATAAAACGGGGTCACCTGTGGTACAGAGTACTGTACCGAAAACAAGTGAAAGGTAATAAATATGGACGGTTTCGTATCGGAGAAAGCATATATAAAACATGAGTAAGCACACTCCAGATTGAAAGCTAGTTTAGAGAAACAGACTAATACGTGAATTTACAGAATAAAAAGCTTTAGGATGAAGAACGAACTTTTTAGCAGACAAAATTGAAAGCAGAACGGAGTACTTATATTGTTTGAAAAAATATACACAATACGCGGTATTTTATATTCACCAGCAAAAACATCAAGTCGTTTTCAACGATTTGCATAACATGAAACGTATATCAAACGTATGAATTAATTCTAGTTCCAGTCAACTAGAATGACGCCCCTTTCAAGTTCTAACAGCTTTAAAAGGTGTTAACTCTTACACTATTATTAGGCTCCAAAGTGGTCTAATGGTGTACGCCTTTGACTGTCACTCAGGATGTCGTATGTTCAAACTGCAGCCAATGCTAAAACATACAAAAATAATAATACATTTACTTTATTTCTTCTTTCTTTTTTTTATTTAAACTGTTACCGGTATTCAACTGACACCCTTGAAAAATGTGTCAACTTCAAGCAACGACAAAGTCACAGTTACTCTCGCAATTCTTTGATGTAGAAGTATACATGGTGTGTGTGTGTATGAAAAGCGATATAATTATGCTGAGGTATCGGACATGTTGAAGTAGTTATTCTATTTTATTGTCCTGTTTGTTTTTACAAGAGGCACAATTAAACTTTGCTAGGGGTGCCCGGGAGCATGCTATCACGAAAAGATATTTAGCTCGTGGCATGCATTTACTGCATTTTTCTGATATTTCAGATATTTTAAGCCGTTCAAATCTATAACACAAACTACATTTTATACAATTCCACATTTTTACACTATTACCTTGAATACACATTAGTGGCTTTTTAGACCCGACATAACAGTACATATCAATTCTTAGCAATACACTATAAGACAAGTATTTTCTGGTTATTATGATACATTCATGTTGCATATATTATATGTGAAGAAAATGTCATATTTTTGCAAGAGTAATTCATATTTTAGGTATTATTTTTACTAAAACACTAATAAACATGTGGAAGAACTCTATAAATTCTACAGGAGGCAAGTGCCTCCGTCTGCCTCGGTGTGGCTAATATATAATTATAATCTTCGACTCTTAACAGCTAAATGAAAGATTATTAGAACAATGTTTGGTTTGAATATTTAGTCAGATTATGCCATCGAGGGCTAATAGAGGAATAGTGCAATGTAAATAGTATACATGTATTACATGAAGAACAGGTAATTGTCTACGGGTCTGAAACAGCTGCATTGCCATACAAAATTGTGAGATGGACGATAATGTTTAAAACAGGGAAAATACTTAGTTTATTTGTGAAGTGTAAACAACGATACATCTTAAAAACAACACTGAAAAAGATTTATTTCATGTTATTAGAATACCGCTAAATGACACAATACACCGACTTATGCAGTGTATAATATACGAGGCACCTACTTATGCTACGTACTAAGCAAATTTTGGCATTTAGAATTCTTATAACATCATCTTGTAATTTTACTGATATAATTTTAGTATATAAATGTTAAACACATAAAGTAGTCCATTAAATGCTTCCGAAATAATAAACTGAGATGTATTCAATCTGAAAATGGTCCAATCCGTCACTTTTCTCGAATGTTTCAGGAAACAGTCATGTTCCTATTCAAAAACACGTCCGATTGAATCTTATATAGAATGCCGCTCGTATCGGCTTTATCTTTGATTTAAAAACGAAATATTAATATGACAAAAAAGGGGTTTTCTTACCTCACTGTCCGACCGCTTGCACAAAAATAACAGGAAGTAACCGTTTATCGTGTGCTGTCTCACCGTAAATGCGGCGTAGTTTCGGTTTATATAACGTATACGGGGTGGACAATCTCGTAAACAAGGTAATCTCCCCTGCAAACTTTGTGTTTTTGTGCCATATATGGTGGAATTTGGCAATTAACCACTGTGTGTTAATCTGACCTACCGGTATATTTACCGTGAGGGGTGCTGCTGTATCGGGAGATAGATAAGAATGATAAAGATAATGGAAGACTTTTGAAGGTAGTGTAGAGATAGTTTGTGATACAGTGGACCAAGATATTATAAAAACATAATTAAGGAGGGTTCTTTGTAATTGCCTGAAGGATATTCTGTGGCCGATTGGTCTATGGCGCCGTTTAGATATCACTTACCTCTCACCGCTACGGTCGTAGGCTCGAGTCCCACTCGTTCCAAAGGCTTTATGTGAGAAAATTTGCCAGTTACATGTGGAAGGATGATGGTTCTACTCAGATTCATTTCCAGGTCTTACTCAACCAAAAATATACAACTTTATACCTTTTTAACTGTCAATGGTTCAAATTATTTATCCAAGAAAAATGAGTGTTGACCCAAAGCAGGAAACTATTGACTGAGAAGCAGTCGAGGTTAATAGTTCACTGCTTTGGGTCAATAGTCATTTTCCGAGGAAGTGGTCAATAGTTCATTTTTGAAGGAATAAGTGGTCAATAGTTAATTTTATTTGACCCGATTAGTTCGGGTTTCAACCAATCATATTGGAGCATTCGTGATGATATATAATAAATCTGGATATGCCATATATAACATAAGAATTAAAAAAAAACAAACTTGAAATTACTATTATTGCAGCTCAGAACCATTTTACCCGTGGAAGAATACGTTTGGTTTTTTAAGTGTTATTGCATTTTGTTCATATACTAATATCTTGAATCTACACCTGAAAAAGTGAAAACCAGCTATTGATATTGTTCCTCATCATGTTTCACTGCACTATTGAACTGACGCGGACTGTCAGTCAAATAGACCAGTAATCCAACCAGCTATCGATATTGTTCCTCATCATGTCTCACTGCACTATTTACCTGACGCGGACTGTCAATAAAATAGACCGATAATCAAACCAGCTATCGATATTGGTTTAAACATATTTATTCATGAATTATGTACAGCATATTCCACAACATATTTAGTAAAAGGATTGTTATTGTTCCTCATCATGTCTCACTGCACTATTGACCTGACGCGGACTGTCAATAAAATATACCGATAATCTAACCAGCAATCGATATTGTTCCTCATCATGTCTCACAGCACTATTGACCTGACGCTGACTGTCAATAAAATATACTGATAATCCAACCAGCTATCGATATTGTTCCTCATCATGTCTCACTTCACTATTGACCTGATGCGGACTGTCAATAAAATATACTGATAATCCAACCAGCTATCGATATTGTTCCTCATTATGTCTCACTGCACTATTGACCTTACGCGGACTGTCAGTAAAATAGACCGATAATCCAACCAGCTAACGATACCGTTTCTCATCATGTCTCACTGCACTATTGACCTGACACGGACTGTCAATAAAATAGACCGGTAATCCAACCAGCTATCGATATTGTTACTCATCATGTCTCACTGCACTATTGACCTGACGCGGACTGTCAATAAAATAGACCGGTAATCCAACCAGCTATCGATATTGTTCCTCGTCATGTCTCACTGCACTATTGACCTGACGCAGACTGTCAATAAAATAGACAGATAATCCAACCAGCTATCGATATTGTTCCTTATCTTGTCTCACTGCACTTTTGATCTGACGCGGACTGTCAATAAAATAGACCGGTAATCCAACCAGTAATCCAACCAGCTATCGATATTGTTCCTCATCATGTCTCACTGCACTATTGACCTGACGCGGACTGTCAATAAAATAGACCGGTAATCCAACCAGTAATCCAACCAGCTATCGATATTGTTCCTCATCATGTCTCACTGCACTATTGAACTGATGCGGACTGTCAGTCAAATAGACCAGTAATCCAACCAGCTATCGATATTGTTCCTCATCATGTCTCACTGCACTATTTATCTGACGCGGACTGTCAATAAAATAGACCGATAATCAAACCAGCTATCGATATTGTTCCTCATCATGTCTCACTGCACTATTGACCTGACGCGGACTGTCAATAAAATATACCGATAATCCAACCAGCTATCGATATTGTTCCTCATCATGTCTCACTGCACTATTGACCTGACGTGGACTGTCAATAAAATATACCAACAATCCAACCAGCTATCGATATTGTTCCTCATCATGACTCACTGCGCTATTGACCTGACGCGGACTGTCAATAAAATATACCGATAATCCAACCAGCTATCGATATTGTTCCTCATTATGTCTCACTGCACTATTGACCTTACGCGGACTGTCAGTAAAATAGACCGATAATCCAACCAGCTAACGATACTGTTTCTCATCATGTCTCACTGCACTATTGACCTGACACGGACTGTCAATAAAATAGACCGGTAATCCAACCAGCTATCGATATTGTTACTCATCATGTCTCACTGCACTATTGACCTGACGCGGACTGTCAATAAAATAGACCGGTAATCCAACCAGCTATCGATATTATTCCTCGTCATGTCTCACTGCACTATTGACCTGATGCGGACTGTCAATAAAATAGACAGATAATCCAACCAGCTATCGATATTGTTCCTTATCATTTCTCACTGCACTTTTGATCTGAAGCGGACTGTCAATAAAATAGACCGGTAATCCAACCAGTAATCCAACCAGCTATCGATATTGTTCCTCATCATGTCTCACTGCACTATTGACCTGACGCGGACTGTCAATAAAATAGACCGGTAATCCAACCAGTAATCCAACCAGCTATCGATATTGTTCCTCATCATGTCTCACTGCACTATTGACATGACGCAGACTGTCAATCAAATAGACCGATAATCCAACCAGCTATTGCTATTGTTCCTCATCATGTCTCACTGCACTATTGACCTGACGAGGACTGTCAATCAAATAGACCGATAATCCAATCAGCTATCGATATTGTTCCTCATCATGTCTCTCTGCACTATTGACCTGACACGGACTGTCAATCAAATAGACCGATAATTCAATCAGCTATCGATATTGTTCCTCATCATGTCTCACTGCACTATTGGCCTGACGCGGACTGTCAATCAAATAGACCTATAATCCAATCAGCTATCGATATTGTTCCTCATCATGTCTCACTGCACTATTGACCTTACGCGGACTGTCAATAAAATAGACCGATAATCCAATCAGCTATCGATATTGTTCCTCATCATGTCTCACTGGACTATTGACCTGACGAGGACTGTAAATCAAATAGACCGATAATCCATTCAGCTATCGATAGTGTTCCTCATCATGTCTCACTGCACTATTGACCTGACGAGGACTGTAAATCAAATAGACCGATAATCCAACCAGCTAACGATACTGTTTCTCATCAAGTAGCACTGTACTATTGACCTGACGCGGACTGTCAATAAAATAGACCGGTAATCCAACCAGTAATCCAATCAGCTAATGATATTGTTCCTCATCATGTCTCACTGCGCTATTGACCTGACACGGACTGTCAATCAAATAGACCGGTTATCCAACCAGCTTTTGATATTGTTCCTCATCATGTCTCTCTGCACTATTGACCTGACGAGGACTGTCAATCAAATAGACCGGTAATCCAATCAGCTATCGCTATTGTTCCTCGTCATGTCTCACTGTATTATTGACCTGACATGGACTGTCAGTAAAATAGACCGATAATCCAACCAGCTATCGATATTGTTCTTCATCATGTCTCACTGCGCTATTGACCTGACACGGACTGTCAGTCAAATAGACCGGTAATCCAACCAGCTTTAGATATTGTTCCTCATCATGTCTAACTGCACTATTGACCTGATGAGGACTGTCAATCAAATAGACCGGTAATCCAACCAGCTTTTGATATTGTTCCTCATCATGTCTCTCTGCACTTTTGACCTGACGAGGACTGTCAATCAAATAGACCGATAATCCAATCAGCTATCGATATTGTACTCATCATGTCTCACTGTACTATTGAACTGACATGGACTGTCAATCAAATAGACCGGTAATCCAACCAGCTAACAATATTGTTCCTCATCATGTCTCACTGCAATACTGACCTGACGCGGACTGTCAATCAAATAGACCGGTAATCCAATCAGCTAATGATATTGTTCCTCATCATGTCTCTCTGCACTATTGACCTGACCAGGACTGTCAATCAAATAGACCGGTAATCCAATCAGCTATCGCTATTGTTCCTCGTCATGTCTCACTGCACTATTGACCTGACGCAGACTGTCAATCAAATTGACCGATAATCCAATCAGCTATCGATATTGTACTCATCATGTCTCACTGTACTATTGAACTGACATGGACTGTCAATAAAATAGACCGATAATCCAACCAGCTATCGATATTGTTCCTCATCATGTCTCACTGCACTATTGACCTGACGTGGACTGTCAATAAAATATACCGGTAATCCAACAAGCTAACGATATTGTTCCTCATCATGTCTCACTGCACTATTGACCTGACGCGGACTGTCAATAAAATATACCGATAATCCAACCAGCTATCGATATTGTTCCTCATCATGTCTCACTGCACTATTGACCTGACGTGGACTGTCAATAAAATATACCAACAATCCAACCAGCTATCGATATTGTTCCTCATCATGACTCACTGCGCTATTGACCTGACGCGGACTGTCAATAAAATATACCGATAATCCAACCAGCTATCGATATTGTTCCTCATTATGTCTCACTGCACTATTGACCTTACGCGGACTGTCAGTAAAATAGACCGATAATCCAACCAGCTAACGATACTGCTTCTCATCATGTCTCACTGCACTATTGACCTGACACGGACTGTCAATAAAATAGACCGGTAATCCAACCAGCTATCGATATTGTTACTCATCATGTCTCACTGCACTATTGACCTGACGCGGACTGTCAATAAAATAGACCGGTAATCCAACCAGCTATCGATATTATTCCTCGTCATGTCTCACTGCACTATTGACCTGACGCGAATGTCAATAAAATAGACAGATAATCCAACCAGCTATCGATATTGTTCCTTATCATATCTCACTGCACTTTTGATCTGAAGCGGACTGTCAATAAAATAGACCGGTAATCCAACCAGTAATCCAACCAGCTATCGATATTGTTCCTCATCATGTCTCACTGCACTATTGACCTGACGCGGACTGTCAATAAAATAGACCGGTAATCCAACCAGTAATCCAACCAGCTATCGATATTGTTCCTCATCATGTCTCACTGCACTATTGACATGACGCAGACTGTCAATCAAATAGACCGATAATCCAACCAGCTATTGCTATTGTTCCTCATCATGTCTCACTGCACTATTGACCTGACGAGGACTGTCAATCAAATAGACCGATAATCCAATCAGCTATCGATATTGTTCCTCATCATGTCTCTCTGCACTATTGACCTGACACGGACTGTCAATCAAATAGACCGATAATTCAATCAGCTATCGATATTGTTCCTCATCATGTCTCACTGCACTATTGGCCTGACGCGGACTGTCAATCAAATAGACCTATAATCCAATCAGCTATCGATATTGTTCCTCATCATGTCTCACTGCACTATTGACCTTACGCGGACTGTCAATAAAATAGACCGATAATCCAATCAGCTATCGATATTGTTCCTCATCATGTCTCACTGGACTATTGACCTGACGAGGACTGTAAATCAAATAGACCGATAATCCATTCAGCTATCGATAGTGTTCCTCATCATGTCTCACTGCACTATTGACCTGACGAGGACTGTAAATCAAATAGACCGATAATCCAACCAGCTAACGATACTGTTTCTCATCAAGTAGCACTGTACTATTGACCTGACGCGGACTGTCAATAAAATAGACCGGTAATCCAACCAGTAATCCAATCAGCTAATGATATTGTTCCTCATCATGTCTCACTGCGCTATTGACCTGACACGGACTGTCAATCAAATAGACCGGTTATCCAACCAGCTTTTGATATTGTTCCTCATCATGTCTCTCTGCACTATTGACCTGACGAGGACTGTCAGTCAAATAGACCGGTAATCCAATCAGCTATCGCTATTGTTCCTCGTCATGTCTCACTGTATTATTGACCTGACATGGACTGTCAGTAAAATAGACCGATAATCCAACCAGCTATCGATATTGTTCCTCATCATGTCTCACTGCGCTATTGACCTGACACGGACTGTCAGTCAAATAGACCGGTAATCCAACCAGCTTTAGATATTGTTCCTCATCATGTCTAACTGCACTATTGACCTGATGAGGACTGTCAATCAAATAGACCGGTAATCCAACCAGCTTTTGATATTGTTCCTCATCATGTCTCTCTGCACTTTTGACCTGACGAGGACTGTCAATCAAATAGACCGATAATCCAATCAGCTATCGATATTGTACTCATCATGTCTCACTGTACTATTGAACTGACATGGACTGTCAATCAAATAGACCGGTAATCCAACCAGCTAACAATATTGTTCCTCATCATGTCTCACTGCACTACTGACCTGACGCGGACTGTCAATCAAATAGACCGGTAATCCAATCAGCTAATGATATTGTTCCTCATCATGTCTCTCTGCACTATTGACCTGACCAGGACTGTCAATCAAATAGACCGGTAATCCAATCAGCTATCACTATTGTTCCTCGTCATGTCTCACTGCACTATTGACCTGACGCAGACTGTCAATCAAATAGACCGATAATCCAATCAGCTATCGATATTGTACTCATCATGTCTCACTGTACTATTGAACTGACATGGACTGTCAATCAAATAGACCGGTAATCCAACAAGCTAACGATATTGTTCCTCATCATGTCTCACTGCACTACTGACCTGACACGGACTGTCAATCAAATAGACCGGTAATCCAACAAGCTAACGATATTGTTCCTCATCATGTCTCACTGCACTATTGACCTGATGCAGACTGTCAATCAAATAGACTGGCAATCCAATCAGCTATCGATATTGTTCCTCATTATGTCTCACAGCACTTTTGACCTGACGTGGACTGTCAATCAAATAGACCAGTAATCCAATCAGCTATCGATATTGTTTCCAAAACCCCCATTTACTTTAAACAAGCGAACACTACATTGTATTTACTTAGACAAACAATGCTATGCGGCCATATGTACTGGAAAAATCATGAGATTTCTGTCCCTGTCTGCCTTTATATCCTAATCATAGGCTTGTGCCAACTATGTTGTATGTCGTTTTGGCTGGTTGTTCTCTGTCCTTCTTTGAAAATTGTGATGAACCTTGGTCTTTCTACAGTTGTCTCTTCTTTCGCCTTTCATTTTGAGTCAACCGGCTAGTTCTTAGAGTACAGTGTCGAGTCTCCATTTGCACTGGATTTGTGCAATGGAATTATTTGTTTACTTTTGTATAAGAGATAAATGCATAGTCCTTTTTATTTGATCTGAATCTATTTTGTTTAAACTTGTTGGCCATGCTTTGAAGTAGCTATTTTGTATTCTTTTAATAAGCTAGCGACCTCTGACCACATTTCTGAGGTCTCTGAATGTTCTCCAATGTACATAGTAGTTTTAGTGTGTTTTTTTTGTAATCATGATTTGTTTTTTTACGTTTTTCTATTTAGCAGTTCATCCATGGAGTATCATTTTGATTTACAGTTACTATCATGTTAGGAATACATGTAAAAATCATTTTGTTTATCCAATGTGTATCGTTAGATACATACACACGTATATCTTCATCATAAAGAGTAATGCATTCATGAAAGTTCGTAGCTTATTGAAATATGCTTAATCATATCAAAAAATTTACGTTTGAATGATTTTATTTTTCATTTTTTTAAATTTAAACTTTTCTTGGTTCGTGAATTTATCGTGGGCATGGTGTAAAACGCCAACGCTGACAATATAGACGACGAAGGAAACACATGCAATATGTACAAAGTAGGAAAACGCTGACGATATTTAAATAGAAAGGAAATGCTAACCTCGTGAAAATAATTGTGTTTGGCTAAATTGACGACATATTGAAACTACTTTATTCAAAGACCCCCCCCCCTCCCCCCACACACACACTAATTGAAACGCCCATGCTTTTAGTCTAACATAGGCACGTAACCCAAGTTAGGAAATCCCTTTTCAATTTATTATTTTGGCTTGTTTAAATTGATATTTTTTGACAATACGGGTCAACAAGTACTTATATAGAACCTTCTCTATATAATTCCTTGGGTCAATCAGTATATATAGACAGGATATATTGGGGGAAATGCTTTAAGCCAATTTCATTTTTTTTAAAAAAACTGATGCATTCCCTTTAAAGTTAAGACATATTGAATTAAAAGCTATGCCTACTTTTTAATTATAATATAAACAAAAAAGTATTTTCATAAAATCGACTCTCCTTTTCTTAAATGGATAATTTCAGTTTCGTAATAAACTATGAAATGTAACATTGTATACTGTTCAAAATAAAATATCTTAATCCCTCCTTAATCTCCTTTCTGTCCATTAAAAAAATCCTTTTCGCTATTTTGGGTAGTCTCCCAGTATCTGATATCTCCCGAATCAGGTACATTAACAATCAATGGAAAAAGTAGGGAATTATATGCCTGTCCCACAATTCATAGCAATTGAACGCTTACTAAATAATGATATCATAGAAACTTTTCCTGAAGCAACTAACCAATCAGCATGCTCGTAACAATTGCTGTTAAACGGACCCAATCGGGAGAGCTTGGTTCGTTCTACAGGACTCACACCACTATTATCTCCATTGAGTACTCCAGACCTACAGATGAAGGAGGTAGAAATAAAACTTTAGTTCTCTTTTTCTTTCTTTTTTCAAGGCATTGTACTGCAATGGTTTGTTTTTTGCTAGCATGGGTTAAATGGTCAGTATTTTAGAAATCACCACTGGAAATTTGATGCTGATACCAGCTTTCTTGACAATTCTGTGTCATTTAATAATTGTTGGTTCGAACTGCATCTAGGGCGAATAGTTGACATATTATTACTCTGGAAATTGATAGGTCTCACAGAAGCATTGAATTTAAAAAAAAAACCTGGTCAAGGTATACTTTTTTCCCTTTATAATTGCATATCTTGAACCAGTGAAGAATTTGAGTCCAGACACATGCTGCAGAATTTTTTTCACTCTGTTTTGGACATAAATGTTACAATGGAGCCCTATGGGAAATGTAATAGTGGTGTGAGACGTACAGCCTATTCTCTTCGGGAACTAGTCTGCAGACGTCGTCTTTCTTTACCCTCGCACTTTGATCCTTGTCATTTTGGCGAGCAGGATAGGCTGATTAAGTAGCCAGTGGACAGCATCGGCAGGGTCGCTACTTCTCCCGGTGCTGCTAGATAAGACGTTAGCCTGATTAGGCGTTAATGGAGAGCTTTTTTTTATTATTTTGATAACTGATCTGCTGTCCATAACGCAAAATAAAAATCTTTAAAAGGCTCCATAGAGACGTGCAATATGTCGCACAAGATAAGACGTTTATTTTCTATGTCGGTTGTTGAGTTGTCTAAGTTGATTCGTCGAGTTGGTCGGTTCTTGAAGGTAGTTGATCCTTCCATAGTCGAAACAATCCTTTCTAGGATCACGTTAAAAATGTAAAAACAATGATATTTTAAAATAGATGTCTCCACCAATCATCAATGCAAAGACATCCGTTGTTGTATATTGATTCATCATTCATCTGCTCACACAGATTATCATTAATAATTTTATACGGTATTGACCCACTTTGATAAAACACGTCCTTCCGCTTCGACAGCCGCATGTAGAGTCGGAGTTTGTAGTCTCTCCCGACTGGGTCCTTTAAATAGCAATGTTAGAAAAGCCATATTTGAGTACGTTGATTGGTCAGTTGCTTCAGCGGAAGTTTTAATGACGTCACAGTTTAGTAAGTGTTCAATTGCTATAAGTTGTGGGATAAGCAAACAATTCCCTACTTTTTTATTCGAGTTAATAGACCTGATTCGGGAGATATCTTCGGGAACATAGTATTCTATATCTGATCAATGGAAAAGTAGGACATTCCATGCCTGTCCCACAATTCATAGCTATTGAAGTTTCACGTAACTGTCAACAGGCTTTCCTGGAGCAACTGACCAACCAACGTGCTCTAATCTGATTGCTTTAAACGAGTCCAATCAGGAGGAGTTGAGTCCGTTCTACTAATTTGGGAACCAATAATGACAAACCGGCAACCACACAGAAAATAAAACGGAAATTTTGGAATACCAGTTAATTAAATGAACTATTACATTTGTTTGATAATTTAAAGTTTTATGACAATCTGGTTATGGAAAATTCAATTATGGAATGTTGGGAATAATAGTAAGTATATATATATATATAGTATACTGATATTGCGTAACACTTCAACCAGAGACATTGTTTGTAACAATGTGTAAACAACCTGTTTACTGTGTTAAAGTTATTTTTAGAAACAAGAAATGATATGACGTTTTATTATATTATTTATCATTATATGTATATTATTTTTAAAAAATGTTCATGTTTCAATTTGATGAAATATAATTTAGCAGTGTTCTATGATTCCCTAAGTATGTAGTTCTCCACCACGGCCCCACAACAACCTGCATGTTTTGTTGATTCATACAGCATTTGGGGAAGTAATATAGTAGATAAGGAACACACATTTAAGCATGTCATTGGCCAAAGCATATGAAAAAAAAAAACTACAATTGAGGACGTATTTCAATTATCAGTGATTAATATCATATTCATCTGAATTTTGAATTATTACAGATTGAAACAGAAAGTGTTGGAAAATGTCTGCAATTTTATCAACTTTGGTACCAAAATTATTAAATTCACACAAAGATTCATTATAAAAATACTTTAGGTGCCACCTGAAATTCAAGCCGTGTATATTATATTGATATCAGCCTGCCATTTTATGATATTAAGCCAATGCTTAACTTAGATACGATCACAGTTTAATTTAGTTTAAATTTATTTATTTTGATTCAATTGTGAAACAAATTCTTTCAACTGAGGCAAATCACACTCGAAGTCTTCTTGGTTAGAACCAGTACTAAGCATATGCAGATAAAGTGTCTTGCTCAAGGATATCACACATAGCCGTGGTGGAGGATTGAACCAACGACCCTCCGATCATGGGTTCGGTGCTCTACCAATGGACCACCCGCTCCACAAACTATCACAAACTCGTTCATTGGTACCTTAGGAACAGACCGGTTAACTATGTGCTGTCACATACGAAAGCTAAAAAATAAAAGTTTTTAAAGTGTTTTCTTTTTAAACTTGCTCTCATTAATTTTATTAGTATTATTGTTGTATGTAAATGGTCATAGTGATTGTCTAATACACAGCAGTTTTAAATTTCATATTTTTAACAACTCTTCCAGAACCAAGGTTTTTCAATCTGTTAGTGTTTTCAACATGCCATAAATTTACCATTATAAACTTGTATTGCTTATGCTTTTGGTGCCCACTGTTAAAAACATGTGTAGGTGAAGAAATGTTGACCACTCATTCCATTAACTGGTCCCTGGTCTCATATAATATAAGATGCGAAGGCAACGCCGAGAGCATTTTGGGTCCAAGAACCAGGCTACACATTCCATGCCTTATTAAAGGAATGTTTGAGGATTTTTCAAAATTTAAAAATTGGTTAAAACATTTTGAACCCCCACCCCCAATATATCATGCCTATATATCAATATATCCCTCGTTACAGGGAATAAAACCAAAGAAATACTTACTAATTTAGATACATCAAAAGCCACAGGTATTGACAAAATCGGACCAAAACTGTTAAAAATGTCCAATAATGTAATGTTATAAATAGCAGTATAAGAAATGGTGTTTTTCCTGACATCTGGAAACATGCTAAAGTAAGCCCTTTATTTAAAAGCGGTGCAACTGATGATATAAACAATTATTGACCTATATCAATACTACCGACACTGTCTATTGATTGAAAAACATGTTCATGAAAATTTTATTCTATTTTTAAATCACTATAAATTATTGTGATTTTCAAAGCAGGTTCAGAAAACAACACAGTTGTGAAACAGCTATAGTTCATATGATTGATAAATGGCTCACTGCACTAAATGAAGGAAAATTTGTTGGTGCAATTATGGTAGATTTTTAGGAAAGCTTTTGATTTAGTTGACCATGCTATACTTTGTAAAAAACTGAAACTGTATAAATGCAGTGAAAACACAATAAAATGGTTTGGATCTTACCTTACTGAAAGAAAACAGAAAGTAACATTAAATGGAGAAACATCTGTTGAACAAACTGTTATGTATGGGGTACTGCAAGGCTCTATATTAGGACCTCTCTTGTTTTTGATTTTTATAAATGATTTTCCTCTCAGTCTTGAAGGAATTGTGTTAAATACAGATATGTATTCAGATGGTACAACAATATTTGACATAAATTTATCAAAGGCTATTATACAAAAAATATTCAATCATCTTTAAATTTTTTAAATGGATGGTGTTTAAAAAGGCTTAGGCTTATTGATAAAAATATATATCATTAACGTATAATGATATTTTATTAGAACTTAATCTGTTGATAAGGTTCTTGGAATGCATAAATAATAACCTTAAGTGGGATACACATATCATGTTCATAAGGAAAAAAATTTCAACCTACTTGTGACTATTATCAAGAATAAAAACCTACATTCCATTAAATTACAGAATTATTTTCTATTAAGCTTATATTCAACCCCATTTAGATTAATGTAATGTAATTTGGCTTAATACAAAAAGATAAACATAAACCGTCTCCTTAGTATTGCAAAAGAGAGTGTGCTGTATTATCTTAGGTGATCAATATTCCACATTTGAAGTTAATGAAGTTATGAAGTTAATAAATGCACTTTCCATTGATCAAAGAATATTTCTCCAAAAAGCAAAATTTAGATACAGAATTTCAAAAAAACATGGCACCTTCGTATATAACAGATATGTTTAATACCCATGATTACTTTCATAGAATTCTACATTCAACAAATGAATTAAACTTTATCACACCGAATCCCAACACATAATTATTCAAAGGTAGTTTGTCCTACTCTTGAAATTTAATATGGAATAGCATACCAGTAAATATCAGAAACTGTATACAGCCAATTACAACAAATTGTGTTAAATGGTTACAAACTGAATAATATTTAGTAATAATTAAACAATTATTATCACAAGTGTTACAAATAAGCCACCACCTCCAATGTACACACATTATATATTATTAACTGTAAATAATTATACTTGTTTTTTTGTTGTTGCTTATTTTGTTGTTGTAACAGATGTAGTGATGTTTACTTTCTTGATTAATTATGCCACCCCAAAAAATTTTGGGTGGCATATAGTAATCACAACATCCGTCTGTCCGTCATTCCGTCCGGTATTTCGTGTTCAGCCTGTAACATTGTCATGCATAGATGAATTTTGTTAATACTTGCTACAAGTAATAAACATAACATGACATGTCGCGAGTAAGACCCACATCCGTACCTCAAAGGTCAAGGTCACACTTTAAGTTTATTAAATTTGACAATACTCACAGTGAGTCTGTGTGAGATTTCGTGTCTAGCCTGTAACTTTGTCATGCATAAATGGATTTTCAAATACTTGCTACAAATGATCAACATAACATGACGCTGTGTTGCAAGTTAAACCCAAAACACATTTCTCAAAGGTCAAGGTGACATTCTGCCTTTTCTGAATCAGCCATGGTCCTAATCAGTCACAAAATGATCCAAAAGAATCAAATCAGCCTGATCCATTGATGTGATCTGAACCTACTGGTTGATATGGGCTGAATCTGCTGGTTTAGGCATGGTCTCAATCAGCCAGTTTGCATGGTCTGAATCAGCAAGTTTACATTGTCTGAATCAGCAAGTTTACATGGTCTGAATCAGCCAGTTTACATGGTCTGAATCTGCTGGTTTAGGCATGGTCTGAATCAGCCAGTTTACATGGTCTGAATCTGCTGGTTGACGTCTGAATCATTCGGTTGATGCGGTCTGAATCATCCATTTGATGCACCTGGTTGATGTGATCTGAATTAACCACTTTACATGATCTGAATCAGCCCATTTGACTTGGTCCAAATCACCCGGTTGACGTTTTTTTCAAAGAGTAGATCCACCATTGACACAGGTTTACACATAGTGAAAATTGTTTCATCTTAGAAAGAGTTTGAATGATGTCAAGCAGTAGATAAGTGTTTTCTATTTTTAGAATGGTGATTTTGTTTCAAGTTTACAAGTTCCAATTTAAATATCGATTTTGTCAATTTTTGATAGATTTGCCATACCAAACCATCAGATTTGATTTATTAATGATAATGAGATGCTTTTTTTATCCATTTTTAATAATTGTTTTATTTTTTTAAAGATATTTCTTGTGTGTATTCCTGATATATTTCCTTTAATAAAGGATTCAAAAGGTCTCACCAATGTATACTGAAAGGATAAAGGAATACTAGGTGAAATTCAGAGACACATTATCAAACTATTATACCGGTAATTGTATTTGTAGTTTTAGAATATATAATGTAAAACAGGTATTTCATTAATGATTTATGCAGTTACTGTATTATGATCAGTCACATTATTGACAAAATTATTAAGGCCATTATAAATTTATTGCTAGATTATCATTCAAGATTTTTTTAAAAATGGGGAGGGCGGGAGGATTTGATTTTTTATTTCATTTTTAAAATTTTTGATGTTTTTTAAATAATTTTTTTTTTTTAATTTTTTTTTTATGAAAATCAAAAGGGTTGGGGCGGCATGAAAATTAGGGGGCATGCGGGGATGATAATCTAGCAATTGATCTATTATGGCCTAATGAAATATATATAATTTTTATGTACTCGGGTGTTATACAAGGAACAAAATATGTTTTATACGACAGTCAACTTCAATCAGGAAGAAAATAAGGTAATAATAAAATATATCTTATCTAGATTGCACCAATTCAACTTAATTGTTTTACATTAATTCTGATTTTCAGGAATAAAACGAAACAAATTGTGAAATTAAAACTGGTCATATACAAGGAAAACATAAAATTACTGTGCATCGGTATTTTTACAATGCGTTGCACAATTGATGAGAGTTTTTAGGATCACCTGGTGTCCGTCGTCCGTCGTTAACTTTTAGCTTTTAACTTTTCCTCTGAAACCACTGGGCCAATTTTTGATATAATTTCACAGAAATGTTCCTTGGGTGACCCTCTACCAAGTTTGTTCAAGCCATCTTGATTCGTCAAAAAACATGGCGGCCAGGGTGTGTGGTTAGTTTACTATATATAAGCTATAGTAAAAACTTAAAAAATCTTCTTGTCAGAAACTACTGGCTCGATTTTAAAATAATTTCACAGAAATGTTCCTTGGGTGACTCTCTACCAAGTTTGTTCAAGTCATCTTAATCGTCAAAAAACATGTCAGCCAGGGGGTGGGGTTAGTTTGATGTCAAATTACTTCCCTTGTTTTATAGCATAAATGTCTGTATATAGCAATTATTATAAGAAGAGGTAATAAACTCTTTAAATAAACTTTTTTTCTGCTATTATTATACAATATTATACCAGATGTAAGTTTTAAAAGATAATTCCTCATAAAAAGATGAATGATACAATTATAATCAATGATTGAATATTATTCAAATATCATGAACCTTTTTAAAATAGGTGTTTTTCTGAATATAAAAGTCAGGGTTTTTATGGCTCAGACAGGGATGGTTTACTGCTTCATAATAAAGCAATACCATATTTTTCGCTAATTTCATCACAGCAAGAAGTCTGAGATTTTCAGTGTCAAAGTGTAATTGAAATCTTGGAGGAGGAGCTTAATTGTTTTTGGGGGAGAGTGCACTGCGACAAAGATTCTTTCAAGCGATATACTTTGGGAAGGCTTGTGTTTGAAACTCATAGGAATATTTATTATGCTGGAACTGCGGATTGTTTCATGCACAATAGTTTAGTCTGATGTTTTAGTTTGAAACCGTTCTCAAACATAACAGGTTAGTTTTGTGCTGGAACTGGATTTTTATCTTAGTTCGAAGACTTAGCATCTATAGTAAAAACTTCAAAAGCCTTATTGTCAGAATCTACCGACCTTATTTTGATGTAATTTCACTGACATTTACCATAGGTGAACCTCTACCAAGTTTGAACTCTTCTACGCATCTGTTACATCTTCAAAACAAATCAAAATTCTAACTACTTGCCCATCTCGTCTTTCTGGAATTTTGGGCGTACATGTATTATATAATCTACTTATGTTGGGTGACTCAAGGTCAGTCAGGTGAGCGATATAGGGCCATCTTGGCCCTCTTGTTCTGACTTCCTGACGAGGGGAAATCAATCTGTGATGTTTCATTGACCTGTTGATGTCGCCACATCTTGAGATCTTTGTGACGCTCACTGAACTGCTGTCAATTGGCATTATTTAGTCGATTTGTTTTCGTGAAATTTTAATGCGCAAAATGTCATAATCTTAACGAATAGAAAATGACTTGGCAATGAACAGAACGTGGCTAGGTATAATTTATGGGCGGAGCTTGCCTCTGAAAATAATCCTAGACGTGGCTTAGAGCCTCTGTCATGTTCTAGTTCAAGTTAGTGCTTGAAGACTGAAACACCATTGTCTATTTGTCATCTTTTAGTTCATAGCAAAATTCTGAAGCTCTTACTAATTTTGCAATGCTTCATAGTGATTGAGCAGAGAACAGTTTTTAACTATTATAGGAGTATTATCTTTATTTTCGTCTTATCTATGTACTATCACATAATAATAAAACGTATACATGAACGTTTAAAATTGTACATAGCCATTCTAAAAGAATTATAAGAGACATTTTAAACATAAAATATGCATACCAATACAAAGTACAATTTTTTGACATGATAAGCTATGTAAAATATTGCTAATCTTTATACTAAAAACTGCAATAAACCAAGTTTTTAATTAAAAAGCTGAAGAAGAAAAAGAGCACTATTGCGCATATTAAAAATATCTTTAAAACACGATTATCTCCTTTGATCAGATCAATTGAGAACTGATTAGCAATATTTTCATAGATGAAACAAAATTATGGCAAATAACTAAGAAAAAGAGAGCATTATTTACATAGGTAAAATGTAATTCATGGTTTTTCTGAAGGTATGAAAACTACAGCAATAGCAGAAATGCATGCAAAAAACTGTCTGTGTTTGATGAAATAATAATGTCATGACTTTCTTCAGCATTTTGGCTGCAGATCAAAGTAGAATACCGAATGTTCATGTTTTTTCTGATAGTGTTTATGAAAACGTGTACTAGAATAAAAGGTTATAATATCAGATGTAAGGGGAAACATGTGAGTTAGGGTGGAATGGATGCAGTTGTTTACTTTTTCGTTTAGTTGTTGATGAATTGAATTTTTAGCTCCACTAGAACTTGATATAATACTGAAGTGCTGTATAATGAGTGCACAATTGTTTTGTATTCTTCTCACTGAAATTTAAATTGTTTTTAATTGAAATGTAATATTTATGTGTGTTTGTTAAAGTTTGTCATTTCTTGAAGGCTCTGATAGTTCACTATACCTGAATATATCGGATCTTCCATGATGGAGTGGTCTTGGAAACTGGTTTGATATGTTGATTGACTAATATTTAGCGTCATTTTTATGCCATTGAGGGCAGATAATTTGTTAACCTAACCACTGTTTCCTGGGATCTTGAAAGGTTAACCAATACTCTAGCACACCCCATCTCCTCAAGTAACTGATAACTTTCCCACTTGAATCAGTGTTGAGAGACGAATGATAATAAGACACAAAGTCATATATCAGTCATCATTGAGACTGTTGCCGAATGGGGATTTGAATTCACGACCCTTAATAGTATGACACATTACCAACTGAGCTAATCGTGCCCGGCACTGTGATATGTAATTTGACTCTCACTGGGTCACTGAGGCTGTAGTCAAGAACCTCATTACGGAGCTGTATTGGTATTTCAATTTTCACCACTGAAGTTGTACTGGTGTCACTTTACTCTCACCACTGAGATTGTGGACGTGAACTTCATTGAAAGTTGAGGACTCTAACCCCATAAAAGAGGTTATGGACTTCAACCCCATTATGGAGTCATGGACTTTTAACCCCATTATGGAGTTGTGGACTCTAATTGCATTAAAGAAATGTGGACTCTAACCCCATTATGAGGCTATGGACTCTAACCCCATTAAAGAAATGTGGACTTGAACCCTATTATGGAGTTGTGGATTCTAACCCCATTATGGAGTTGTGGATTCTAACCCCATTAAAGAGTTGTGGACTCTTAACACCATTATCAAGTTGTGGACTCCGTTAAATAGTTTTGGACTCTTACCCTATTAAAGAGTTGTGGACTATAACCCTATTATGTAGTTGACTTTAACCCCATTATGGAGTTGTGGACTCTAACCCCATTATGGTGTTGTGGACTCTAACCTCATTAAAGCTTTGTGGACTCTAACCACATTAAGGAGTTGTGGACTCTAACCTCATTATGAAGTTGCAGACCCTAACCACAGTAAGGAGTTGTGAACTCTAATCCCATTATGGAGTTATGAACTCTAACCTCATTAAAGCATTGTAGACTCTAGTCACATAAAGGAGTTGTGGACTCTAACCCTATCACGAAGATGTGAATTCTAACCCATGATGGAGTTGTGATTATTCAGCTGATAATTGGCTTCTTCTCTGTTAAAAATTCACGTTTTTTTCCCAAATGAGGTCCAAAAATATTGCATAAATAACGCTGGATATGAATTAATATTTTAATATTTGATAACTCAATGATGAGGACATCTTAATAGTGTTACATTTATTTTCAAGATTGCTTAAAAGCTCCAATATCTCAATCTCCCCTCAATTGTACTGTTTTTTCCCAATCTCAAAGGCTTTGGCCTGTTTCCAATTTACGGAAAAAAGCCTTGTTGTTCTGATCAAAATAATTTGAGAATAGCACAAAATTTATTTCTTTGATTCTGCAAAATTAAGGCAAAACATGTAAAGTAGTTATGCGCCAAATCCTCGCCAACATATTTCCAAGTATTTGAGTGATGACACTCCTCACTGCATTGTTACTGTGTGGTCTAGTAGTTTGTGGCAGTTCGGATTACGATCAGTGCACATAGTTGAAGAATGTTACCAGATTCTGGGAAGGAAGGATATACATGGCAGCCACACATTATGATTAACTGTATCTCAATTTATTATACTATTTTTAGGTCACATTTTTTAAAGGGACACATGCTAATGTTGAAATGGATGGTATTTGTGTTCACACCAAATCTATATTTCACTTTCTTTATACCGTATATTCCCTAATTAACGCCCCCGGGGGCGTTACATTTTACAAGGTGGGGGCGTTTATAAAAGATAAAAAAAAGCAAATTTAACAACAGTTAAAAATACAATAAAACCAATAAAACCATGGAAAAAAACCTTAAATCTGGTTTAAATCCCCGAAAAAGTGGTTCAGAATTATTTTAGAGTGAATGAAATAATCAACATAGGATGAAAAAAAGCTGAAAAACTGTATGAAATTACTAGTCTGCATACTTGAATATCCGAATTTATGATCATTGTACTCTTCACTTTAAATCACTTTGACGCTTGCTCTTATCAACGTGGAACAATGAGCTTTCAGCGTACACAGACTAACCGCATTTTCCGACGTTTTGGAATGTTTTAATCGGCAGACGGCATTTTTACTAGTATTAAACAGCAAATATGAGGGTATTTGTTCAACCAAAAGTGATTAAGTGGTCACCCAAGATATAAACAATGGGTTAAAGAGTCCAAAGGTAATAAACGCTTCGCTAATTGTTGACTGTAACAAAATAATCGATCAGGGAAAGATGGGCGAATACGCACTCAAATTGCATATACGTTTTGTTTTTTAATTTTTCAGAAAAATAGGTGGGGGGCATTTATTAGAGTGGGGGCGTTGATCGGGGAATATACGGTATATATATAACATTATGGAGAATATTAACTACCAAATATAGCTTTATATTTTTTAATGATATGTGAAACTTTATAATTCCAGTTAAGAAATTACTAACAGTTTTGATAAAACTATAGGAGGGTTCTCCATGTCCGAGTGGTCTTATGATCATATGCCTCACCACTAAGGTTGTAGGTTCGATTCCCGCGTACACAGGTTTGACTCTATGAGCAAAATGTTTAAAATACAAACTTGGATTTTTCCTTGGGTTTTAGTCTATATGGCTGTTATACTAACAAAACTGATGACATATTTAAGTTGAGTTAAAATCTCATTATCACTTATCTCAATAGACTTTGAAAAAGAATTCGAGATAAAAATTATGTTTTTATATCCCACTCACCAAAATTAATTTAAGAAAATTAAATATTGAGTTAGTCACGATAACATTTGAATATAAATTTTGACAAAATAGTTATAAAATACATATAGGTATATTTATATATGTCTTGCCCTCGTATGATCATATTAGCCCCATTCCCCCTTTCCTCAAATGTCAAGGTCACACTTTCAGTTTGTTTGATATTTCATGTCTGGTCTGTAATTTTGTTTTACAATGGAGGGATTTTAAAATAGCTTGACACAAGACTTAGTGATGAACATGTCATGTTGATGTGTCACCTGCATTTACCTGTAGAAATACCTAGACCAAGGTTACACAAAGGTCAAGGTCACACTTTAATGTTAAAAAAAAAAAATCCCAATGATATTGTGTGTCTTGTTTGACATGGCAGTCCATGATTCCTGATATTCATGGATACATCACTGCCTACTATAAAATATATCGTTGTTTTCACATACTATTTGGGGGGCATGCGACACTTACCAGTAACATTTCTTGTTTTCCTCTAAGTTTACTTCCCCCCCCCCCCCCCCCCCCCCCCGCATAACCACAAATTCCAAGCGGCATATAATTATGATGCAAAAACTGTAATGCATATATTTATATTGTATAAACCACATTTTCATTATAACACAAGACATTTTAATTTATTGGAATATTTTAATTTATTTTGTGCTTTTTGAGACTTCCTTTTTACATTTTATTCAATGAAAAGACAATAATTCAGGTTTTTATTAACATTTTACTACGATTGTGACAGGCAATATTATGTTTTTATTTTTTACACTTTTAACAAATGATAAGGAGAGGAGGAGGAGGAGGAGGAGGAGGAGGAGGAGGAGGAGGAGGAGGAGGAGGAGGAGGAGGAGGAGGAGGAGGAGGAGGAGAGAGAGAGAGAGAGAGAGAGAGAGAGAGAGAGAGAGAGAGAGAGAGAGAGAGAGATTCAAGTAAATACTAGCATTTTACACTTAAAATAAACAGATTGAAAATGGAAAGTTCTGGGACTTCAATTTTGAGATACTCAAAGTTGACTGTAAATTGTACCAATAATTTGTCAGTGTATAATCACAGAAGTGTAAAATATATACCTTTCTTTCAATCATTATACCGGTACATTAATCTGTTTCATATGATCTCAATTGGTCCTCTGTGTGCAAGTGGTCTAAGTTGCCGTCTCATGATCACATGGTCTCTTACCTCTCACTGCTAAGGTCATAGGTTACACCAGTAAACCTGGATATGCCATATATAACTGAAAATGGCATTAAACCCCATAAAAAAACAACAACAAAAATATATTATATATATTGACTGAGTCAGTGAGTAGCGTGTCTGTCACTATCAATTTAGTGGTCGTGAGTTTGAATTCCCACTTGGTCACAGTCTCCATTGTCATTTGTCTCTCACCTATGATTCAAATGGGAAAGTTATCAATTACTTGTTCACCCTCAGGATCTTGGGAAAGAATGGTTAGGTTAACTGATCGTGTGTAAGCCTTCGATGGCATCAAAACGACATTAAATACTCAAACAAACAAACAATTCTTGAAAGATACATGTTGCAGCTACCAATAGGAAGAATCTTAATTTACTGCCTGCAGCAGGATCAAATTTAAATTAATACCAAGCTTTAGAATTCAGTGTTTTCGATCATTCTTTGTCCCCCGTATGATGAGACCAGATAAGCAGAGTGTAGAATTTTAAGGGAATAGTGTGACAAAAATACAAAATTTGAGGATCATGGTCATTGTTTTAACCATAACTTTATTAATATATTATGCATCTATATATATTTTAATGTTGTTGACTGTTTTTTAACTTCTAAAAAAATCACCTATTTTATTTTACTTCCCCCACTATTGGTTTAATCTTTATTGACAGTCTCATAGCTTTAAACATTTCCTGTTGGAAAATGTGTGGGCGGTTTTATGAAAAATTTTGTTGATCAGCTTAGTTGGTTAACAATCAAGTGTTTGACTGTAATAACAATGCTGTGTACTAAGAGGTCTGTAATAAAGGAAGTGTTGTAAAAAAGTGCCGGAGATTAATTGTTTATAAAGGTATGTTGTAATTAGTTCTGAGTGTGGTTATGTTTTAATATGGTCTTACTTGTTATGTTGACCTGCAGTTTTGTTTGTAGGTTAAGCCAGTGTAGTTTTCACTTTTTGTTAACTTGTGTTTGAGTACTTGTAGTTTACTTGTGTTTTACTAGTTGTGGTTTAATGCTTGTAGTTTACATGTGGTTTACTAGTTGTGGTTGAGTACTTGTAGTTTACATGTGGTTTACTAGTTGTGGTTGGGTACTTGTAGTTTACATGTGGTTTACTAGTTGTTGTTTACATGTGGTTTTGTAGTTGTGGTTGAGTACTTGTAGTATACATGTGGTTTATAAGTTGTGGTTTAGTACTTGTAGTTTACGTGTGGCTTACTAGTTATGGTTTAGTAGTTGGGGTTGAGTACTTGTAGTTTACATGTGGTTTACTAGTTGTGGTTTAATGCTTGTAGTTTACATGTGGTTTACTAGTTGTGGTTGAGTACTTGTAGTTTACATGTGGTTTACTAGTTGTGGTTGGGTACTTGTAGTTTACATGTGGTTTTGTAGTTGTGGTTGAGTACTTGTAGTATACATGTGGCTTACAAGTTGTGGTTTAGTACTTGTAGTTTACGTGTGGCTTACTAGTTATGGTTTAGTAGTTGGGGTTGAGTACTTGTAGTTTACATGTGGTTCACTAGTTGTAATTTAGTACTTGTAGTTTACATGTGGCTTACTAGTTATGGTTTAGTAGTTGTGGTTGAGTACTTGTAGTTTACATGTGGTTTACTAGTTGTGGTTGAGTACTTGTAGTTTACATGTGGTTTACTAGTTGTGGTTTACATGTGGTTTTGTAGTTGTGGTTGAGTACTTGTAGTATACATGTGGTTTACTAGTTGTGGTTGAGTACTTGTAGTATACATGTGGTTTACTAGTTGTGGTTTAGTACTTGTAGTTTATGTGTGGATTGCTAGTTATGGTTTAGTAGTTGGGGTTGAGTACCTGTAGTTTACATGTGGTTTACTAGTTGTGGTTTACTTGTGTTTAACTACTTGCACTTTACATGTTGTTTACTAGTTGTGGTTGAAAACTTGTATGTTGCACATGGTTTACTAGTTGTGATTTAGTACTTGTAGTTTACATGTGGTTTATAATTGTGGTTTACATGTGGTTAACAACTTGTAGTTTACTTGTGGTTTACAAGTTGTGGTTGAGTATTGTAGTTTAAATATGGTTTACTAGTTGTGGTTTAGTACTTGTAGTTTACATGTGGTTTAGTACTTGTAGTTTACTTGTGGTTTACTAGTTGTGGTTGAGTACTTGAAGTTTACATGTGTGTAACTACTTGTACTTTATATGTGGTTTACTAGTGCTTTACTTGTGGTAAACTACTTGTACTTTACATGTGGTTTACTAGTTGTGGTTGAATACTTGTACTTTACACATGGTTTACTAGTTGTGATTTAGTACTTGTAGTTTACATGTGGTTTACTAGTTGTTGTTTAATACTTGTAGTTTAGTACTCATAGTTTACTTGTGGTTAAGTGGTTCTTGTGGTGGAGTACTTGTGGTTGAATGCTTCTAGTTTACTTGTGGTTTACAAGTTGTGGTTGAGTACTTGTATTTTACATGTGGTTTACAAGTTGTGGTTAAGTACATGTGGTTGATTACTTGTGGTTGAGTACTTGTAGTTTATATATGGTTTACTAGTTGGGGTTTATATGTGGTTAACAGTCTACTTGTAGTTTACATGTGGTTTACTAGCTGTGGTTGAATACTTGTACATTACACATGGTTTACTAGTTGTGATTTAGTACTTGTAGTTTACATGTGTTTTACTAGTTGTGGTTGAATACTTGTGGTTAAGTACTCATAGTTTACTTGTGGTTAAGTAGTTCTTGTGGTGGAGTACTTGTGGTTGAATACTTGTAGTTTACTTGTGGTTTACAAGTTGTGGTTGAGTACTTGTATTTTACATGTGGTTTACAAGTTGTGGTTAAGTACATGTGGTTGATTACTTGTTGTTGAGTACTTGTAGTTTATATATGGTTTACTAGTTGGGGTTTATATGTGGTTAACAGTCTACTTGTAGTTTACATGTGGTTTACTAGTTGTGGTTGAATACTTGTACGTTACACATGGTTTACTAGTTGTGATTTAGTACTTGTAGTTTACATGTGTTTTACTAGTTGTGGTTTAATACTTGTGGTTTAGTACTCATAGTTTACTTGTGGTTAAGTGGTTCTTGTGTTGGAGTACTTGTGGTTGAATACTTGTAGTTTACTTGTGGTTTACAAGTTGTGGTTGAGTACTTGTATTTTACATGTGGTTTACAAGTTGTGGTTAAGTACATGTGGTTGATTACTTGTGATTGAGTACTTGTAGTTTATATATGGTTTACTAGTTGGGGTTTATCTGTGGTTAACAGTCTACTTATACTTTACATATGGTTTACTAGCTGTGGTTTACATGTGGTTAACTACTTGTAGATTACTTGTGGTTTATAAGTTGTGGTTTAGTACTTGTTGTTGAGTATTTGTAGTTTCCTTGTGTAGTTTACTTTTGGGTTCACGCCACCTGAGTCTGCCTGTGGTGTAATAAACCTTTAATGCCTATGCATTTGAAAAAATGGAGAAGGAGCAATAAGTGTTAGCCTTGTCAGACTGTTTGTCAGTTTGATTGTGTGCAACTGTGTCCACCTGACCTGCAACAAATTCGATCAATATTTTCATGAAGGGTCTAGAGTATTTAATTTATACTGTGTTAAAACCTGACCCTATGTGATTTTTCGTTTGGTATATTTTTTCAATGTAGGTTAAACACATGATTTTATTCCTTGTGGGTTGGGTTCTTTATTGCAGAGTGGTCTAAGGCACAATCTCAAGATCACTGTTACTGCTAAGGTCATAGGTCCAAAAACATTATGTTAGAAAATTTGCCAGTTAATTGTCGTATGTTGGTGGTTCTTCTCGGATGCATTATGAGGTCTTCCTTAACCAATAAAACTCAATATGCCATGATTATGTAATCTGAAATGTTTTAAAAATGGCATAATGAATCCAATTCCTTGTGGGTAAATTAAACCTGTGTTTTTCCATGTGGGTTAAACCTTCATTTTCCATGTGGGTAATACCTTCATTTTCCATGTGGGTAAAACCTTTGTTTTCCATGTGGGTTAAACCTTCATTTTCCTCGTGGGTAATACCTTCATTTTCCACATGGGTTATACCTTCATTTTCCATGTAGGTAATAACCTTCATTTCCCATGTATGTTATACCTTCATTTTCCATGTAGGTTAAACCTTCATTTCCCATGTGGGTAATACCTTCATTTTCCACGTGGGTAATACCTTCATTTTCCACTTGGGTTAAACCTTCATTTTCCATGTGGGTAACAGTAAACCTTCATTTCCCATGTGGGTAATACCTTTGTTTTACATGTGGGTAATACCTTCATTTTCCAAGTGGGTAATACCTTCATTTTCATGTGGGTAATACCTTCATTTTCCATGTGGGTAATACCTTCATTTTCCATGTGGGTAATACCTTTGTTTTCCATGTGGGTAATACCTTCATTTTCCATGTGGGTAATAACTTTGTTTTCCATGTGGGTAATACCTTTGTTTTCCACGTGGGTATTACCTTCATTTTCCATGTGGGTAATAAATTTGTTTTCCATGTGGGTAATACCTTTATTTTCCACGTGGGTAATACCTTCATTTTCCACGTGGCTAATACCTTCATTTTCCATGTGAGTAATACCTTTGTTTTTCACGTGGGTAATACTTTCATTTTCCACGTGGGTAATACCTTCATTTTCCATGTTGGTAATATATTCATTTTCCATGTGGGTAATAACTTTGTTTTCCATGTGGGTAATACCTTCATTTTACCTTCATTTTCCATGTGGGTAATACCTTCATTTTGCATGTGGGTAAAACCTTCATTTTCCACGTGGGTAATACCTTCATTTTCCATGTGGGTAATAACTTCATTTTCCATGTGGGTAATACTTTTGTTTTCCACGCATGATTTGTTGTTTCTTAGACATGATGGTTAGTTCATACCTGTTTGAATTTCATCATCCCCAATGAATTCATGACCCTGGTTCTCATGGTTTGACCCTTGGAGTGGGTAATACATTACTTAATCTATATAAGAGAAAATGGTGTGATTTGTTGATGCAGTTGACATTCAAAATCCATGTTTTGATTTTTGCCGTTTCCCGAAGGACAAAAGTTGGGAAAATATATTGAAATATCTTTATATGTCATCATGGATAATCAGGTGACCATTAAGGTCCATTGGCGTCATGTTTTTTAGAGCAATGAAAATGTTAATAAATATCTGGATGATAAGACATTTTAAAAAGTATGGTACTACCATTAACCAATTATCACACATTCCTGACATCCTGGAAGGCTAACCAGTACCTCAGCACACTCCCAACTCAGCAAGTCGCTGATAACTTTCCCACATGAATCAGCAGTGGGTGACAGATGACGATGTGACGTAATGTCACACATAGCAATCATCAAGGAGACTATGGTCCGTCTGGGATTCAAACTTACAACCCTTAGATTGATAATCATATGTGCTACCGACTGAGCTAACTGGACTAAAAAAAAATTGAGAGTGGGATTGTAAGAGTCCTTATGGTAGATTAAAAAAGAGACTCTTATATATGAAGATTATCACTAAACATTCCAAGGGTTTGATGCAAAACTATTGTTACTCCATTATTTTTTTTACAAAAAATGGTAGCTATTAAGTTTTACTAGGTGCATTATGTGTTAAAATTTGGTCCTGATATTTTGAATAATATGGAAAATTGTGTAAATGCATAAAATAAAAAGAAAATTTGTTTGTTTTGGTGTAAGATCAAATGATATTTCATCTCGTGATCACCAAAAATGATATTCTCTCTGGCGGCACTCACGAGAATGTGACATTTGGTGATCACTTGATGAAATATAATTGCCCTCAATGCACAAGCTTTAGCATTATTTTTCTGATTCTCATACAGTATTTTATTTTATAAGTCACAATTTTAGATTAATATGAACTTCCTTAACCTCTTAAACAGTTGATACAAGAAGTGATTTGATATAAAGAAGAATTTCATAACACCATTGTCACATGGTGTCTGTTAGCTTTCTTGTCACGATTAAATTTACTATTATTTTATTTGATTTGTCCAACTCGTATTATTGGATAATTTAAATGTCAGAAGTTTGTATTATCGGTTTTGGTACAGAAAAAATACGAACAGATCACTTATAATTGCAGTTGGTTACTTTTACTTTCATTCTACTTTTCATTTGTAAGATTTGTGTTCTGTTAATATCCTACTCACACAGACAGGGCTTTCTATTATCTGACATTAAACTAATTTAAATTTCTAAGATTTTGTGCTGATAACTATAAAAACTCAAGCTTCTATTTAATTTTTAGTCTTATATTTAAAATTTATTTTATTTTTTAAGACAGCATTTTTCCGGATATACTCCCTATCAGAAAAAACGTTACAAATATCTTTAAATTAAAATTATTTTCAAAATGAATTGAATGCATCACATTATAGTAAATAAATAAAATATGAACGGTTTGGTATATAAATGTTTATCGACCAACATGTGACAAAATTAATTTCTAAATTGGATTTGGTAAGCTAGAAATGAAATCCCCGTTCTGAAAATAGACAGCACTTAAGACAGTGAGGGTTTGACCAACTTCACATCATCATTCTGACTCTTTCTTATGATGAAACAATTTGTCAATGATTACATGTAAACCTGTATTAACAGATCTATCAAATTGAAATCAAAATTAAATCACTCAACTCATATATTACTCATATAACAAAACATGTTGCAATTTTTAGGGGGAAATCTACTTTAGTCTAATTTAGGCATGTAGCCCAATTTAGAAAAGTCCTTTTCAGTATTTTTGTTACAGGACAAAAAAAATATGCAGCCAGTCCGGGACTCAAACCCAGGACCCTTCGCTTACAGGGCGAATGTTCTACTGTCTGAGTTAACCAAATAGCTTGTAACATAAATTCCTCTCCTAGTAAGGTGACATATTATTTTGGCATGTTTGAATCTATATATATATATAATACTCACTGACCCCATACTAACTCTTTCCCTGGCAATATGGGGTCAGTGAGAATTATATAGACATACTGGATAAAATGTGTTTAGCCCATTTTTATGCCCCCCCAAAATTTTTGAGGTGGCATATAGTAATCGCAGCATCCGTCTGTTTGTCTGTCTGTACATGCCCTGGGTACATTGTGGGGCGAGTTGAGAGCACAGAATGCCATTGTGGGGTTTACCAATTTCCATTATTTTTTAGTGTCATTAGGGTTGGATCTCAAGGTTTGTGACATTAGGGTTAGAAAGAAAACAGGTTTTGTTGTCTTGTTTTATGAAAAAAAGATGTTTTATAACAGATAAAAACCTAACCATATAATGTCCCTCTCATGAGTACATCCGTCTGTCTTTCCATCCAGTATTTCGTGTCCACCCTGTAACTTTGTCATGCATAGATGGATTTTGTTGATACTTCCTACAAATGATCAACATAACATGACGATGTGTCGCGTGTACACCCAGAATCCCATTTCAAACGTCAATGTCACAATAATTGTGAGGAAGTAGTCATGAAAATATGTTGGGAAGAAGTCATGAATTTTCCACCTCTGAATATGCTGGGAAGAAGTCATGACTTTTCCACCTCTGGGGAAGAAGTCATGAATTTTCCACCTCTGAATATGTGGAGAAGTAGTCATGAATCTCTCATCTCTGAATATGGGGGAAGAAGTCGTGACTTTTCCATCTCTTAATATGTTGGGAAGTAGTCATGAATCTCCAAACTCGGAATATGTGGAGAAGAAGTCATGACTTTTACAGCTCTGAATATGTGAGGAAGTAGTCATGAATCTCCAACCTCTGAACATGTTAGATAGTAGTCTTTAATGTTCCTTCTCTGAATATGTGGGGAAGTAGTCATGACTTTTCCACCTCTGAATATGTGGGGAAGTAGTCATGAATCTCCCAACTCTGAATATGTGGGGAAGTTGTCATGACTTTTCCACCTCTGAATATGTGGGGAAATAGTCATGAATATCTCAACTCTGAATATGTGGGGAAGTAGTCATGAATCTCCCATTTCTGAATATGTGGGGAAAGTAGTCATTAATCTTCCACCTCTGAATATGTGAAGAAGTAGTCATGAATCTTCCAACTCTGCATATGTGAGAAAGAAGTCATAACTTTTCCACCACTGGATATGTGGGGAAATAGTCATAAGTCTCCCACTTCTGAATATGTGGGGAAGTTGTCACAAATCTTCCACCTCTGAATATGTGGGGAAGTACTCATTAATCTCCCACCTCTGAATATGTGAAGAAGTAGTCATGAATCTTCCAACTCTGCATATGTGAGAAAGAAGTCATAACTTTTCCACCACTGGATATGTGGGGAAATAGTCATAAGTCTCCCACTTCTGAATATGTGGGGAAGAAGTCACAAATCTTCCACCTCTGAATATGTGGGGAAGTACTCATTAATCTCCCACCTCTGAATATTTGGGGAAGAAGTCATGACTTTTACACCTCTGAATATGTGAAGAAGAAGTCATGAATCTCCCACCTCTGAATATACGGGGAAGAAGTCATAAATGCTCCACCCCTGAATATGTGGGGAAGTAGTCTTGAATCTCCAACCTCTGAATACGTAGGGAAGTAGTCATGAATCTCCCACCTCTGAATATGTGGGAAAGTAGTCATGAATCTCAAACCTCTGAATATGTGGGGAAGTAGTCATATATCTTCCACCTCTGAATATGTGGGGAAGTAGTCATGAATCTTCCACCTCTGAATATGTGGAGAAGTAGTCATGAATCTTCCACCTCTGAAAATGTGGGGAGTAGTCATGAATCTCCCACTGAATATGCAGGAAGTAGTTATGAATGTTCCACCTCTGAATATGTGGGGAAGTAGTCATGAATCTCCTACCTCTGAATATATGGGGAAGTAGTCATGAATATCTCACCTCTGAATATGTAGGGAAGTAGTCATGAATCTCCAACCTCTGAATATGTAGGGAAGTAGTAATGAATCTCTGACCTCTGAATATGTAGGGAAGTAGTCATGAATCTCCAACCTCTGAATATGTGGGGAAGTAGTCATGAATCTCCCACCTCTGAATATGTGGGGAAGTAGTCATGAATCTCCCACCTCTGAATATGTGGGGAAGTAGTCATGAATCTCAAACCTCTGAATATGTAGGGGAGTAGTCATTGATCTCCCAGCTCTGAATATGTGGGGACGTAGTCATGAGTTTTCAACCTCTGAATATGTGTGGAAGTAGTCATGAATCTCCCACCTCTGAATATGTTGGGAAGTAGTCATGAATCTTTAACCTATGAATATGTTGGGAAGTAGTCATTGATCTCCCACCTCTGATTATGTGGGAGAGAAGTCTTGAGTTTTTAACCTCTGAATATGGGGAAGTAGTCATGACTTTTCCACCTCTGAATATGTGGTGAAGTAATCATGAATCTCCCAACTCTTAATATGTGGGGAAGTAGTCATGAATCTTCCACCACTGAATATGTGAAAAGTAGTCATGAATCTCCCACCTCTGAATGTGTCAGGAAGTAGTCATGATTATTCCACCTCTGCATATGTGAGGAAGAAGTCATGACTTTTCCACCTCTCGATATGTGGAGAAATAGTCATAAATCTTCCGCCTCTGAATATGTGGGGAATTAGTCATGAATATCCTACCTCTGAGTGCGGGGAAGTAGTCATGAATTTCCCACCTGAATATGTGGGGAAGAAGTCGTGACTTTTACACCTGAATATGTGAGGAAGTAGTCATGAATCTTCCACCTCTGAATATGTGGGGAAGAATCATAAATGTTCCACCTCTGAATATGTTGGGAAGTAGTCATGAATCTCCTTCCTCTGAATATGTCATGACTTTTTCCACCTCTGAATACGTGGGGAAGTAGTCATAAATCTCCCACCTCTTAATATGTGAGGAAGAAGTCATGGGGGCAGGTGGGCGGGGATGATAATCTAGCAATTAATTTTTTATGGCCTTTTTGTTCTATAAAAGGCTTAGTATGATAGTAAATCAACAAAGAACAGAACAAATATGATTTTCTTGACACATAAAGCATTACCGAAAAACAAAAATTGTGGTCTGTACTCAATTTTAGGTTTGGTCGGGTAACCCTAAACACAAGTATTATTATTCTGGCCTTATAATACTCTATAGATTAGTTGGGTGAAAATTATAAATTTGCAAAATTTAATATGTCTCTTTAAATACCTCAATGCAGTGTTTTGGAATGTTCAGGTTACAAAATCTGATAAAATATTTTTTTTATTTTTATTAGTCGGACTCACTGACATTTCTTCCTTATCCACTGCCACCAATCCTGTTTTATGTGGCGGTGTCCATAAACTGTTACATAATATTATCAGTGAGATCTTTCTTATTTACATGTTAAAGTGGGCTATTTATAGACTCATTCTTGGTATTACATTATAAATTATACACCATTGTTCTTCTTAATTGCTACAATTCTTATTCCAAATTCCTAGAATTTTATTTTTTTTAAATGGAACTTAATATTTTGGCTAAGTTTTCACTGAAGCTTTGTGAAGTGTAAGAACCTGCGTCACGCACATCTGCCAAAAAAATGGCCGGAACGTTGTTTCAAAAGTTGGTTTGGTGATTTTTCATTTCGATTGTGGGTACATGTGCAGATTTTATAGTTCCCACCAACCGTCGTAATGAGCAATCTGAACACTTCCTGCACTGTTTTCCACTCTGTCAGTTAATATAAACATAATTCACCCATTGCTGATATGTGGTAAATTAATGCTTTCAATTTTGAAGTGTCCAAGAAAATGCTTATTGAGCAAAGGGTTAATGAACTTGAATAAAGATGAGTGTTTGCCCCCACTTGTGGTGCTCTTGTTTCAAATATTCATATGTGTACATTGCTTGCTGTTATATGGATGGAACTTGGCGTAAGTCTGTAATGCTTATACTCTGAGGTAGTACCGTATGTAATATATATCATGCTTCCTAATTCAAAGTCAAGGTCATAATTTGCAGGATGAAAATATCCCATTAAATTTTGCCTTTAATTTCTGCATTTAAGTTTTTTGAATTGTTCGTCAGTGTTAACTGATGGCTTGCAGAACTTGACATGGATGGAACTTGGCAGAAGTGTGCGTGCATATATTATGAGACAGTATTAAACATATTGAGCACCTAACTCGAAAGTGAAGGTCATATTGCAGGGTGAAAAGGTCATAAAAACTGTTTTGTCTTTAAATTATGCAATATAGTTTTGCCACAGGTTGTGATTTACTACATACATGCTTACTATTATCTGAATCATTGTAATTTGGTACAAGAGTGTATACATACTTATGCTTTGAAAATGCACCCATTGTTTTGGGTTACTTGCGCGAGCCAAACAAGCTTCTATGATAAGGCTAGAATAGTGCTGTTCTCAGACAGCTCTTTTATAACTTAATAGCTCTGTCCTTCGAAATAAAAAAAAAATAATTACAAGAAAAACGATGCAAATATAATATATGCATCTGTGCAGATATTAATAGGTAAGGAGCCTGCTCTGCCATGGTTCATACACCCGTTTTTTTTTAATATTATTTACCATATTCCCCAAAACACCTGGGGGGATGTAAAAGGAGGTGGGCATATTTTTTGTTCCATAAATATTGAAGTGGTGAAGTGTTTGATAATGTTTTTACAATCAAATATATACACATTACAATTAGGTCAACAGATTTGTTGAAAATTTATCAGACAGGAAGTAAAGTCCTAAGAGAGGGGGAATACCTTAAGCACTGTTCTAAAAATGAATAGAGCAGTGTTTTTTAAGTTATTCCCCACAATTAATAGACTATAATTTATAGCCTTAAAATGTTTAGTTGATCTCTGGTAGGATTCGACTGCTACACTATGCTGTGTAGTATACACCCCTGTGTTATGATTTAAATTTTAAATCGTCAACTAACAAGTTGGGCAATTTGCCAATAATAAGCCAATCATGTTTTAACTGTGTAATGGCTATAAACTGGTTTGATGCAAATTTCTTAACACATGATACTTTTTAAGCTGTTACAATACAATTCAAGATATGTAGATGGTCGCCGATACTGTAAACCTGATACGCTATTTTGAAACTACGTCATTCTGTTATTAGACGGGTAACCTACTGTATATAGGAAGACACATTGGAAGCACATTTATCTGTTACATATGTACATTATACTATACAACAGATTTAATGTTATTGTGTCAAAGGCTTTCTGTGATTGGTGTGGGAAAGCGCGTATCTATGAAGTAAAGGGCTATACAACAGATTTAATGTTATTGTGTCACCTGTATTTGACTAGCTTTATTATAAATAGAATGAAGTAGTTTCACAATAGCGTATTACCAGGTTTATACCAGTGTTTGTTTACGTTTTTGTTTGCTGCAATGGTGATTTTACTCATGGCTGCATTCCAATTAACTTTTTACACTTGTGAACCTATTATAAAACATTTTGCAATATTACTTATGTCATTCTTAATTTAGGATAATATTAATAGTTTTATAAAAAAAAATAATTTTCGAATGAATGGGGTTTTAAGTCATTTTCAACACATTTCAAGGTAAATATGCACATGTCCAAAATGAATCTGAGTAGAACTGCCGTCCTTCTGCAAATAACTGGCAAACTTTCTTACATAAAGTTTTTAGAATGAGTGGGACCTGAACCAACAACCTTAAAATGTCTTTTAGTGTAATCAAACATGTCTAAGCGGAGCGGCAGTGCAGTGGGTAGAGTGTTGATAGCTGACAATAAAAGTTGCAGGTTCAGTCCTCGGCTCAACAAACTACCAAAACAACACTTACTACTGGTTGTAACCTGAAAGCTCCAAATTTACTTTGCATTCACGCTAGAATATATTGCTATAAACATGTCCAGTTTTATTGATGGAGAAATACCCCAGAATGAACTTGAGTAGAACCATAATCCTTCTGCTAAGTGGTAACTGAGCAAACTTTCTCTCAGGAAGTTGTTAGACAGAGCTAGACTCGAACTCGCGACCTCAACGATAAGTGGTGATTTAAGAAGACAGTGCCTCAGAGCACTTTGTCACATAGGAGTATCCTTGACACATAACGATCTTCATTTTGTTAAATTTATTTTTATTCTTTTATTACAGAGACGAGGGGATCACAATGATGTGAATAAATGGTTGACCTAGAGCGTGGCTAGTAATGTATATGCTGTTACTGATACTAGTGGCTGTCCTTGGGCAGCAGAGCTGTAATGCTGCGACAATCAAGACCAGCCTAAGTGAAATAGATTTCTTAACAGGTCCATTGGAGAATGAAACTGGAAAATAGTAGGTTTATATAATTATGAAAATGGACTTTATTTGTTAATTGATTGATTGATTGAATATTTTGTGTCATTCTTATGCCATCGAGGCCTAACAGATGATCAGTTAACCTAACCACTTAACAGTTTTTTTGTATCCTGAAAGGTTAATCGATACTATAGCACACCCCATCTCCCCAAGTAACAGATAACTTTCCCACTTGAATCAGCTTGAGAGACGAATGATAGTGAGATTCTATGTCATATATAAACCATCACAAAGTTTATGGACAGGTGGGGATTCGAACTCGCGGTCCCTGGATTGATAGTCGGACACATTACCAACTTGGCTAATCAGGCCTGGCTTATTTGTTAAAGGGAGTATGCTGGTATCGGTGGAAAAAATGCTGTCTTGAAAATATGATTATTGTTAAAATGGTATTGAAATTGTAGTAGTAATCTTGAAACGAAATCCCCATTTTAAAAGCAGATATCACTCAAATACTGCTTGACAACCTTCATGTTGTGATTTAAACTCTTTCAGAGGTAAAATCATTTAATTATTATGTGTAAACCTGTATAATGGATCAAATTGAAATTAAAATGAAATCACGTGGGGTCAATGAGTATAATTATATTAATATATAGGCATGATGTTTTGGAGAAAAAAATGTTTTTAACCAACTTTAAAAGTATAAAAAAAAGATTGATTTCCTTTAAAAGTTAAATCGTGATAATTATGTAGTAAATGAACAAGTAACAAGTAAGTTCATTTCTTTTGAACTGTATATAAAGAAAAAAATTGATTGTTTAGCTCACCTAAGCCCTAGGCTCACAAATGAGCTATTCTGATTATCCTGTGTCAGTAATCCATCGTCTGTCTGTCTGCCACCACGGTCCATTATATTCACATTAATTTTTAACATCAGCCTATTTGATGGTTAACTGTTCACAATTTCATGTTTCGTCTGCATTTGAGTGACCTCTTCGCACCACCATACCAATCTTGCAGAATTTCAGAGCCATCACTCAGTGAGGTGCAACAGTTCCATAACTCTACCTTCTGTATTGGCATGATTATTCCCCTTCATGTGCAGAAGTGGATGTTTACAGTTTTGTGTCTGGTTTGATAAATAATAATAAAATGACTGTTAGCCCCCAACTAATTGAATAGTGGAGCATGTGGTCGAGTGGTAAAGCATCTGATCCATGATCGGGGTGTCTTGTGTTCGATCCTCCGCCATGGCTATGTGTGGTGTACTTGCACAAGACACTTTATCTGCATATGCTTAGTACTGGTTCTACCCAGGAAGACTTCAAGCATGATTTGCCCAAGTTGTAAGAACTTGTTTCAAAGTCTAGTAAAATAGAAAAAAGATTAAACTTAACTAATAGATGAACTAGGCGCTGTTTGCATACACAGTCAAACCATTTTTAAGCAGCCAATCAAGGGATGGAGCAAAGTGGTCTTTTAAGACAGGTTGTTGCTTAATACAGGTCAATTTACTCTGTAAGAAAAGAAGTGGAAAATAGCAAATGTGGCTGCTTACGACAAGTGGCTGCTTAATAGAGGTGAATGCTTACACCAGTTTGACTGTTTGATGCATACAAATAAGAAATGTGTGTCATTACGTTTCAGTCATTACCCTGACAATTCCCAGAAGAACGTCTACTACCACTGCCGGTACTGTGAAGACAGAGCTGTGTCAGACAGCACCTATGACCACATGCAGCAGTATGACTGCCTAAAGCATTACCTGGAACCAAACAGCTTTGAGAAAAACCTGTCCAAGTGGGAATATAAAAACCATAAGTATCCGCTCTGCAACACAGGATCTGTACCAGGTACTTAGTGGTTTGCAGTTTGAGATGTGGATATCTAATTTATACTTATTTATTTTAGCTCAATTGCGATGAAAGCCCAGAGCTTAATAATACTATATGAACCGCTTTTGTGTCTGCTTTCTGGGTAGAACCAGTACTGTGTGTCGTTTTATGAGAGGCATTGGGTTAGTCAGAGGTCGAACCTGCAACCTCTTGCATGAGCGACCAACACTCTATCCATTACACTACAGCCCCGCTGTCAATGTGGATGTTTACTATGTTACTGTAGTTACAGTTAATACAGTCACAGGATTAACCTTTGTGCCATTAAAGGGAGTATGTATATCAGGGGGAAAAAATGCATTAAATGTTAGTTTAAAATTATTTTTAAAATGGATAAAATATATCTCATTATCACAAATAAATAAATCTGAATGGTTGGGTATGTTAAATCCACCAAAACGTGGTACAGACCATAATCCGTTCAAGTACACCAAACGGACGCAAACGAAACGAATATCAAACGCGTTTTAAATGATATACAAACGGACTAAAAATGCAAACGAAACGATAAACTAAACGAAACGATAAACGAAACGATAAACGAAACGATTCATGGATGCAACAGGGCAAACGATCCACGAACGATACAAATAATAATGCAAGCTTTAAATGCATCAAATAATAAAGATTCGGATTTCCTCTTATATTGTCGTAGTTATATTGACAATGAAATAAATAATAAAATGAAATGATTGCTCTCTTTGTCATTTAAAATCTTTAAATTGCTATACCTGTAACTTTAATTTAATTTCTTTGTTATAGGTTTTAATCCCGAATTATCCGTGAAAAACATTGCCTCGGGCATTGTTTCTTTACTTGTAAAAGTGTGATAAAACAATCAGATGACACATGACATGCATACATAACTACCCCAATTAACTGATTTAATTATCTGAACACCGATTTATGTTGCTGTTCTGTTATATGATTGCTAATCAGGAAATGTTTTCACGCAATTTTAGAAAACCTGTTTGTTACACCAGAACCTTCCACTTAGGGCTTTTCCAGAATTGTATATAAAAATAGTTCATATATATATAAGGGTTAAAGGGTTAGTGTTTGTTTGTTACTGGGTATCTTCCAAAATGTTTGTTTTCAATATAGGCATTTGTTAAAAAAAGATTACTATTAAGCTGATAGAGTTATTAACAACTACACATACCTAAATTTGTGTACAGAATGAACACGCTGTCCCTTTCACTATCACCTTGTGCCAATGTCCGATGACGTCACCAGTGAAACAAACATTTTATTCACTGAGTGGGTATCTTTGACATTTTTGATGGAAGGATATCAAAGAAATTCTATCGATGTAATGTACATAGTACATAAAATTCCTTGAAAGCGTCAGTCGGAAGTACATGTACAAGTGTTTTTTGGAAGCCATGCCACAAGACATAAATCGTTTACCCTTAAAGGCATCTTTTTTATGGAAACATCCCCGCCTCCCCCATGCATTTACCGTAGTGAAATAGAACACGACGTTAAATGATGCAAGAAACTGTCAGAGTGACGACATTGCACATTGCCACGAGGTCAAAAATAAATTGTGTCGGAGTTATAGACATAAAGTGTGTGCGTTCGCTACATAAATTAAGGCATGTGTATTTGTAAATATATTTATCTTTGCGGATTATAAATATTTTTTGTTTAATGAATTGTTATAATTGTTTAACATGACAATCTATCAAAATTCATAACTGGAATTAAAATTGGAAAAATACCTGTAAATAAAATAAATACTTGTTGAGGCGTCTATACTTGGTTTCTTGCATAATAGCAGATTGTACACCACTGCAGATATAAAAAAACACGGACTGGTTCACATTTATTTACTATATACCTTTTCGATACCGTAATATTAACATTAGTGTAAACCAGTCTGGCAATGTTTGGCTAATCTGATGATTACGTGACCGTAACATGTTTATCTGATGTAATTGACATGCCACGTACCATGTGTATTAAATTTCAATGATTGAGTTTTATGAAACATATTCATCTGCTGTCACGCTACAAATCATCAACTATATGGTAGACCATATCTAACATAGGGTGGCTTAGTTAGCAATATTTCATAATTATTTTAATCAATATTTCAGAAAAAGTTTAATCAATAATAATTTAATTTATTCAATTAATATATTATCATATAAAACCCGGCGATTTCTTTAAATATCTAGTTCTTATTATTTATACAATTGGACAACCAGAGATGATGCGATTGGTGAACATGTCGTGTAAACGTTAAATGGTAATTCTCCAATGTTTATCATAAAAAAAATGCAAACCATTAACAAAACTAAAATGCATTTCAAACGCAAAACAAACGCATTTGACATGCAAAACGAACGCAATTGAAATGCATTTTTGGTGTACTTGAACGGATTACGGTCTGTAATCTTAATATTCAAAGTAGAATCATGGTAAATCCCCATTTTAAAACTAGACAGCTCTCAAATACTGCTTGATGACCTTCGCATCATCATTTGAACTCTTTCTAACATGAAACAATATGAACTACTGATGCAAAGTAAAAAGTGAAATGAATTAGAAGGGTTCCTCCATTGCCGAGTGGTTTAACCCTTTTCTCCTTAAGCCTTTTTTGGGACTCTTCCAAGTTGAAAGCATTTATTCACCACGTATCAGCAATGGGTGAATTTTGTTTACTGTGAAATCATTAATTTTCGTAGGGTACTTATTTTCATGGATTTCGTGGGAAGCCGAGACAACAAAATCAAATACGCACAAACTTAGTTTACGCAAAAATGTAATGCTGTCAATATAAATTACCTCTGTTTTTATATGCCTACGTGCATCACCTTGTGGTAAATAATCCATCCTTTATTTATATATTTTCTTTTGTCATATTGCATCAATATTTACATTGATGATTTTGTAAATAGTACAAGAACTTTTTATTACTCATATCATCTTTAATTCATAGACGTGTGTTTGTAGCGAGATGTGTTATTTCAATCAAATGTCAGAGTTGCTAAAAATAGACTGTCACCTTGCAGCAAAATGCTATCGAGTTGAAACAATGTGACATATAGGCCTACGGTAAAGATTGTAAAAAAAAGTGTAAAACATTGTTAAAGGACAGTTTGCATGCGTACAAAGAAAACTCAACACAAGTTTCAAGTGAAGTAATATCTTTTATTTAGTGGTATTTTTTTTTATTCTATTCTATAATTTTTTTTTCTTTATGATTAAATAATGGTGATCAATATATTTTAAATGAATAAAACAAACAAATCTCTAAGAAGACGCAGCACATTGGTTTGCTGTCCGTTTTCGCAGTCGCGTGATGTGACACTATTGTTATTTTACACCAGGTCTGCATTCTAAAACCCTTTCTGGATTAGATGTCGTACTTCTCCTTTCCTCACCTGGTGTTTGCATAACAATTAGTTCTGTATCATACTTGTATATTAGGGTACTAACTGGTATGTGTCAACTCTTATTGGCACACCGGGTGCGATAAACCCTGATGCGCGACGTGCGAATTACAGCAAAGGTTAACAACTGGAGCACTATGTAATGTCGAAAGTGTAAAAAAAAAAATTTTTGAAATTGGTTTTCAACGAATTTTAGTCCCCACGAATATGTCTTTGAAGTGAATCCACGAAATTTAATACCCACGAAAATTAATGATTTTACAGTATATTTACTGAAAGATTGGAAAACAGTGAAGGAAGTGTTCAGTTTGCTCATTACGAGCAATCTGAACTCTTCCTGCACTGTTATCAAAGGCCTTCTGTGATTGGTGCAGGAAAATGCGTATCTATGAGGTTAAGGTTTAAGGAGCTGTCACCATCTGCCCCTCATACTGGAGTGTGTATTACTGCACCTGATGCGAAATAAAAAAAGAAATATGAAATTAAAGGAAAAAATTGGGTCATCCATTGCCAAGTGGTCTAAGACACAGTCTCAAGATCACTTACCTCTCACTGCTAATGTCATAGAATTTAGTCCTCATGCTCACTCCAAAAACTTTATGTTAAAATGCGAGCCAGTTACTTGTGGAAGGACTTTCATCTACTCAGAATCATTCTGCCATCTTCCACCAACAATAAAACTGGATATGTCATGATTTTATATAATCTGAAATGTGTTGAAAATGGCATTAAACCCGATAAAAAAAAAGTTAAATTTATATTTTTATTTATACATAGTGTGTGGACCGTTACCATTTAACAATAGCAATGCCGCGTGGAAGTGTGACCCTGGGTATAGCAATGTCATACACTCTGTGTACTTCTCGTGCATACTTGTATGTAACTACACCAAGAAAGTAATAGTTGGTGCCTACTGCAACGAAAGTTCACAATGGAATGTATACAAAGAAACCACAGATTCTTGTCAATTACCTGCAGGTATGTGCATCTGTACTTCATAATTCTCTGTAAGTGGTCACCTTTGCTTAAGGCCATTATAAGTTAAGCGCACAAAGTAAATTTTTGAGTAACCTTTATAATTATAGTGTTAGGTTTAACCAAAAATGCATGTTTATACGAAATAGTGAAGTATTTTAAAAACAAACTAGCTTCAGATTTCCGCTGTATCGGATACATGCTATATTTATAAAAATGTGATCAAGGGTTTGACTCTGATGCCCATTAAAGTTATTTGTATAATAAAACATTCATATAACATGTATATTGTTATGCAAACTTATTTTTACATTTTATTATTTCTTTCTGTTTCAGTAGAACATGGACCGGTTTCTAATTCAGGTAGGTTATAATATATTATATAACAAGGGGGATAACCTATGTGACTTGCACCGCTAAATATCGTATATATACAGAACATTGTTTCATTGCTGGTTAAGTGATTTTTTGTTTTGATTTTTGATACAGTCATGTGCATGTTTTGTAGTTTCCATAGACTGTCTGAGTATTACAGGAACCTATTTCACCGATATATAGATCAGTGCGATCTACACATTTCCAGATCACCTCGAAACATTTGCACTTCATTCTAAATGTAAACATTACCGTATATGACGCTCAACTGTTTTGAGGTTATCTAAAACTTTGTTGGTCGCACAGAATTGTATATCAGTGGAAGAGATTCCTCTAATACCCAGATGTTGGGAACTGTTAAATTGACTTAGTACCCAAAATCAACATGAAAATTCACTTAAACAAGCTTTTGAAACAAAGTTTCGGCACCGTATTAACCAGTGTGTGTGACGCCGGTTTCCATCCTTGTATAAACATAGCTATAATCTGATTTATTATATTTATTCAAATTGTTGAATTACTTTTACGTATATATGAGGCTTTATTACTTTGACCTTTGCAATGATCAGTTTGTCAATAGTGCTTAATTTTCTTCTTTGTATAACAGTCTTTTCCGTTGTTCATCATTTATCCTTCATTTAACCTTCAATTGGCCTTCATTTGTCCTTAATTTGTCCTTCAATTGTCCTTCACTTATCCTTTATTTGCCCTTCAATTGTCCTTCACTTATCCTTCATTTGTTTTGCCAATTATCCTTCATTTGTCCTTCAATTGTCCTTCACTTATCCTTCATTTGTTTTGTCAATTATTCTTCATTTGTCCGTTAATTGTCTTTTAATTGGCCTTTAATTGTTTTTCATTTGTTCTTCATTTGTCCTTCATTTCTCCTTCAGTTGTCTTTTAATTGTTTTTCATTTGTCCTTCATTTTAAAATGACATATGTCAATTTTGACAAAACTTCATTGACCACTTACTGTGGGGAAAATACCTACATGACACTAAAATGACAGTAGAATTATACCTATGAAATGACAACAGTGTTGCATGGTTGCTTGATATATGAAAATAAATTTCTATTATTTGGGTGGTGTATGCTTCATTTATTTATTGTAGTTCCCTTACAAATGGAAAAAAAGTTGAATTGCCCGCCCTTGAATACCTTCTGTTTTAATGATATCATATCTTTACATTTTTAAGAAAATTTCCTTGTCTCTTCATGTATAATTATGTTAGCAAGTTGGTCTAATAAATATTTTTCAACCAAAATTAAAAAATTTATATGTAACATGCGAGAGTTTTGTAGTAATAATTATAAGGAAATGCCAAAAACTAAACCATTGCTGTAAGAATTGAATTCAAAATAAAAACTTCTTGGATTACTCTTTAGTTCTCTTTTCTGATAAGTTATTATCTCATCGATACATACTGTAACAATTAATTGTTTCTCAACAGAGTCACCTCTTGATGTCATGAGAATAGTTGGCATCTCTGTTGGTGTTTTCTGCATTGTTGCAGTCATCCTGTGTGTAGTACACTGTGTGTGGTGTAGAAAGAAACGGCACCCATCTTCAAACATCCAAGAACCAGGTAAACATGATTTTAAATTTTGTTGCATGTAGTCTTCCTACACTTGATTTTCTTTGAAAAGTATTTATATTTTTTTTTTGAGGAATCCTTTTCTTGTTCTGCATATTTGGATTATTTTTACCACTGTAACCTACATGTATTTGTGAAGAAACATGGTAAGGTCAAAATAAATTAATTGCTAGATTATCATACCCGCCTGCACCATAATTTTCATGCCACCCCGACCCTTTTTATTTTCATAAAAAAAAAATAGACAAATAAATAAAATAATTTTTTTTTTATTATGAAAAAAACATCAAAGATTTTAAAAATTAAAATAAATAATAAAATCCTCCCACCCTCCCAGTTTTTAAGAAAAATTTGGATGATAATCTAGCAATTAATTTATAAAGGCCTTACTTTAAAAATATTTCACTTCAAAGTGTGACAAAGTTTCTAAAATTTTTGTTTAGGCTAGAAAGGTAAAGGCAGTTTTTTATTGTGGGGCAGAGATGGGTTAGGGAATGATGGTGGGGTGAGAGGAAAATTGCAAATGTTCAAATGAAATGTGATTGGGTGGGAGGAGGTTCTGGAGAGGAAAAGCTGACTGGCGTTTGATCACCTGACCTAATCTGGTCACATAACACAAGAAGAGTGTTATATACTGAGTGACTGGATTTAACTCCAGCCCTTTATCCCAGATTGGGTCAAGTCGACCAAAAGCTAATCAGTTGAGGAAAGCAATGCGATATTGCCAAAAATTGCAGGTATATTAAAATAAAATGTCCAAATAATGCTTTCAGAACCAAGAAACAACCTACAGTAATGTAGAACTGTCCTGAATCATGTTTTTTTATCGATGTACAATTACGGTGACAGGTGACTGTTCATATCCAGAAGTAAAATTCATGTAATTATAATTGTTAAAGCAAGTGACCAGGCATGTTGTTAAATGCATGTTGTGTTTGTTTCATCCGCTCCCCATATTCAGTGGTTATACTCTTTGCATCCACTACCATCAACTGCAAATATGAATACTAAAACAGAAGAAAATGACAAGCTTATGATATGGATCAGACATAGTAAGGTGTATAAATCTGTTGATCAAGTCAGGTCATACCAGAAGAGCGCTTCAAGATCAGAAAACTCTTGTTACTTTTTTTGCTTTGAATTTCTTTTAAAATGATATTCTGTGAGTAAAGGTATTGTAAAAATGAATATTTTATTATCTCAGTTCAACTAAAAAACGCACAATTTTTACATGACAACATTATGATTCACTCTTTATTAGCTGAAGACGTTGACCAGACTAAACCGTTAGTTAGAATGCGTATAGCCCCCAAAAGCAAGTCACTCGACAGTTCTGTAGGAGCATGTTCCCTATCTCTAAATGATACAGGTAAGTACAGCTTCATCTCCTGTCTCTACATGGTACAGGTAACTACAGTTTCATCTCCTGTCTGTACATGGTACAGGTAAGTACAGTTTCATCTCCTGTCTCTAAATGATACAGGTAAGTACAGCTTCATCTCCTGTCTCTACATGGTACAGGTAACTACAGTTTCATCTCATGTCTGTACATGGTACAGGTAAGTACAGTTTCATCTCCTGTCTCTAAATGGAACAGGTAAGTACAGTTTCATCTCCTGTCTCTACATGGAACAGGTAAGTACAGTTTCATCTCCTGTCTCTACATGGTACAGGTAACGACAGTTTCATCTCCTGTCTGTACATGGTACAGGTAAGTACAGTTTCATCTCCTGTCTCTACATGGAACAGGTAAATACAGTTTCATCTCCTGTCTCTACATGGTACAGGTAAGTACAGTTTCATCTCCTGTCTCTACATGGTACAGGTAAGTACAGTTTCATCTCCTGTCTCTACATGGTACAGGTAAGTACAGCTTCATTTCCTGTCTCTACATGATACAGGTAAGTACAGCTTCATCTTCTATCTCTACATGATACAGGTAACTACAGTTTCATCTCCTGTCTCTACATGATACAGGTAACTACATCTTCATCTCCTGTCTCCACATGATACAGGTAACTACAGTTTCATCTCCTGTCTCTACATGATACAGGTAACTACAGCTTCATCTCCTGTCTCTACATGGTACAGGTAAGTACAGTTTCATCTCCTTTCTCTACATGAAACAGGTAACTACAGTTTCATCTCCTGTCTCTACATGATACAGGTAACTACAGCTTCATCTCCTGTCTCTACATGGTACAGGTTACTACAGCTTCATCTCCTTTCTGTACATGATACAGGTAACTACAGTTTCATCTCCTGTCTCTTCATGGTACAGGTAACTACAGCTTCATCTCCTATCTCTACATGATACAGGTTAGTACAGCTTCATCTCCTATCTCTTCACGGTACAGGTAAGTACAGTTTCATCTCCTGTCTCTACATGGTACAGGTAACTACAGTTTCATCTCCTATCTCTACATGATACAGGTAAGTACAGCTTCATCTCCTATCTCTTCATGGTACAGGTAAGTTCAGTTTCATCTCCTGTCTCTACATGGTATAGGTAACTACAGCTTCATATATTTTTTCTACATGGTACAGGTAACTTCAGTTTCATCTCCTGTTTCTATATGGTACAGGTAACTACAGTTTCATCTCCTATCTCTACATGACAAAGGTAACTAGTTTCATCTCCTGTCTCTATATGGTACAGGTAACTACAGCTTCATCTCCTGTCTGTACATGATACAGGTAACTACAGCTTCATCTTCTATCTCTACATGATACAGGTAACTACAGCTTCATATCCTGTCTCTGCATGGTACAGGTAACTACAGCTTCATCTCCTATTTATACATAATACAGGTAACTATAGCTTCATCTCCTATCTCTACATGATACAGGTAACTACAGCTTCATCTCCTGTCTCTACATGGTACAGGTAACTACAGCTTCATCTCCTATCTCTACATGATACAGGTAACTACAGCTTCATCTCTTGTCTTTACATGATACAGGTAACAACAGTTGCATCTCCTGTCTCTACATGATACAGGTAACAACAGTTTCATCTCCTGATTCTACATGGTACAGATAACTACAATTGCATCCCCTGTCTCTACATGGTACAGGTAACTACAATTGCATCTCCTGTCTCTACATGGTACAGGTAACTACAACTTCATCTCCTATCTCTACATGATACAGGTAACTACAGTTTCAACTCCTGTCTCTACATGGTACAGGTAACTACAGTTTCGTCTCCTGTCTCTACATTGTACAGGTAACTACAGTTTCATCTCCTGTCTCTACATGATACAGATAACTACAGTTTCATCTCCTGTCTCTACATGGTACAGGAAACTACAGTTTCATCTCCTGTCTGTACATGGTACAGGTAACTACAGTTTCATCTCCTGTCTCTACATGATAAGGTAAGTACGGTTTCATCTCCTGTCTCTACATGGAACAGATAAGTACAGTTTCATTTCCTGTCTCTACATGGTACAGGTAAGTACAGCTTCATCTCCTGTCTCTACATGGTACAGGTAACTACAGTTTCAACTCCTGTCTCTACATGGTACAGGTAACTACAGTTTCATCTCCTGTCTCTACATTGTAGAGGTAACTACAGTTTCATCTCCTGTCTCTACATGATACAGGTAACTACAGTTTCATCTCCTGTCTGTACATGGTACAGGAAACTACAGTTTCATCTCCTGTCTGTACATGGTACAGGTAACTACAGTTTCATCTCCTGTCTCTACATGATAAGGTAAGTACGGTTTCATCTCCTGTCTCTACATGGAACAGATAAGTACAGTTTCATTTCCTGTCTCTACATGGTACAGGTAAGTACAGCTTCATCTCCTGTCTCTACATGATATAGGTAACTAGTTTCATCTTCTGTCTCTACATGGTACAGGTAACTACAGTTGCATCTCCTGTCTCTACATGGTACAGGTAAGTACAGCTTCATCTCCTGTCTCTACATGATACAGGTAACTACAGTTTCATCTCCTGTCTCTACATGGTACAGGTAACTACAGTTGCATCTCCTGTCTCTACATGATACAGGTAACTACAGTTTCATCTCCTGTCTCTACATGGTACAGATAACTACAGTGTTATCTCCTGTCTCTACATGATACAGGTAACTACAGTTGAATCTCCTGTCTCTATATGATACAGGTAACTACAGTTTCATCTCCTGTCTCTACATGATACAGGTAACTAGTTTCATCTCCTGTCTCTACATGGTACAGGTAACTACAGTTTCATCTCCTGTCTCTACATGATACAGCTAACTAGTTTCATTTCCTGTCTCTACATGGTACAGGTAACTACAGTTTCATCTCCTGTCTGTACATGATACAGGTCACTACAGTTTCATCTCCTGTCTCTACATGATACAGGTAACTACAGCTTCATCTCCTGTCTCTACATAATACAGGTAACTACAGCTTCATCTCCTGTCTCTACATGATACAGGTAACTACAACTTTATCTCCTATCTCTACATGGTACAGGTAAGTACAGTTTCATCTTCTGTCTCTACATGGTACAGGTAAGTACAGCTTCATCTCCTATCTCTACATGGTACAGGTAAGTACAATTTCATCTCCTGTCTCTACATAATGCAGGTAACTACAGCTTCATCTCCTATCTCCACATGATACAGGCAACTACAGTTTCATCTCCAATCTCCACATGGTACATGTAACTGCAGTTTCATCTCCTATCTCTACATGATACAGGTAACTACAATTTCATCTCCTGTCTCTACATAATGCAGGTAACTACAGCTTCATCTCCTATCTCCACATGATACAGGCAACTACAGTTTCATCTCCAATCTCCACATGGTACATGTAACTGCAGTTTCATCTCCTATCTCTACATGATACAGGTAACTACAATTTCATCTCCTGTCTCTACATGATACAGGTAACTTCAGCTCCATCTCCTATCTCCACATGATACAGGCAACTACAGTTTCATCTCCAATCTCCACATGTTACATGTAATTGCAGTTTTATCTCCTATCTCTACATAATACAGGTAACTAAAATTAATTTCACCTCCTGTCTCTACATGATACAGGTAACTACAGTTTCATCTCCTCTCTCCACATGATAAAGGTAATTACAGTTGCATCTCCTATCTCCACATGAAATGTACACATATTATTTGTATTTAAAATGTTTTAAGACAAAGCTTCTGACTTTATAATTATAAACGTTTACAATGGTATCAAAACTGTTAAAAAGTGACCCAATTTAAAAGAAAATTATGGGCTCATGTTGAGATATGTTGAGAATACAGAAAATCTATGGTCTTAAGTTGATAATGTTGAGAATTCAGGGAATTTCTGTTCTCAAGTTGAGATATGTTGAGAATACAGAAAATGCATGGGGTATGGTTGAGATATGTTGAGAATACACAAAATTTATTGTCTGTGGTTGAGATGTGTTGAGAATACAGGAAATGTATGGTCTTTGGTTTAGATATGTTGAGAATACATGATATTTATGGTCTATGGTTGAGGTATGTTGAAAATACAGGAAATGTATGGTCTATGTTTGAGATATGTTAAGAATACAGGAAATTTATGTTCTGTGGTTGTGATATGTTGAGAATACAGAAAATGTATTGTCTATGGTAGAGATATGTTGAGAATACAGGATATTAAATATGGTCTATCAATTAGTTATGTTGAAAATACAGGAAGTTTATGGTCTTTGTTGAGATATGTTGAGAATACAGGAAATTTATGGTTTGTAGTTGAGATACGGTGAGAATACAGGAAATGTATGGTCTATAGTTGAGATATGGTGAGAATACTGGAAATGTATGGTCTATAGTTGATATATGGTGAAAATACAGGAAATGTATGGTCTATAGTTGAGATATGTTGAGAATATAAGACCAGCTGATCTGATTCTTGGTTCTTACAGGTAAGCAAAGTTATTTGTATAAAAGTATCAAACTTATTTCCCCGTATTTTGCAGGCATAAGTGCTAGTGATTCCTCGGCTAGAAATAGTGAAGAGCTGCATCTCCTTGTAGATGAGTCTAACGATTCTGGTGTTGGAGGAAATGATGCTCATGCATCAAACAGAAGTGTGAATGACGGAACCAATTCCAGAGTACCAAACAGAGACATGACTGCTTCAACAACAAATGATATTGGAGTAGGAACTGATGGAACTGATAGTCTACAGGGTGGGGAAAATATAACAGATAAACAAGGTGGGGATAGGAGCAATTGTTATTGGGATGGTCTACAGGGTGGGGCAAGTAGACCCAGTTGTAAATATGACCATGGTAGAAATGAGCCCACAGGCACCAACAACGAGGGGGTTAAGAGCAAAAGACATTCCAAAGAAAGCAACGCCTCAGGAGGTTCTCCTGAGAGAGGTATGTTTTTGTACAGTTACTGTCTTTATTATTGTAACCTTGCAATATAATGTTTTGATCTTCAATAGAAATTTTAATCCCTCAGTTGTATCTATGTTTTAAATTTTAATGTTCCAACACTACTCTAAATTCCCTTTTTTTTTTCGTGTAAACTATCAAATATTCATACTTCTACTCTCCATGAAGCAGCTGAATCAGAATGAATCCGAGTAGATCCACTGTGTGTGTGTGTGTGTCCTGCAAGTGTAGGAGTGTCCTGCAAGTGTAGGAACACGGCTCAAACGTCACACTAAAAGGTTCAAGGTCAGGTAAAGGTAAAATATTTTGTGTCCACTCCGTGTCTTGTAAACCACTTTACAGATTTTGAAATAACATGACACAAATGTTTACTTTAATGAGACAATGTGTAATAATATGTAAGATTAAGGTATGTAGCTTAAAGGTCAAGGTCATACTTAGATGTTTAAGGTGAGAAATAACTATGTTATGTCCACTCCTTATCTTGTAAACCGCTCAAAAGATTTTAAAATAACATGGCACAAATGTTCAACATAATCACATGATGTGGCATGCACAAGACTCAAAAATTTTAAATAACACAAATATTCACAAAAATGTGATGATGTTTTGCACACAAGACCCAAATCTATAGCTCAAAAGTCATTCTTAAACGTTGAAGGTCAGCAATAGATGCAGCATTTGGTGTCCATTCCATATCTTGTAAACCACTTTACAAATTTTGAAATTGTGTGCGACAATTGTTCACCATAATTATATAAGATTCTGCTTAAGTCCAAACAGTTGCTACAGATCACAACATTTCAGATAATTGTTTGAAAAGGTCTAAATTGATAACACATATATTTGAAGTTTGATTCTTAAATAATCAAAAATTGCTTTATTTAGCAATGGTCACTGTGCCACAGGTGAGAGATTTATATTGCAATAATGTAGTGTTTTTATATATCCCATCAGTCAAACTATTAAACTAAACAAATTGTAAATAGTTTGTGGCATTAGTAATGTGTAACTTTTGCATTTTTGTAGTAAAGTTTAACGCTTTACTCCATAGATACGCGTTTTACCCTACCAATCACAAAAGGCCTTTGAAACAGTGCAGGAAGAGTTCAGATTGCTCGTGATGGCCAATCTGAACACTTTCTACACTGTTTTCCACTCTGTCAGTTAATATAAACATAATTCACCCAATAATTCAAAAGCCTTCTATATTAGAGGTGTCCAAAGGCGTCTATATTACAGGTGTCCAAAAGTGTCTATATTAGGTGTCCAAAGGCGTTTATATTAGAGGTGTCCAAAGGCATCTATATTAAAGGTGACCAAAGGCATAGATCTATATTAGGTGTCCAATGGCGTCTTTATTAGGTGTCCAAAAGCGTCTATATTAGGTGTCCAAAGTTGTCTATATTAGGTGTCCAAAGGCATCTATATTAGGTGTCCAATGGCGTCTATATTAGGTGTCCAAAGTTGTCTATATTAGGTGTCCAAAGGCATCTATATTAGGTGTCCAAAAGCGTCTATATTAGGTGTCCAAAGTTGTCTATATTAGGTGTCCAAAGGCATCTATATTAGGTGTCCAAAAGCGTCTATATTAGGTGTCCAAAGGTGTCTTTATTAGGTGTCCAACAGTGTCTATATTAGGTGTCCAAAGGTGTCTATATTAGGTGTCTATATTAGGTGTCCAAAGGCATCTATATTAGGTGTCCAAAGGTGTCTATATTAGGTGTCCAAAAGCGTCTATATTAGGTGTCCAAAGGCATAGATCTATATTAGGTGTCCAAAAGCATCTATATTAGGTGTCCAAAGGTGTCTATATTAGGTGTCCAAAAGCGTCTATATTAGGTGTCCAAAGGTGTCTATATTAGGTGTCCAAAGGCATAGATCTATATTAGGTGTCCAAAAGCATCTATATTAGGTGTCCAAAGGCATCTATATTAGGTGTCCAATGGCGTCTTTATTAGGTGTCCAAAAGCGTCTATATTAGGTGTCCAAAGGTGTCTATATTAGGTGTCCAAAGGCGTATATATGAAGTAAAGTTTAAGGCAGTTCATTATCTACTACAGTTTGCCCCAGTGTGCGAGTTTTCCATCCAAACAATGCAGGTGATATGACGTGCAGTGCATTACAGGAAAACGATGATTCTGTGTACTCAGTTCCACAGGGTGAGGAATATTTTTGATTTTTCAATATTGTAAAAGTATGAAAACATTTTTATGTAGCTTTAACCCTTTACTCCATAGATACCAATCACAGAAGGCCTTTGAAAACAGTGCAGGAAGAGTTCAGATTGCTCATAACGAGCAATCTGAAAACTTCCTGCACTGTTTTTCACTCTGACAGTTAATATAAACATAATTCACCCAATAATTCAAAAGCCTTCAGTCTATATTTAGAGGTGTCCAAGGTTTCTATATTAGAGGTGTCCAAAGGTGTCTATATGAAGTAAAGGGTTAAATGTCTTTAGCTCACCTGAACTGAAGGTTTAAGTGAGCTGTTCTGATCAGTTATTATCTGTCTGTCCATCCATCTGTCTTTTTTTTGTGGTTGTGACTTAGCATTCTTACTTAAAGCTCTCTCAAATTTGTTCAAGTAATGACCCTTGGGTCAAATTTAGGTCTTGCCAATTGGGCTTATCAAGTTTGTTTTTTTCCAACATTGGCATTTTTAATTTTAAAAATGCTGTTCTCAAGAACCGACCAGCGAAATGTGTTCATATATGGTATAAACAACCCCTATTAGTAGGGGTTTCCAGTTTGTTCAAATAAAGTGGTGACTTGGATCTTTGCATATAAATACTGTGGGAAAATAGTAAATTCTGTTTTTCTCAGAAAATATATTTATTTTATTAAATTTCTGCACTTTACTTAAACTCCATTTTTTTTTTTTTTTTTTTTTTTTTTAAAATATGTCTTTACTATTCTTGCTTTTCTGTTAATGGATGTAGGTAGATTGAGGGTAAATCCAGACTGCCTGACAGAGAACCAAACAAACTTGCTACCAATTAGACTACCAGTTACTTACATGCTGATGTGGGTCTAAATTGTTTATAAATTGTATAATTGAAGTAAACAAGCCAAGACATTTATAGAGAAGGAAAAGCAACTCTTTGAGATGTTATGAACGCAAAATCTTGCGAATCTCATTTTTAAATATCTTTACTCTCATTCATCTCAGAAATACAGATTAAAATTATTTCATTGCACAATTGAATTCTCTACAAATTGAGCCCATTCCTATTACATGTACAGTGTGTTTAAATTTGTTGAAGTACTTATGATTACTAAATTTGTATACTGTATCAAACTAAAATATCAAGGAAAGCAATTGGAATTTTACTTTAAAATGCAATGTTTTAAATTCAAGGTCAATTTGCACGTTAAAAACAGTATAAAACATCTAAGGTTGCACACACTTTACATTTTATGTAAAATAAATCAGTTGGCTGTGAATTTTAAATAATTAATTTGCAAATTTATTAATTCTTCGCTAAGCCTTGCTATCTTATAAAAATTTGGTAGAAAGATGCAAGTCTATATAGAAGTCCTTGAACAAGCTAAGATATTGAAATAAAATGTAGAATAATATTCTTCTCTTATTTTTGAGCAGGTTCTTCTTTCTTTGTTGTTCCAAGGCCAAGTGAATATATATCGCAATTTGAAGTTAAGAGAAAGGGCGATGGTCAACCTTACAGGGGAAAACCAATTTGTGTACAGATGAGGTTTTACCTCATATACAGCGTACCTTCTGCTGTCCAAGGAGATGAAGGCTTGTATATATGGACAATAGTGTTAAATAATGGAGAAAAAATTGAAGGCTGTTTTGAGATTTGTATTGGTAAGCCAGGTAAGAATTTATTTTGAAAAAAATTAGTGTTGGTTATATTTTTTGATTGAATCTGTTTATTTTTTGTACACTTTTAAATGAAAGCAAATATGGGTAGGGGATTCAAACTTGTATGTTCAGGATGCCAGGATGTTAAGAGACCTGGTAAAGTGACTTTGAATTTTTTATTAGAATGTTATTAGAATGCTTTGGATGATTTAGTTTTTAAAGCAAAATGCAAGGACTAAATAGAATATATTGGATAAGATACAGTTTCAGAAAGGTAAGTCAATGTTTTGGATACAGGTAAATGCTATGTAGTATGTTATATGTAACACAGTTTTGCCTAGTATGATCGACTAGTTGGGGTTTTATTTCGTTGTCGAGACTCCCCACAATATTGGCCACCCTACGAAAATTAATGATTTCATAGCATTTTTTTTAGATGACCATTATAATATATTATTTTCATTTTGTTAATGTACTATGATACTTGATATCCTGGAGACGAAAATTTATAATGGATATGATTGTATAATAAAGTATTTGAAAAAAAAAATCAACATTTCCCAGTTTTAGGAGAAAGAATGGAGCCACTGGGTGCGACTTGCGAAACTAGAGATAAACTGATAAATAGTGCAAAGGTTAGTAATGATATGTCAAGAGATGACACAACATCTGGACAACAACTGGATGGAGGGCAGATTGCCAATATGAACAATTTGAGCTGTTCTGATCGCGATTTAAGCCTTCAGGTTTATGGAAATGACTTGAATAATAGAGAAAATAACTTAAATAACCAAGCATCAAGAAACATTAGTGGAAGCACAGAACAAGGTCTTAATATTCAATCAGTGGAAAGTAATACAACAATTTCAAATTCTATTCAGCCTAAATTTGATGACAAATCACTAAAATCAAAGCATGATATTGGGGAAGAAAAGAGTGAAATTGGTACGCAACTTGATATTGCAGAACTACTGGATGATATATCTTGTGGATCTGCAGGTGCAAGTAATGAAAATATATTAAATGAAAGTGAAAACCATGCCTTAATGGTGAAAACACCTGTAGGAGATCCGCTGGATAATATGACTAGGCATTTTAATGCTCTTGATCCTACAAGTTTTAATGAAAGTGCCGAACGCATGTTGATGAATACTGGCAGTCTAGATTGTTGTCTCGATGACATTCCTTCACTTAATCCTGCAACAATTAATCAAGAAATGCCCAGTGGTGAAAGACCTGAGCCCACAGGCACTTCAGTGGAGTGTAGACATGTGGAACACAGACAGTCTTTGATCTCAAATGACAGTTCTGATGAGCGGCATGATACGCCAGTAAAGGAAGTGGTTCCAAGTAATCAAGGTAACAGTATACAGTCAAACCTTTGTAAGCAGTCACCTTTATTAAGGAGTCACTTATCTTAAGCAGCCACAATTGCCATTTCCCATTTCTTTGCTTTTGTGGTAATTTTACCTGTATTAAGCATCTACCTGGCTTGAAAGACCATTTTTTCTCCTTCCCTTGACTGGCTGCTTAAGACAGGTTCAACTGTACATTGTAATGTATCTTTGAAAAATGGCAAAGGTGCATTAAGTGGCCGTCCCTGTGTTCATGCATTTGTCAAATTTGTTTCTAATCAATGATTTATAAAAAGATTTTTGTATTTAATTAGTTATTGGTGTATAGCTGTATAATTATAAAATACAGGTCAAGTTCGATATTTGTCCATGTCGTTCAACGTTATTGCCCCATTTCAACTGGTAAAATGACCACCATAGAATGGGGGCATCCATGCCATATGGACACATTTCAAGTATTTACAGAATAGTAACATATAGATAGAAACCTTTATTTCCTATATGGCAATTGTTTAGATCAGATTTTTTTTAAATATTAATATTGTAGGTAACTTAATAAATAATTAAGTTAATAATAATCTTTAAAAACAGCTTTATTTTGATTGCTACTGAGAACAAGAAATTCTGTCAATTAATATATAACATTTATATCGACTGTAGGTTTCAGTTACTGAAAATTAATTCACAAATTGTTTGCTAATGGAGCCTAGGGGTGCTTAATATTGGAATTATTTTTCAATGACAGAAAAAAACAACAGTTGAATTAACTATTTATTACACTTTGTATATTAAAACTGACATTTATATTTTATCGATTAAACTTTCTTAAACTCGAATTTATCTTCCACAATTCATAATTGCTAAATTAATACATAACTGACCCAACAATTAACCATGCATCATTAGCTGGGATGCACATTATACACGGAATATATTGGTAATAATATTAAATGACATATACTGGTATTGTCATATTGATGTTAAAGTAGCTAAATTTAAATAAACATTAACACTGTTATCATATATCAAGAATTACAGTTTGTGAAATGGAACAACATATTCATGTAAAATTTTATCACTGCATGCTGATTTGAAATGATCATGTCCATTTCTCGGCGATTAGCTGTGACCATGACGGCATTGAAGTGACAATTTCATGCAAATGAACACTAAAGTGTGTTCCAAATGAAAAGATCTATCAATGTGTATAGTTTTGATTCATTTATGATTGTTTACAGTGAAGTTATTGCGAAATGAAACAGACTTCTTGATCACCTCAGACCATTCTTAAAAACATTTGTTTGCTGTGCTCTGACCCAATATTTTTTATGTGGGTAGGTACATTGAAGGTAGTTTATTAATAAGTTTTGCCAGATTTTGATTTTTTATAGTCATTTTAAACAAAAATGGACAGAAATAATGAGGAAACAAATTCCATGCTTTGAAAACCAATAAAAAAAGTTTGGGTAGCTGCAATTTTGAAGGAATAGGAATGAGTGGTAAACAATTTTTTTTAAAGCTGACCTTATGTGCATAGTAAATTACAGTAACATAAATGATATGATATCGTAAGTTACATTATCTAATATTCTATCTTTATGTTATACATTAGATTCTCCACCAGCGAATGTGGTTGAGAATGAAAATCATCGTGCGACCGTTGAAGGGAACTCTTTAATGCAAAGAGATGAAGGTAATCTTAACACTTTTATAATTATGTTCTCCCTTCTCTTGATAACATATTGTTTTTAGCTAATCTTTTTGAATAAAAATGGAATAGCAATAATGATGACCCTGGCGTTGGCGGTGTCCTTGCTGTCGTCTGATTTAGTTTTATGTTTAGCTCAACTTTTTCTCTATTACTCAACTGATTGTTAACCCTTTACTCCATAGATACATGTTTTCCTGCACCAGTCACAGAAGGCTTTTGAAAACAGTGCAGGAAGAGTTCAGATTGCTCGTAACGGTTTCCCATTTATATGCTTTCCAAGTAAATAAACCTGCATTAAACAACAACCTGTTTTAAAAAAACAGTTTTGCTCCTTCCCTTGACTGTCTGCTTAGGATAAGTTTCACTGTATTTGCTCTATGTGCTCATTTAGAGTGGAGAGCGGGCTTGGAAGCAAAGCTACATTTCTATAGGTGTAGTATATCATATAATGTTTTGAGTGCTGTGAAATGCAAATTCATTAATAATTTTTTACCAGAATTCAACATTTTGATTATCCTCTTACTTTATACTTACTAAGTTTATACTTACTTAGTTTATACTTACTTAGTTTATACTTACTAAGTTTATACTTACTTAGTTTATACTTACTAAGTTTATACTTACTTAGTTTATACTTACTTAGTTTATACTTACTAAGTTTATACTTACTTACTTTATACTTACTTAGTTTATACTTACTTAGTTTATACTTACTAAGTTTATACTTACTTAGTTTATACTTACTAAGTTTATACTTACTTAGTTTATACTTACTTAGTTTATACTTATTTCTTATAGCTTGATTTTGAAGAAAGCTCAAAGCTTATATGAGCTATTCTTGAGTCTTTCTCGGTAAAACCAGTACTCTGTGTTTGTTTTTAGAGGCATCAGGTCAAGCTTGGCATTGAACCTGAAACCTTGACATGAGCAGGCAACATTCTATTTACTACACTACTGCCCTGTGTATTATAATCCTCTTTCTTTATATTTCAGGCAATCGTAATCGTTTGCCTTATAATCTTCTGAATCCAGGTAGTCAGGATGGAGGGATTGAATTACAAGGTAAGAATAAGGTCTCATTATTGTTTTGAATATATTTTTTTCTGCCATGACTAATTACCCAGGCTGGTTAGTTACATTTTACTGTTAGGTTCTGCCATAACTAACTACCCAGGCTGGTCAGTTACATTTTACTGTTGGGTTCTGCCATAACTAACTACCCAGGCTGGTCAGTTACATTTTACTGTTGGATTTTTATTGTTTTGAATATATTTTTTTCTGCCATGACTAATTACCCAGGCTGGTTAGTTACATTTTACTGTTAGGTTCTGCCATAACTAACTACCCAGGCTGGTCAGTTACATTTTACTGTTGGGTTCTGCCATAACTAACTACCCAGGCTGGTCAGTTACATTTTACTGTTAGGATCTGCCATAACTCACTACCCAGGCTGATCATTTACATTTTACTGTTGGGTTCTGCCATAACTAACTACCCAGGCTGGTCAGTTACATTTACTGTTAGGTTCTGTCCTAACTACCCAGGCTGGTCAGTTACATTTTACTGTTAGTTTCTGTCATAACTACCCAGGCTGGTCAATTACATGTTACATTAAGATTCTGCCATAACTAACTTCCCAGGCTGGTCAGTTACATTTTACTGTTGAGTTCTGCCAAAACTAACTACCCAGGCTTGTCAGTTACATTTTACTGTTAGATTCTGCCATAACTAACTACCCAGGCTTGTCAGTAACATTTTACTGTTTTGTTCTGCTATAACTAATTACCCAGGCTGGTCATTTACATTTTACTGTTGGGTTCTGCCATAACTAACTACCCAGGCTGGTCAGTTACATTTTACAGTTAGTTTCTGCCATAACTAACTACCCAGGCTAGTAAGTTACATGTAACTGTTGGGTTCTGCCATAACTAACTATCCAGGCTGGTCAGTTACATTTTACTGTTGGGTTCTGCCATAACTAACTACCCAGGCTGGTCATTTACATTTTACTGTTAGGTTCTGCCATAACTAACTACCCAGGCTGGTCAGTTACATTTTACTGTTAGGTTCTCCCATAATTAACTACCCAGGCTGGTCAGTTACATGTTACTGTTAGGTTCTGCCATAACTAACTACCCAGGCTGGTCAGTTTCATTTTACAGTAAGGTTCTGCCATAACTTACTACCCAGGCTGGTCAGTTACATGTTACTGTTAGGTTCTGTCATAACTAACTACCCAGGCTGGTCAGTTACATTTTACTGTTAGGTTCTGTCATAACTAACTATCCAGGCTGGTCAGTTACATTTTACTGTTAGGTTCTGCCATAACTAACAACCCAGGCTGGTCAGTTACATTTTACTGTTAGGTTCTGTCATAACTAACTATCCAGGCTGGTCAGTTACATTTTACTGTTAGGTTCTGCCATAACTAACTACCCAGGCTGGTCAGTTACATTTTACTGTTGGGTTCTGCCATAACTAACTACTCAGACTGGTCAGTTACATTTACAGTTAAGTTCTGCCATAACTAACTGCCCAGGCTGGTCAGTTACATTTTACTGTTGGGCTCTGCTATAACTAACTACCCAGGCTGGTCAGTTACATTTTACAGTTAAGTTCTGCCATAACTAACTACCCAGGCTGGTCAGTTACATTTAACTGTTAGGTTCTGCAATAACTAACTACCCAGACTGGTCAGTTACATGTTACTGTTAGGTTCTGCCATAACTAACTACCCAGGCTGGTCAGTTACATGTTACTGTTAGGTTCTGCCATAACTTACTACCCAGGCTGGTCAGTTACATTTTACTGTTAGGTTCTACCATAACTAACTACCCAGGCTGGTCAGTTACATGTTAATGTTAGGTTCTGCCATAACTAACTACCCAGGCTGGTCAGTTACATGTTACTGTTAGGTTCTGTCATAACTAACTATCCATGCTGGTCAGTTACATTTTACTGTTAGGTTCTGCCATAACTAACTACCCAGGCTGGTCAGTTACATTTTACTGTTAGGTTCTGCCATAACTAACTACCCAGGCTGGTCAGTTACATTTTACTGTTAGGTTCTGCCATAACTAACTATCCAGGCTGGTCAGTTACATTTTACTGTTAGGTTCTGCCATAACTAACTACCCAGACTGGTCAGTTACATTTTACTGTTAGGTTCTGCCATAACTAACTACCCAGGCTTGTCAGTTACATTTTACTGTTAGGTTCTGCCATTACTAACTACCCAGGCTGGTCAGTTACATTTTACTGTTAGGTTCTGCCATAACTAACTACCCAGGCTGTTCAGTTACATTTAACTGTTAGGTTCTGCCATAACTAACTACCCAGGCTGGTCAGTTACATGTTACTGTTAGGTTCTGCCATAACTAACTATCCAGGCTGGTCATTTACATTTTACAGTTAGGTTCTGCCATAACTAACTACCAAGGCTGGTCAGTTACATGTTACTGTTGGGTTCTGCCATAACTAACTACCCAGGCTGGTCAGTTACATTTTACTGTTGGGTTTTGCCATAACTAACTATCCAGGCTGGTCAGTTACATGTTACTGTTAGGTTCTGCCATAACTACCCAGGCTGGTCAGTTACATTTTACTGTAAGGTTCTGCCATAACTACCCAGGCTGGTCAGTTACATTTTACTGTAAGGTTTTGCCATAACTTACTACCCAGGCTGGTCAGTTACCTGTTACTGTTAGGTTCTGCCATAACAACCCAGGCTGGTCAGTTACATTTTACTGTTAGGTTCTGCCATAACTAACTACCCAGGCTGGTCAGTTACATGTTACTGTTAGGTTCTGCTTTAACTAACTACCCAGGCTGGTCAGTTACATTTTACTGTTAGGTTCTGCCATAACTTACTACCCAGGCTGGTCAGTTACATTTTACTGTTGGGTTCTGCCATAACTAACTACCCAGGCTGGTTAGTTGCATGTTACTGTTAGGTTCTGCCATAACTACCCAGGCTGGTCAGTTACATTTTACTGTTAGGTTATGCATAACTAACTACCCAGGCTGGTCAGTTACTTGTTACTGTTAGGTTCTGCTATAACTAACTACCGGTACCCAGGCTGGTCAGTTACATTTTACTGTTAGGTTATGCCATAACTAACTACCCAGGCTGGTCAGTTACATGTTACTGTTAGGTTCTGCTATAACTAACTACCCAGGCTTGTCAGTTACATTTTACTGTTAGGTTCTGCCATATCTAACTACCCAGGCAGGTCAGTTACATTTTACTGTTGGGTTCTGCCATAACTAACTACCCAGGCTGGTCAGTTACATTTTACAGTTAGGTTCTGCCATAACTAACTACCCAGGCTGGTCAGTTACATTTTACTGTTAGGTTCTGCTATAACTAACTACCCAGGCTGGTCAGTTACATTTTACTGTTGTGTTCTGCCATAACTAACTACCCAGTCTGGTCAGTTACATTTTACAGTTAGGTTCTAGACTTTTAATGCACCATCGCATTCATCAATTAGCACTTCTGGACAAAGGCTAGTAGAGTTAAAAAGTAATAAAAAATGCCTAAGGAAAGAATTAACTCGGTAACATGTTGCTGTGTTAAATTGTTTCTTTGAATTTAAGCAATTAGTCATGTTTTATACATAATAAATTTTATACTTATTTATTATCTTAGAGAACAATCAGAAGTGTACAACTAAGATGGAACATGTTGAAGACAGTTATTTCCTTCAACGTTTGGGCCATCTAGCTGATCCAAGGGATTTCTATGGAACAAATCTCTCATGGTTTGGATTAGGACACTATTACGGCATGAAGACTGAGTTTCTAAGGGCCCTCGAGTAAGTTCAATGTCCTATTTGCTTTAGGGCTGTTAGTTGAAAATGTTTGTAAAACGTTCTGTGCCTTTTTTCACAGTATGTCATTTATATAAATCCAGTCAGTCCACCATACCATCATTCTTCCTGGGTTCCACTAGATCAGTAATCTCTGCAAACCATTGACTACTTCCTCACATATTCATAGTCGGGAGAGTCCAGGCCGTAGAAAAAAGTTAATTACCAATTATCACAGAGACTGTTGACGGGCAGGGATTCAAACTCATGTCACTTGGATTATCAGACCTGTTATAGACAAATTATTTGCGATAAATCATTTTCTAATTAATAAATAATTAGTAAATTCGGGTATTTTATTAAGCTAATTCTTGTTTATACCTCAATAAATTAATACATACATGTATAAAGTTATATATTATATTGTTAATATCGTTTCGATTAGGCTTACTAGAAATATATATATAAGGGTCCTTCATGGCCATGTGGTCTAAGGTGCCGTCTCAAGGTCAGTATTACCCTCTCACTATTAAGGTACTAGGTTTGAGTAACACTCGCTCCAAAAACTTTATATGAGAAAGTATGCCAGTTACATGTACTTGTGGAAGGATGGTGGTTCCACTCAGATTCATTCTGAGGTGTCCCTCCACCAATAAAAACTGGATATGCCATGTATAACCTGAAATGTTCATTCTGAGGTGTCCCTCCACCAATAAAAACTGGATATGCCATATATAACCTGAAATGTTCATTCTGAGGTGTCCCTCCACCAATAAAAACTGGATATGCCATATATAACCTGAAATGTTCATTCTGAGGTGTCCCTCCACCAATAAAAACTGGATATGCCATATATAACCTGAAATGTTCATTCTGAGGTGTCCCTCCACCAATAAAAACTGTGATAACCATTGTCTGTTGTCTATCTGCTTGCCGTCCATCTGTATCTTAATAAATAATATTCCTCAGAAAAAGTCTTGAATTAGATGTATTTTGTAAGATATTTTAAAGACAATGTTTACAATAACAACAGAAAAATCACAATGATTAAAAGTTGACTACAGCTCAATTAAGAACTGCAGGCTAAATTTTGACAAACATTTGTTAGGAATGCTTCTTCATAAATAGACTGGTCACCATATATATATTATATACCTCGGGACCTATAATGTGTTGAAAAAAAGGTTTTGTATCAGTACCAGTCAAATGTTTCTACTAATTTATTTCAACTTGATGCAAGGATATCTCAAAGATTATATGAACCACTCCCGAGGAAAGAACCAGTATTGATTGTTATTTTTTTAAAAGGCATCGGTCAAACTGGGGCACAAACAGCTAACACTATGTCCACTACACTATGTAACCACCCCACCATTCATACAAACACATTGTTTAAAATTAATGTTGTTGCCATTGTTTATACACAAAGAAGGTTTGAGCTCACGTCATGTTTGAACTCGATATTTATATTGTCATTAATTATATGTATGTACAGAAATGTTTTAATCTCAATACCTCGATTTTCCTTTGACACAACTGATCCCAAAATTCTTCAGGATTTATTTATGGTAAACATTAAAGGGAATGTAATATTATCAGGATTTTTACAAAATTTTAAAATTGGTTAAAAACATCTTTTTCCAATATACCATGCCTTTATAATCTCACTGGCCCCGTATTGCCAAAAAGATATCTATATAAACATGCCAACATAATATATTGAAAAGGGCTTCCCTAAATTGGGCAGACTAAAATAGATTTTCCGCTTAAAATGGTAACATATTTTGTGACATGTTAAATGAGTTGCATGTTTTCATTTTTATTTCAATTTGATTTCTTATATAGGTTTACACTTAGTAAACATTGTTTCATCTTAGAGAAAGTCAGAAAAAATGATGATACAAAGGTTGCCAAACAGTTTTTAAGTGCTGTCTATTTTTAGAATGGGGATTTCTTTTCAAGTTTACCACTCCAATTTACAAAATTGATTTTGTAAGGTTACGTTTTTGACATGCTAAACTATTTGGTTTCTGTTTATTAGTGATAATGAGATGCGTTTTATCCGATTTAATAATAAGGCAATTATAGCTAATTGCTAGATTATCATCCAAATTTTTCTTAAAAATTGGGTGGGGGTGGGGCAAGATGATTTTATTTTTTATTTTTTATTTTTATTTTTAAAATTTTTGATGTAATAATTTATTTATTTATTTTTTATGAAAATAAAGGGTTGGGGCAGCATGAAAACCAGGGGCTGGGCAGGGATGATAATCTAGCAATTCATTATGGCTTTATTTATAGTTTTATATCTGATACACTCCCTTTAAGGCCTTTGTCATCCCTCTTACCTCACCTTCATGAAATGCGAGTTAATAAAAATTGTGCCATCCATCGAAAAAAAAAACATTTTCATTCAAATAAGGAGAAATTGGTGAACAGCAATTGACCACTGAATTTTCTTTTCATTATAAATACACTGGATAGATATGAAAACTTAACACGAGAAGAGATAATGAAAACGCAGCATATTTAACCCTGAACTCCATAGATACGCATCTTCCCGCACCAATCACAGAAGGCCTTTGAAAACAGTGCAGGAAGAGTTCAGATTACTTGTAACAAGCAATCTGAACACTTCCTGCACTGTTTTCAACTCTGTCAGTTGATATAAACATAATTCACCCATTGCTGATGTGTGGTGAATGAATGCTTTCAATTTGGAAGAGTCCAAAAAAATGCTTATGGAGCAAAGGGTTAACACAAGTGTATATATCCATGTCCTACAGTTATGCTATTTGTTGTTTACTCGAGATGTTACTGAACAGTCCAGTAACTAATGTATTGTTGTCTCTCTTTTTTTTCATTTCTTAAGGAAGTCACCTCTAAACTCGGTATTGTTTTTTCATATCTCTTCATGCATTGCGTTTTCAAATCTCTCAAGTGCAGATCACGATTTCCATTCAGTAATAATCCTAACTGCTTTTTAATAGGATTTCTTTCAATTTCAGGTACCATTTTAAAGGAAAAATAAATGAAGGCCCCACGATCATTGTGTTAAATGAACTACAAACATCAAGAGACTTTTATGTGGGAGATGTGGTTTTGTATTTCACAAGACAGACATCGAGACGCAGAGATATTGTAGATATTTGTGTAGATGAATGCAAGGATCACAAGAAATGTGGCTACTGTACAAATCTCAAGCAGAATATGAAGGGACCAAACGTAGCTAGCTGATAATTGTTGAAAATATTATGCAAAGTACCCGGTAATCTGTCTGTCTCGGCTTTATAAAATATATAAATGTTAATGGGGTAATACATAAACTTATAGTTCAATGCGCCTCTTTCAACCAGTGGTTCTTTTTTGTAAGTAATATAACTATTACCGTTTCTACTCACGTATTAGGCGCGTTTTTTTTCCAACTTTTAAGATCTTCGAGAAGGGATGCGCGATAAACAATAAGTACAGAAGATTTCATTTTTTTTTTTTAATGTAAATTTTCTATTTCCGATAATTTCCCATGTATATTTTAAAAGATTAAGTAAAATAATGATTGCTCTCTGTTATTTAGAGTCTATAAATTGCCATACCTGTAGCTTTAATTTATTTCTTTGTTATAAGTTTTAATCTCGAATTTTCGGTGAAAAACATTGCCTAGGGTATTGTTCCTTTGTTTGTAAATGTGTGATAAAACAATTCGGTGACGCGTAACCTGCTTACACAACTCTCTTAATCCTAGCTGATCTATTTATCCAAACACAGATTTTAAGTCTTTGTACTGTTATACGATTGACAATTAAAAAAGTGTTCACGCTGTTTTTTGAAAATCATGTTCGTTACATCGATACTTTTCCACATAGTGAAATAGAACGCTTCGTAAAATGACGCAAGAAACTGCCAGAGTGACGACATCACACATTGGCACAAGGTCAAAAATTAATTGTGTCGGCGTTATAGACATATTCAATCGCAAAATAAAAACACGGACTGGTTCACATTTATTTGTTACATACTTTCTCGATTCCGTAATGTTTACTTTAGTGTAAACCAGTCTGGCTTTGAGTGGACATTTCATGATTACGTGACCGTAACGTGTTTATCTGATGGAATTGGCATGAATTGCTTATTACCGTGTGTATTTAATTTCAAAGGATGCAAAGCAATTGCGTTTTCGCAAATTGATGAATCTTTTAGTATTGGATATATACCGGTATGTAATTTATTGGTTTTTTTTTACGAAGCTATGTTAGCGATGACGAAGCGTGATGGAGTGAACGTCAAAGAGACGACTGTTCTTGGGTTGAAAATCAATCATTTTTAAACGACACCCAGTATCTTTTGTTTGTGCGGTTTGTAGTAGTTTATGTTTATAAAATAAAATCAATATAATATGCGGTATTTCGTTATGATTAAAAAAAAAATATTGTAATATTTTTAAAAAAAACAAAACATGACTGTGTACGAGTGTCACCGGTCATTTTAGAGTATTGAAAGCGGGTGCTGCCATGTGGCTTCTGCATATAAGTTGACATCTTAATTGCACGCCTGGGCAGGTGTTGACAACACTTGGTATGTATTGAGACAGTGATGCGAAGTGTCAAGTATTTTGAGTGTGTATAAAACGTAGATTAAAAAAATTAACGGCATTCTGTTGAAAAACTTCAAAATTGTCACTACCGCAAAAGTGTCACTTATGATGCGCTCTATACACATATATAGGAGAATTGTATTTTTTTCTTAGTTCTTGGTCTTAAAACATGAATGCGCGATATACACGAATGCGTCTAATACGTGAGTAGATACGGTAAATGGAATAATGACATTAATAGAGAATACCATGTTAGTGCCCGATAGTCTAAAATTCATCAGGTGAGGTATAGAAAAAAAAATTTATTGACATAATTTACAGTTTATTAACTGTAAAACATGTGTTTAACCACAGGTTTACACAGCTTCAAAACAAAGACGTCCTCAATTTTTGTGTTGATGCAAGATAAAACCTCTGCTGATAAAGTAAAAGTTTATCAGACCTGGGAAATCGTAATCAGTAATTCAGTAATTGTAATCAGCTGTTCAAGTAATTGGATGGAACAACTACTGTTCTGAATTTGATTGGAATTACTATAATGTAATCTTTACTTGTAAAAATTTAACCTGTAATCGTGATTTCATTCTGATGACATTATGATTATAGCTACTGTCAAACCTGTCTTAAGCAGCCAGTCTAGGCAATGTGAATAGAGTCACTGTCGATCTCTGGGGAGGGGTAGGAATCCTCCGAATGGGTGTCATGTTCATTTAATCATTTTTTGTCATGTTCACTATTGTGGTTAAATTATCAACCCCTGTGTGGTTCATGGGAGCTGTATGAGTGATGGCAAGAATAGGATCACTGTGGCTTAAGCATGTTGTAAGAAGCGACAATTTGAGTAATATGATAGAATTTGCTGAAACTCTGCAGTTCTGCAGGTATCAAGGTTCTAGGTTCATTCTGCATATTCATTTGTTGATGTATTTTCTTTAAATTGTATGTTAATTTGTTGTTTTTGTACATGTAGAGTGAACCTGGAATCTTCCTTCCTGTTGGCGTCGAATAACCTTTAATGTGTTGGTAAGCTGCAAAACCCCATACATTCATTATTCAAGACAAGTGGCTGCTTAAGGAGATGACCGCTTGTACAGGTTTGACTGTCTTTTTAAAAGTGTACGACATGAAATGTGGATAAAACACTTGTTTAACCTTTATAATTTTATTCGCAGCCATCAGTTATGCAGAAAAATGTTCAGTTATACAGTCTTATTACTCAAATTTATATTTAATAGATTAAAGGTTTATATATATATATATATATATCTCTGCATGATTTACAGTTTGAAGTTAAAGTTAAACAATTTAATCTCCGAGTAAAATTAGCTCTGGGAAAGTGGAGATGGGTGTGCTTGAGTACTGGTTAGCCTTCCAGGATCCCAGGAAAGAGTGGTTATGTTTAACTGATCGTCTGTTAGCCCTAGATGGCATAAAAATGATGCTAAACATCCAAGCAAACAATCTGAACATTCATTTGTTGTCTTTGTACAAGGAGAGTGAGCCTCGAATATTCCTTTCTGTTGGCTTTGTGCAAACTTTTTTTTTATACACCATAACACCTTTATAATTCTATAATTCATCCAATCATTTAGTATTACTTTTACAATATTGCTATTGTATCAGAATCCATTACCAAAGTGACACATCCTGATATTGTTTATCCTGAATAATATATGAGTTTTGATTGGCTGTTTAAATGTTAAATGAACGACAGGATAGCATTATCGAGTATGTCATTTATAGGATTCAGTACACCTTTAGGCCATTATAAATTAACTGCTAGATTATCATCCAAATTTTTCTAAAAAAATTGGGGGGATTTTTTTTTTTTAATGAAATAAAAAGGGTCGAGGCGGCATGAAAGTAAGGGGGCGGCCTGGTATGATAATATAGCAATTAATTTATAGCCTTAGCCATTTAGAAACATTTTTGTTGATATTGAGATGATTAATAATATGCATGTATTCAAAATCATTTGAATTTCCTGAGGAATGGTAGATCTTGTTAAATTTGTGTTACTAGAATTAAGTTGAAAAGTGCAATATTCTTAATCATCCAATGTTATTTTATCATTTTATTTTAACTTCTATACTGTGGTTCATTAAGATTGGATGTAATTTTACTTGTCATATTTGTTGAATCTTGAAGATTTTTGTTATGGAATTCATTCATTGTAAAATTCATTATAAAAAATGAAATATAAAATGAAAAAGAAGGGGGTCCTCCGTGCTCAGGTGGTCTAAGGCGCCGTCTCAAGATCACTTACCTCTCACTGCTAAGTTTGTAGGTTCGAGTCTCGCTAGCTCCAAAAAATTTGTAAGAAAGTTTGCCACTTGTGGAAGGAAGGTAGTTGTACTAAATTCATTCCGATGTCTTCCTCCATCAATAAAACTGGATATGCCATATATAACATGAAATGTGTTGGAAATGATGTTAAACTCACCAATTCATTTTTTTCATTAGGCCATTATAAATTAATAACTAGATTATCATCCAAATTTTTCTTAAAATTGGGGAGGGCGGGAGGATTTTATTTTTTGTTTTCATTTTGAAATTTTTTGATGTTTTTCTTGTTTGTTTTTTTATGAAAATAAAAAGGGTCGGGGCAGCATGAAAGTGAGGGAGGGCGGACGCGGTTGATAATGTAGCAATTAATTAATTATGGCCTTATCAAATTGCTTTTTATTTTTGTGGTTGGTGAGTGTGTTTACCAAATGCGGATGAATCGACATTAAATTTTATATTACCAAATTCCGGACTTAAACTCGGAATTGCCAATTTTAAATATTTTTTAAAAGCAAAACATTTACTTATAATATTTATTTTTTTATATTTTCTGATAATGTGTCATTTAAATTAATTGTTTTTGTAGGAAAATGTTGTTCATTTCTTGTAAAATTGTTTTGAATACATTTTACATTTTGAAATTAAGTTTTAGACTTGGCACTTCGATGAATTAATAGGTACTGAATATAGAGATCATTTTGTGTTTCATATGTTGATTTTTTCAACTCTATATTATTTTTTGAAATAGAACTGATTTTGCTGAAATCGAAGTATTGTTGGGTCAAGGAGTTTCAGATTTGTTAAAATGACGTTTCCACAGTCTTAAGGGGCCGGGATTGGGGGATGCAGGGGGGAGGAAAATGAAATAGAAATTTATCAGCATTATGAAACAAAGTATTGACAATGGAATTGCCAAATTAAGTTCTGCATTTCCGAGCACATTGAATTTTACTTCAGGAATATTATGGAGAAAACAGATTTCATTTTTTCATCCGTTTGTACAAGTAAGTTGGTCCAATTTGGGATCTAAACCATTGTCTGATCATAGCAAGTATATAAAATGTATATTTATTTAAATAATGTACATTGATTCAGTTTTCAATAGAGTTTACATATTTGATATCTATGTTTTGATTTCATGTCAGTACAGTAGAAAGTGACATTGCACACTGTTTTATATTCTGATGAATTGTTGACATTGGGCCGTCCTTAAAACAAATACTTGCTTGACGTGCTCCTACAATGTACCTACTCACTCAAAATAGCTACCCAAACTTTTTAATTGCCTTTCTAAGCGTTTAATTATTTTTTTTCATGATTTCTGTCCATATTTCTTTAAAATGACTATGCAAAATCAAAATCTGGCAAAAAAAATAAATTCAGCTACCTACCTACCCACATGAAAAATATTGGGTTGGAGCACAGCAAACGAATATTTTTTTAAGGATGACCTTGCAAACAATACATAGTAATTTCATATTGGACTTAAAAAGTACTGTATGAATATTATAAACCAAAACACATGTACCTGTTACTAATAATAGAAATCCATTTAAATCCATTTTTGTTATATATTTATTTCCACAGCATTATAGTCTTTTGGATTGGTTCAATAAAAGGAAATATGTGTATAAAAACTCACTGTCATGTTGGCTTTCCAACATTTAGAATGATTTTGTGTGCTAAGCAGGAACCACCTTCCAATTATCCCCTTTTATCGATCACCTGGAGTACCAAAGTGCCATGTGACTTCACGTATCACGCAAGTATGGAAATTGTATGAAAGCAAGATCCGACATGAATGATAAATTACCGTGTTTTTTTTTAAATTTTATTCAAACAATTTCATTACTTTAACACAAATTTAACAAATTAGTTTATTTTGCAATATATACTTAACGACTATAAAAACGTAAGTATGGGTATGGTAACAAATCTAGATACAACGTGAATGATGAACCAAGACCAAACCATCTTGTACCTTGTTTTTCAGTTTTATTCCAACAATTTCTTCAATTTAAAACACCAATTTAATAAGTTAAAAGTATGAACCGATAAACTTGATAGCAGATCTGGGTTAATTTATATTCAATATTTAAAAACTTGCTTTTATAATGGCCAGAAGTATATTTGAACAGATAAAAATTATAGCAGATCTTGGATAAAATATATTTAATATTCAAAGTCTTGCAGTTTTATTGGTGAGAAGTATATTTGAACAGAAAAATGACAACAGATCTAGGATAAAATATATTCAAAGATATTCAATAACTTGCGGTTTTAATGGTGAGAAGTATATTTGAACAGATAAAAATGACGGCAGATCTAGGATAAAATATATTCAATATTCAAAAATATTCAATATTTAAAGACTTGCGGTTTTAATGGTGAGAAGAATATTTGAACAGATAAAAATGACGGCAGATCTAGGATAAAATATATTCAATATTCAAAAATATTCAATATTTAAAGACTTGCGGTTTTAATGATGAGAAGTATATTTGAACAGATAGAAATGACGGCAGATCTAGGATAAAATATATTCATTATTAAAAAATATTCAATATTCAAAGGTTTGCGGTTTTAATGGTGAAAAGTATATTTGAACAGATAGAAATGATGACAGATCTAGGATAAAATATATTCAATATTCAAAAATATTCAATAACTTGCGGTTTTAATGGTGAGAAGTATATTTGAACAGAAAAAAATGACAGCTGATCTGGGATAAAATATATTCAATATTCAAAAATATTCAATTGCCATTTTAATGGTGAGAAGTATATTTGAACAGATAAAAATGACGGCTGATCTGGGATAAAATATATTCAATATTCAATAACATGCGGTTTTAATGGTGAGAAGTATATTTAAACAGATAGAAGTGACGACAGATCTTGGATAAAATATATTCAGTATTCAGTAACTTGAGTATTCAATAACTTGGGTTTTCAAAGACGTTGAATATAATCCTAGCACCCTCAAGCTCCACAAGATCAATATTTAGGTTCAATGAGATGTTTAATCCAATATGGATCCTCCATCTATAGCTGAGCACTCCAAGGTGCTATCACTTAACTCCCACCACTAAGGTCATTGGTTCAAAGCCAGCTTGGTCCAGCCACTTCTTGTGAGAACGTTTATCCGCCACTAGCAGTGATTCTTCTTGGATATGTGTCTTCTTTGAAAATGTAGACTAGAACAGACCCTAGCGGGGAACAGTGAGATATGAACACTGATTGGTCAGTTGCTTCAGTGGAAGTTTAATGACATCACAGTTTGGTTAGCGCCAAAGTAATATGGATTGTGGGACATGCTTATAATTCCCTGCTTTTTCAGATTTGATTCGGTAGATATCAGGGACTGGGATTAATTACATTCTTACAACAAGCGGTCTAAATGAAGTTTACAGACCAACAACATATCATTTCCCAGTGAAACAAGAGCTGTCAGAAGACAACAAAGCTCGCCTATGGGATAACACTCACCACCCATGCAAAGATTGAGATTGGAGGCAAACACCAAAACTTAAAAACGCAAAAGTTTAACCTGGGTGTCTACAGACGCCGCAGACGATGAGGTCATAGCAATAGCTGTATTGGACAATCGATCCAGCGAGCTAAAAATAGTTGCAGCTGGTGTTGTGTAATAATACAACAATTATATTTTTATAGATGTAAGTATAATGTGCAATTTTAATGTTTTGATCAGGTGATGAAAAACAATAAATCTACAGTTATGTAGTTTAATGTTTTTGATCACCAGATGAAATATGAAAATTGACCTTTCCAACTTTAACAATGTTGTTGTCAACATATCAGTGTGATATATGTAATATATTAACATTTATCGCATAGTTTACGGTCCAGGAGCGTAATAAACCCACAAAATATTTGTTATAATAATCAAGTGTAATATCACTTCTGATTTATCACTTGGAGTTTTCCTTATAGTTTGGCTCTTGTATGTTCGGAGTTGCCCGAATATGTAAATGATGTCGATTTGTCATGGTAAAATTACTTTATTTTGAGACGTATGTCATTACAACGATGATGAAAACAACTTAACCTAATTTATTCTTGCTCCTTACAGAAGTGATCTGTTAACCCTTTACTCCATAGATACGTGTTTTCCCGCACCAATCACAGAAGGCCTTTGAAAACAGTGCAGGAAGAGTTCAGATTGCTCGTTACACTTCCTGCACTGTTTTCCACTCTGTCAGTTAATATAAACATAATTCACCCAATAATTTAGAAGTTTTCTATATTAGGTGTCCAAAGGCATCTATATTAGAGGTGTCCAAAGGCATCTATATTAGGTGTCCAAAGGCGTCTATATAAGAGGTGTCCAAAGGCGTCTATATAAGAGGTGACCAAAGACGTCTATATAAGAGGTGTTCAAAGGCGTCTATATGAAGTAAAGGGTTAAATAAATGGTAATTATAAGTTAAATTTATGCTCATTCATTGAATTTATTAACAGAGTTGATAAAAATATATGATGCGAGGCTCTGCATAATATAATTCTGCGAACTCATTTATTATTGAATTTATTAAACGAGTTCACAAAAATGGATTATTCAAGAGCCTCCATATTTTTTCACAAAAAAAATGGAAGTCATTATTGCTAAATATTTATTTCATTTAGTTAATACTCTTCCTTTTGCACTTATTTCATAACAATACACAAAGTTATCCCTGCACCCAATCACAACTCTGTTTTCATGCAGGACAGGAGAGGAGAATATTTCCTCCCGTTTTCCATCGGTTAAACGGTGCTGACTTAGAATCTGACCAGTGCGCACATCCAGTATGTATAGTACCCCTCGCACTGTTACAAATACCACCACTGATAATTTTGATACATTCCTGTTCATGTCGTCAATGGAATTAACTATTTCTGTAAAACCTTTTGTGGAAGCTTCACAAACATTTTGTAAATTATCATGTGTCATTGATGCTTCACCACTGTTACTTTTTTCACCAACTTCTTCAATTTCATCAGAAGACTCCTCTGTGAGTACTATTGAAGAATGAACAAGACAACAATTTTGTGCACAATGGTTTGTTGATATATTGCTTTTCATTCCAACTCCTCCATTGACATGATCCTCTCTTTTAGATTCACACTTTTCTCGCTTTTTGTTAAATATTTCATTTTCATCAAAAGTGGATGGTTTTATCATTGATTGGTCAATTATATCATCACTTGTATCAATTGAAATCTCGCACTGAAATGGAGTCGCATATATCCTCGAGTCTACTTTCACTTTCCATATAAGGCAACCACAGGATGAGAGGCAATAAACACAGCTGTCATTCGATCCAACAACAATAGATTCATGTGTTGTTTCTTGACATAATGTCTGACAAAAACCCAGGTTGCCACGTGCAGTTTCAAAGTTTGAAGTTTTAATTTCTTGTTGAATATGACGTTCCCTAAAACTACTGGAAGCATTTTCATCAGTTTGAAAGTCGGACTCGACCCTATTAACGGAATTGTCTTTACATGAGGTAGCAGAAGTCAATTTCGGACAGCAATATCTAATTTCATTAGAACACTCAGATTGGTTATAACTGATTTCACTTTTTTGTTTAAAACAATCCACAGATTTCTTGTCTTTGCACGGAGGTCCATCTCTCAATACGACGGATGGTATTGAATAAATACAGTCATTTGTACGAAACGTCCACAACTGAAATATGTCAAACAGATTGTCAAACCAGAAAAAAACATCATATGTAATATTTCAGTTCAGTTAAAATGTTCAGTCAAACCTGTCTTAAGCAGCCAGTCAAGGGAAGGAGCAAAACTGGACTTTCAAGACAAGTTGTTGCTTAATGCAGGTTAATTTTTCCTTAAAGCATAAAAACATGAAATAGCAACTGTGGCTTCTTAAGACAATTGGCTGCTTAAGAGAGGTAGCTGCTTACACAGGTTTGACTGTATATCCATAGAATGATAATGTAGGGACACGTGCATGACTTTTTATCTATACAAGATCAAGCATTCAAGCTTATCAATATCATAAAATGATTTCAAAACTGCAAGACGATTTAACAATCAACTCATAAAGTCATTCAATACCTAATATAACTGACTTATATGTATAATCAATTTAAAGATAGTTGATAATTAGGCAAGTTCATCCTTGCACAGTACAGGTTAAGCAGGTAATAACTGTTTCTTATACAACCAATTCTTACCTACATACCTATACCTGTCTTACCTGTATAAAATAAATGAAGCTGATAAAACGTTTACAACCGTTCTCAAGTAAACAAAAACGGAGTGTAATTTAAGTGTCTGTTTATATTAACACTTTTGAAAGAACCTCGGGTCAAGCACGGAATAGAAACCCGATGACCTCTGACATGAGGCCAAACTCTATCCACTGCACTACTGCTTATTGTTTTAAATATTTAGTACTTAATTTTAAACTTTAGTTAATGATAATAATACTTAATAATTAAACATAAAAACTGACACATGCCTCATCATTAATAATTATTGCAGATCTGTTTTTCTTGATCAATGTGTTGATTAATAAACAGGTCTGACTTCACATATTATGAAGATGCAAAAACAGGCACAATATACAATACTTAATGAGAATTTTGTTTTCGTTTCATTAAATCACAATATTTGGTACATATAACTTATATGAGAATATTGTGCTTTTTTGTTTTCTCTATAAAATTGCATTAAGTTTTAAATAATTATTTCTATTTTAATAATTATTTCTATGAAACATGTTCCTTGTAAGCTGTTATATTTATGTGTAATTTTTTAAATGGAAAATAAGAAATTGATACTAGAAACGATAGAAATCACATGGAGGCAAAAATGATTTGTTGAAATAAAGTTATGTTCAGTCACTGGAATACTTTTGGTGAAGTAATTTTGAGCAGAGGTCGAGTGTCAAGGACAACATAAAGCATTTGCAATTTCTCTGTATAGTCGTTTCCTTATCATTGGCATTAATATTGAGCATTATAAAATAAAACTATACCAAGTTTCCATGGTGACCAATGTGATAAATACAGTTGTCAGCACATCCCACAACCACGCCCTGCTGTGTCACAGTTGGGGAGGAAAACACAAACTTTTTGCAAACATATTTCCATTGAATAGCTCCAGTTTTCTGTAAAATAAACATACACCATTACAAATGGAAACCTCACATTCTTATTAGACTAACAATTTTCTGAAAATACATGTAACTCTTAGCATTACATTCTTCTCTCACCGCTGATTCAAATAGAAAAGTTATCAGTTTCTTGCAGAGATGGGGTGTGGTAGAGTACTGGTTAACCTTTCAGGATCCCAGGAAACAGTGGTTAGGTTAACTGATCATCTGTTAGCCATCGATGGCATAAAAATGACATTAAATTTTACTGCACATCCTGTTCTATATATCTTGTATACAATCAAAAATAAATTTATCCAGCCTATTTTTATTTCACTAACTTACATAAATAAAATAATTGAAAATTGACCCGGTTATTATAACAAGAAGCAGTTGATTAATAAAATTGTCATTTATTCAGTGAATTTATATTGGCCCAGTTATTGGTCTTCAGACAGCCATATTGCAGGGTGCCTCGGCAAACAGGCTTGTGCCAATATGACAATCCTTGGACCAATAACTGGACCAATATGAAATTATTTAATTAATAACATTATAGTATGGTGCGAAGCTTACTGGACACAATGCGTATACAATCCCTTGGCCAGTTGTTGCTACATAAACACAATGTGGATCATAGCAGACGACAGGGGAAGTGATGGCTCCACTACACAATTTGTTCTGCCACATGACTCCACGCCTCTGAAATAATACAAAATTAATGTACATTCATGCAGAATTATTTAAAACAAAAGGAAAGAATTTTACAAGTAAACAACTTTTACTTAGTATCTGGATAGTTTGGGATGTGAGTTTGAATCCCTGTTCAGCGAAATCTTCTTTGATGACTGGCCATGACTCACCCACCTCAGAATATGTAGGGAAGTAGTCATTGACAGATAAGAAGTGTCTTACTGGTTAACTACCTAGCAGATTGGCCATGAATCACCCACCTCAGAATATGTGGGGAAGTAGTCACTGACAGATAAGAAGTGTCTAACTGGTTAACTACCTAGCAGATTGGCCAAGACTCACCCACCTCAGAATATGTGGGGAAGTAGTCACTGACAGATAAGAAGTTTCTAACTGGTTAACTACCTAGCAGATTGGACATGACTCACCCACCTCAGAATATGTGTGGAAGTAGTCACTGACATATAAGAAGTGTCTAACTGGCTAACTACCTAGCAGATTGGCCATGACTCACCCACCTCAGAATAAACGGGGAAGTAGTCACTGACATATAAGAAGTGTCTAACTGGTATATACCTAGCAGATTGGTCATGACTCACCCACCTCAGAATATGTGGGGAAGTAGTCACTGACAGATAAGAAGTGTCTAACTGGTTAACCCTTTACACCATAGATACGTGTTTTCCCGCACCAATAACAGAAGGCCTTTGAAAACAGTTACGAGCAATCTGAACACTTCCTGCACTGTTTTCCACTCTGTCAGTTAATATAAACATAATTCACTCATTGCTGATATGTGGTGAATTAATGCTTTCAATATTAGATGTGTCCAAAGGTGTCTATATGAAGTAAAGGGTTAACTACCTAGCAGATTGGTCATGACTCACCCACCTCAGAATATGTGGGGAAGTAATCACTGACAGATAAGAAGTGTCTAACTGGTTAACTACCTAGCAGATTGGTCATAACTCACCTACCTCAGAATATGTGGGGAAGAAGTCACTGACAGATAAGAAGTGTCTAACTGGTTAACTACCTAGCAGATTGGCCATGACTCACCCACCTCAGAATATGTGGGGAAGTAGGTACTGATAGATAAGAAGTGTCTAACTGGTTAACTACCTAAGAGATTGGTCATGTATCACCCACCTCAGAATATGTGGGGAAGTAGTCACTGACAGATAAGAAGTGTCTTACTGATTAACTACCTAGCAGATTGGTCATGTATCACCCACCTCAGAATATGTGTGGAAGTAGGTACTGATAGATAAGAAGTGTCTAACTGGTATATACCTAGCAGATTGGCCATGACTCACCCACCTCAGAATATGTAGGGAAGTAGTTACTGACAGACAAGAAGTGTCTTACTGATTAACTACCTAGCAGATTGGTCATGTATCACCCACCTCAGAATATGTGTGGAAGTAGGTACTGATAGATAAGAAGTGTCTAACTGGTATATACCTAGCAGATTGGTCATGACTCACCCACCTCAGAATATGTGGGGAAGTAGGTACTGATAGATAAGAAGTGTCTAACTGGTATATACCTAGCAGATTGGTCATGACTCACCCACCTCAGAATATGTGGGGAAGTAGGTACTGATAGATAAGAAGTGTCTAACTGGCTAACTACCTAGCAGATTGGCCATGACTCACCCACCTTAGAATATGTAGGGAAGTAGTCACTGACAGATAAGAAGTGTCTAACTGGTTAACTACCTAGCAGATTGGCCATGACTCACCCACTTTAGAATATGTAGGGAAGTAGTCACTGACAGATAAGAAGTGTCTAACTGGTTAACTACCTAGCAGATTGGTCATGTATCACCCGCCTCAGAATATGTGTGGAAGTAGGTACTGATAGATAAGAAGTGTCTAACTGGTATATACCTAGCAGATTGGTCATGACTCACCCACCTCAGAATATGTGGGGAAGTAGGTACTGATAGATAAGAAGTGTCTAACTGGTATATACCTAGCAGATTGGCCATGACTCACCCACCTCAGAATATGTAGGGAAGTAGTTACTGACAGACAAGAAGTGTCTTACTGATTAACTACCTAGCAGATTGGTCATGTATCACCCACCTCAGAATATGTGGGGAAGTAGTCACTGACAGATAAGAAGTGTCTAACTGGTTAACTACCTAGCAGATTGGCCATGACTCACCCACCTCAGAATATGTGGGGAAGTAGTCACTGACATATAAGAAGTGTCTAACTGGTATATACCTAGCAGACTGGTCATGACTCACCCACCTCAGAATATGTGTGGAAGTAGTCACTGACATATAAGAAGTGTCTAACTGGTATATACCTAGCAGATTGGTCATGACTCACCCACCTCAGAATATGTGGGGAAGTAGTCACTGACAGATAAGAAGTGTCTAACTGGTTAACCCTTTACACCATAGATACGTGTTTTCCTGCACCAATAACAGAAGGCCTTTGAAAACAATTACGAGCAATCTGAACACTTCCTGCACTGTTTTCCACTCTGTCAGTTAATATTTACATAATTCACCCATTGCTGATATGTGGTCAATTAATGCTTTCAATATTAGGTGTCCAAAGGCGTCTATATGAAGTAAAGGGTTAACTGCCTAGCAGATTGGCCATGACTCACCCACCTCAGAATATGTGTGGAAGTAGTCACTGACATATAAGAAGTGTCTAACTGGTATATACCTAGCAGATTGGTCATGACTCACCCACCTCAGAATATGTGGGGAAGTAGTCACTGACAGATAAGAAGTGTCTAACTGGTTAACCCTTTACACCATAGATACGTGTTTTCCCGCACCAATAACAGAAGGCCTTTGAAAACAGTTACGAGCAATCTGAACGCTTCCTGCACTGTTTTCCACTCTGTCAGTTAATATAAACATAATTCACCCATTACTGATATGTGGTGAATTAATGCTTTCAATGTTAGATGTGTCCAAAGGTGTCTATATGAAGTAAAGGGTTAACTACCTAGCAGATTGGTCATGACTCACCCACCTCAGAATATGTGGGGAAGTAATCACTGACAGATAAGAAGTGTCTAACTGGTTAACTACCTAGCAGATTGGCCATGACTCACCCACCTCAGAATATGTAGGGAAGTAGTCACTGACAGACAAGAAGTGTCTTACTGATTAACTACCTAGCAGATTGGTCATGTATCACCCACCTCAGAATATGTGGGGAAGTAGTCACTGACAGATAAGAAGTTTCTAACTGGTTAACTACCTAGCAGATTGGCCATGACTCACCCACCTCAGAATATGTGGGGAAATAGTCACTGACAGATAAGAAGTTTCTAACTGGTTAACTACCTAGCAGATTGGCTATGACTCACCCACCTCAGAATATGTGGGGAAGTAGTCACTGACATATAAGAAGTGTCTAACTGGTATATACCTAGCAGACTGGTCATGACTCACCCACCTCAGAATATGTGTGGAAGTAGTCACCGACATATAAGAAGTGTCTAACTGGTATATACCTAGCAGATTGGTCATGACTCACCCACCTCAGAATATGTGGGGAAGTAGTTACTGACAGATAAGAAGTGTCTAACTGGTTAACCCTTTACACCACAGATACGTGTTTTCCCGCACCAATAACAGAAGGCCTTTGAAAACAGTTACGAGCAATCTGAACACTTCCTGCACTGTTTTCCACTCTGTCAGTTAATATTAACATAATTCACCCATTGCTGATATGTGGTCAATTAATGCTTTCAATATTAGGTGTCCAAAGGCGTCTATATGAAGTAAAGGGTTAACTGCCTAGCAGATTGGCCATGACTCACCCACCTCAGAATATGTGGGGAAGAAGTCACTGACAGATAAGAAGTGTCTAACTGGTTAACTACCTAGCAGATTGGCCATGAATCACCCACCTCAGAATATGTGGGGAAGTAGTCACTGACAGATAAGAAGGGTCTCACTGGTTAATTACCTAGCAGATTGGTCATAACTCACCCACCTCAGAATATGTGGGGAAGTAGTCACTGACAGATAAGAAGTTTCTAACTGGCTAACTACCTAGCAGATTGGCCATGACTCACCCACCTCAGAATATGTGGGGAAGTAGTCACTGACAGATAAGAAGTGTCTAACTGGTTAACTACCTAGCAGATTGGTCATGACTCACCCACCTCAGAATATGTGGGGAAGTAGTCACTGACAGATAAGAAGTTTCTAACTGGCTAACTACCTAGCAGATTGGCCATGACTCACCCACCTCAGAATATGTGGGGAAGTAGTCACTGACAGATAAGAAGGGTCTCACTGGTTAATTACCTAGCAGATTGGTCATAACTCACCCACCTCAGAATATGTGGGGAAGTAGTCACTGACAGATAAGAAGTTTCTAACTGGCTAACTACCTAGCAGATTGGCCATGAATCACCCACCTCAGAATATGTGGGGAAGTAGTCACTGACAGATAAGAAGGGTCTCACTTGTTAATTACCTAGCAGATTGGCCATGACTCACCCACCTTAGAATATGTAGGGAAGTAGTCACTGACAGATAAGAAGTGTCTAACTGGTTAACTACCTAGCAGATTGGCCATGACTCACCCACCTCAGAATATGTGGGGAAGTAGTCACTGACAGATAAGAAGAACTACCTAGCAGATTGGTCATAACTCACCCATCTCAGAATATGTGGGGAAGTAGTCACTGACAGATAAGAAGTGTCTAACTGGTTAACTACCTAGCAGCTTGGCCATGACTCACCCACCTTAGAATATGTGGGGAAGTAGTAGTCACTGATTTACAGATAAGTAGTGTCTAACTGGTTAACCACCAAGCAGATCCTAGTAATGGTGGTTAGGTGTGTTGACTGACAATATAACAGAAATACTGTTGATACATCTCATAGAAACTTTAAGTATTTAGAGAATTGTTCTACATGTATGTGACTGGGTGGTATAACATACAATATGTCAACAGTATTACTCTTCAGTGTGGAAGTTAAAAATACTGTCTCAAGCTGACAGCAACAAAAATTTGTTTCATTAATAGAAATCAATTTTGATACTACAGTGTATATATTGATTTTGTTATGACAATGCTCTATTGTAAGAACCAATGGTTTTGTTGATTTCCTACTGGCCCGGTTAGCTTAGTCAGTAGCATTTCTGACTAACAATCCAGGGGTCATGAGTTTGAATCCCTGCTTCAGCCAAAGTCTCCTTGATCAGTGATATATACAACATTGCATCTCAATGCCATTTATAATGTCTCTCACTGCTGATTAGGGAAGTTACTTGTGGTATGCTTGAGTACTGGTTAACCTTCCAGGATCCAGAAATTAACGATTAACTGCTAGCCCTCGATGGCATAAAATTGACACTAAATATGCAAATTAGTCATTGACACTCCATTTATTATATCTAATGTGCTGCCTTCAACCATATATTAGGCCATTATAAATTAATTGGTAGATTGTCATCCAAAAATGGGGGGGGGGGGAAGATTTTATTTTTTATTTTTATTCTTAAAATTTTTGATGTTTCCTTAATAAAAAATAATAACAAAAATATATATATATTTTTTTTTATAAAAATAAAAAGGGTTGGGCGGCATGAAAATTAGGGGGTGGGCGGGGATGATTATCTAGCAATTAATTTATTATGGCATTATGATAATCAAAATTGTTTTAAATCACCACAGCTGCAATAAGAATCTGTTCAATTTTATGATACATCTAATTAAAAGTTCAATATTACCATAATAAATTAACTGCTAGATTTTCATCGAAATTTTTTCAAAATGGGAGAGGTAGGAATGCAATTTTATTTTTTTTATTTTTCAGCTATTAAAACAGAAATGTCGTGTTAGGCATGAAATAAAAGAAAATCATTTAAAGATCAAAAAGTTTAAAACGCAGTATCATTTTGGTAAATATCCGTTTTGTTATCAAAAAAGCCTGTGTGGTTCCGGCTAAGAATAGAACCACTGTCAATCTCTGCAGAGAGATAGGAATCCTCCGAATGAATGTCTTATTTACTTTATCATTTTTGTCATGTTCACTATTGTGGTTAATATTATCAACCCCTGTGTGGTTTCAGGGAGCAATATGAGTGATGGTAGGAATAGGATCACTGTGGATCATGCAAGTCATTAGAAGCAACAATTTGAGTAATACGATAGAATTTGCTGAAACTCTGCAGTTCTGCAGGTATCAAGGTTCTAGGTTTGTTCTGCATATTTATTGCTGATGTGATTTTTTAATCTGTATGTTAACTTGTTGATTTTGTACATGTAGAGTGAACCTGGAATCTTCTTTCCTGTTTGCATCAAATAACCTACAATGTGTTGGTATGCTGTAAAACCCTATTCATTCATTGTTATCAAAATTAAAAAAAATAATAAACAATATACCTGAACATCGAGAGCATACATAACTTGTCCATGAGATCCAATATAGACAACTCCTGATATCTTGTCTACTGTTGGTGAGCATGCAATAATACCATTAAGTTGATACTGCCACCAGATTTCACCAGTGTCTGCACATAGAGCATAAACATGGCAGGCATAACACCCTGTAACATAGATATTATAATAGTAGATACTGCCAGTAGTGAATATACCTGTCTTGAGTAGCACGTCAAGGGAGGCAGTGGCAGGCATAACACCCTGTAACATAGATATTATAATAGTAGATACTGCCAGCTGGGAATAGCTGAGGTAAACCTGTCTTGAGCAGCATGTCAAGGGAGGCAGTGGCAGTCAGAGCACACTATAACATAGATATTATAATAGCAGATACTGCCAGCTGTGAATATACCTGTCTTGAGCAGCACGTCAAGGGAGGCAGTGGCAGGCATAACACCCTGTAACATAGATATTATAATAGTAGATACTGCCAGCTGGGAATAGCTGAGGTAAACCTGTCTTGAGCAGCATGTCAAGGGAGGCAATGGTAGGCATAGCACACTATAACATAGATATTATAATAGTAGATACTGCCAGCTGGGAATAGCTAAGGTAAACCTGTCTTGAGCAGTATGTCAAGGGAGGCAGTGGCAAGCATAGCACACTATAACATAGATATTATAATAGTAGATACTGCCAGCTGGGAACAGCTAAGGTAAACCTGTCTTGAGCAGCATGTCAAGGGAGGCAGTGGCAAGCATAGCACACTATAACATCGATATTATAATAGTAGATACTGCCAGCTGGGAACAGCTAAGGTAAACCTGTCTTGAGCAGCATGTCAAGGGAGGCAGTGGCAAGCATAGCACACTATAACATAGATATTATAATAGTAGATACTGCCAGCTGGGAATAACTATGGTAAACCTGTCTTAAGCAGTATGTCAAGGGAGGCAGTGGCAAGCATAGCACACTATAACATAGATATTATAATAGTAGATATTGCCAGCTGGGAACAGCTAAGGTAAACCTGTCTTGAGCAGCATGTCAAGGGAGGCAGTGGCAAGCATAGCACACTATAACATAGATATTATAATAGTAGATACTGCCAGCTGGGAATAACTAAGGTAAACCTGTCTTGAGCAGTATGTCAAGGGAGGCAGTGGTAGGCATAGCACACTATAACATAGATATTATAATAGTAGATACTGCTAGCTGGGAATAGCTAACGTAAATCTGTCTTGAGCAGTATGTCAAGGGAGGCAGTGGTAGGCATAGCACACTATAACATAGATATTATAATAGTTAAAACTGCCAGCTGGGAATAGCTAAGGCAAACCTGTCTTGAGCAGTATGTCAAGGGAAGCAGTGGTAGGCATAGCACACTATAACATAGATATTATAATAGTAGATACTGCCAGCTGGGAATAGCTAAGGTAAACCTGTCTTGAGCAGTATGTCAAGGGAGGCAGTGGTAGGCATAGCACACTATAACATAGATATTATAATAGTAGATACTGCCAGCTGGGAACAGCTAAAGTAAACCTGTCTTGAGCAGTATGTCAAGGGAGGCAGTGGTAGGCATAGCACACTATAACATAGATATTATAATAGTAGATACTGCCAGCTGGGAACAGCTAAGGTAAACCTGTCTTGAGCAGTATGTCAAGGGAGGCAGTGGCAAGCATAGCACACTATAACATAGATATTATAATAGTAGATACTGCCAGCTGGGAATAGCTAAGGTAAACCTGTCTTGAGCAGTATGTCAAGGGAGGCAGTGGCAAGCATAGCACACTATAACATAGATATTATAATAGTAGATACTGCCAGCTGGGAATAGCTAAGGTAAACCTGTCTTGAGCAGTACGTCAAGGGAGGCAGTGGTAGGCATACCACACTATAACATAGCTATTATAATAGTTAATACTGCCAGCTGGGAATAGCTAAGGTAAACCTGTCTTGAGCAGTATGTCAAGGGAGGCAGTGGCAGTCAGAGCACACTATAACATAGATATTATAATAGCAGATACTGCCAGCTGTGAATATACCTGTCTTGAGCAGCACGTCAAGGGAGGCAGTGGCAGGCATAACACCCTGTAACATAGATATTATAATAGTAGATACTGCCAGCTGGGAATAGCTGAGGTAAACCTGTCTTGAGCAGCATGTCAAGGGAGGCAATGGTAGGCATAGCACACTATAACATAGATATTATAATAGTAGATACTGCCAGCTGGGAATAGCTAAGGTAAACCTGTCTTGAGCAGTATGTCAAGGGAGGCAGTGGCAAGCATAGCACACTATAACATAGATATTATAATAGTAGATACTGCCAGCTGGGAACAGCTAAGGTAAACCTGTCTTGAGCAGCATGTCAAGGGAGGCAGTGGCAAGCATAGCACACTATAACATAGATATTATAATAGTAGATACTGCCAGCTGGGAACAGCTAAGGTAAACCTGTCTTGAGCAGCATGTCAAGGGAGGCAGTGGCAAGCATAGCACACTATAACATAGATATTATAATAGTAGATACTGCCAGCTGGGAATAACTATGGTAAACCTGTCTTAAGCAGTATGTCAAGGGAGGCAGTGGCAAGCATAGCACACTATAACATAGATATTATAATAGTAGATATTGCCAGCTGGGAACAGCTAAGGTAAACCTGTCTTGAGCAGCATGTCAAGGGAGGCAGTGGCAAGCATAGCACACTATAACATAGATATTATAATAGTAGATACTGCCAGCTGGGAATAACTAAGGTAAACCTGTCTTGAGCAGTATGTCAAGGGAGGCAGTGGTAGGCATAGCACACTATAACATAGATATTATAATAGTAGATACTGCCAGCTGGGAATAGCTAACGTAAATCTGTCTTGAGCAGTATGTCAAGGGAGGCAGTGGTAGGCATAGCACACTATAACATAGATATTATAATAGTTAAAACTGCCAGCTGGGAATAGCTAAGGCAAACCTGTCTTGAGCAGTATGTCAAGGGAAGCAGTGGTAGGCATAGCACACTATAACATAGATATTATAATAGTAGATACTGCCAGCTGGGAATAGCTAAGGTAAACCTGTCTTGAGCAGTATGTCAAGGGAGGCAGTGGTAGGCATAGCACACTATAACATAGATATTATAATAGTAGATACTGCCAGCTGGGAACAGCTAAAGTAAACCTGTCTTGAGCAGTATGTCAAGGGAGGCAGTGGTAGGCATAGCACACTATAACATAGATATTATAATAGTAGATACTGCCAGCTGGGAACAGCTAAGGTAAACCTGTCTTGAGCAGTATGTCAAGGGAGGCAGTGGCAAGCATAGCACACTATAACATAGATATTATAATAGTAGATACTGCCAGCTGGGAATAGCTAAGGTAAACCTGTCTTGAGCAGTATGTCAAGGGAGGCAGTGGCAAGCATAGCACACTATAACATAGATATTATAATAGTAGATACTGCCAGCTGGGAATAGCTAAGGTAAACCTGTCTTGAGCAGTACGTCAAGGGAGGCAGTGGTAGGCATACCACACTATAACATAGCTATTATAATAGTTAATACTGCCAGCTGGGAATAGCTAAGGTAAACCTGTCTTGAGCAGTATGTCAAGGGAGGCAGTGGTAGGCATAGCACACTATAACATAGATATTAAAATAGTAGATACTGCCAGCTGGGAATAGCTAAGATAAACCTGTCATGAGCAGTATGTCAAGGGAGGCAGTGGTAGGCATAGAACACTATAACATAGATATTATAATAGTAGATACTGCCAGCTGGGAACAGCTAAGGTAAACCTGTCTTGAGCAGTATGTCAAGGGAGGCAGTGGTAGGCATAGCACACTATAACATAGATATTATAATAGTAGATACTGCCAGCTGGGAACAGCTAAAGTAAACCTGTCTTGAGCAGTATGTCAAGGGAGGCAGTGGCAAGCATAGCACACTATAACATAGATATTATAATAGTAGATACTGCCAGCTGGGAATAACTAAGGTAAACCTGTCTTGAGCAGTATGTCAAGGGAGGCAGTGGTAGGCATAGCACACTATAACATAGATATTATAATAGTAGATACTGCCAGCTGGGAATAGCTAACGTAAATCTGTCTTGAGCAGTATGTCAAGGGAGGCAGTGGTAGGCATAGCACACTATAACATAGATATTATAATAGTTAAAACTGCCAGCTGGGAATAGCTAAGGCAAACCTGTCTTGAGCAGTATGTCAAGGGAAGCAGTGGTAGGCATAGCACACTATAACATAGATATTATAATAGTAGATACTGCCAGCTGGGAATAGCTAAGGTAAACCTGTCTTGAGCAGTATGTCAAGGGAGGCAGTGGTAGGCATAGCACACTATAACATAGATATTATAATAGTAGATACTGCCAGCTGGGAACAGCTAAAGTAAACCTGTCTTGAGCAGTATGTCAAGGGAGGCAGTGGTAGGCATAGCACACTATAACATAGATATTATAATAGTAGATACTGCCAGCTGGGAACAGCTAAGGTAAACCTGTCTTGAGCAGTATGTCAAGGGAGGCAGTGGCAAGCATAGCACACTATAACATAGATATTATAATAGTAGATACTGCCAGCTGGGAATAGCTAAGGTAAACCTGTCTTGAGCAGTATGTCAAGGGAGGCAGTGGCAAGCATAGCACACTATAACATAGATATTATAATAGTAGATACTGCCAGCTGGGAATAGCTAAGGTAAACCTGTCTTGAGCAGTACGTCAAGGGAGGCAGTGGTAGGCATACCACACTATAACATAGCTATTATAATAGTTAATACTGCCAGCTGGGAATAGCTAAGGTAAACCTGTCTTGAGCAGTATGTCAAGGGAGGCAGTGGTAGGCATAGCACACTATAACATAGATATTAAAATAGTAGATACTGCCAGCTGGGAATAGCTAAGATAAACCTGTCTTGAGCAGTATGTCAAGGGAGGCAGTGGTAGGCATAGAACACTATAACATAGATATTATAATAGTAGATACTGCCAGCTGGGAACAGCTAAGGTAAACCTGTCTTGAGCAGTATGTCAAGGGAGGCAGTGGTAGGCATAGCACACTATAACATAGATATTATAATAGTAGATACTGCCAGCTGGGAACAGCTAAAGTAAACCTGTCTTGAGCAGTATGTCAAGGGAGGCAGTGGCAAGCATAGCACACTATAACATAGATATTATAATAGTAGATACTGCCAGCTGGGAATAACTATGGTAAACCTGTCTTAAGCAGTTTGTCAAGGGAGGCAGTGGCAAGCATAGCACACTATAACATAGATATTATAATAGTAGATATTGCCAGCTGGGAACAGCTAAGGTAAACCTGTCTTGAGCAGCATGTCAAGGGAGGCAGTGGCAAGCATAGCACACTATAACATAGATATTATAATAGTAGATACTGCCAGCTGGGAACAGCTAAGGTAAACCTGTCTTGAGCAGCATGTCAAGGGAGGCAGTGGCAAGCATAGCACACTATAACATAGATATTATAATAGTAGATACTGCCAGCTGGGAACAGCTAAGGTAAACCTGTCTTGAGCAGCATGTCAAGGGAGGCAGTGGCAAGCATAGCACACTATAACATAGATATTATAATAGTAGATACTGCCAGCTGGGAACAGCTAAGGTAAACCTGTCTTGAGCAGCATGTCAAGGGAGGCAGTGGCAAGCATAGCACACTATAACATAGATATTATAATAGTAGATACTGCCAGCTGGGAATAACTATGGTAAACTTGTCTTAAGCAGTATGTCAAGGGAGGCAGTGGCAAGCGTAGCACACTATAACATAGATATTATAATAGTAGATATTGCCAGCTGGGAACAGCTAAGGTAAACCTGTCTTGAGCAGCATGTCAAGGGAGGCAGTGGCAAGCATAGCACACTATAACATAGATATTATAATAGTAGATACTGCCAGCTAAGAATAACTATGGTAAACCTGTCTTGAGCAGCATGTCAAGGGAGGCAGTGGTAGGCATAGCACACTATAACATAGATATTATAATAGTAGATACTGCCAGCTGGGAATAGCTAAGGTAAACCTGTCTTGAGCAGCATGTCAAGGGAGGCAGTGGCAAGCATAGCACACTATAACATATATTATAATAGTAGATTCTGCCAGCTGGGAATAGCTAAGGTAAACCTGTGTTGAGCAGTATGTCAAGGGAGGCAGTGGTAGACATAGCACACTATAACATAGATATTATAATAGTTAATACTGCCAGCTGGGAATAGCTAAGGTAAACCTGTCTTGAGCAGTATGTCAAGGGAGGCAGTGGTAGGCATAGCACACTATAACATAGATATTATAATAGTTAATACTGCCAGCTGGGAATAGCTAAGGCAAACCTGTCTTGAGCAGCATGTCAAGGGAGGCAGTGGCAAGCATAGCACACTATAACATAGATATTATAATAGTAGATACTGCCAGCTGGGAATAGCTAAGGTAAACCTGTCTTGAGCAGCATGTCAAGGGAGGCAGTGGCAAGCATAGCACACTATAACATAGATATTATAATAGTAGATACTGCCAGCTGGGAATAACTATGGTAAACCTGTCTTGAGCAGCATGTCAAGGGAGGCAGTGGAAGGCATAGCACACTATAACATAGATATTATAATAGTAGATACTGCCAGCTGGGAATAGCTAAGGTAAACCTGTCTTGAGCAGCATGTCAAGGGAGGCAGTGGCAAGCATAGCACACTATAACATAGATATTATAATAGTAGAAACTGCCAGCTGGGAATAGCTAAGGTAAACCTGTCTTGAGCAGCATGTCAAGGGAGGCAGTGGCAAGCATAGCACACTATAACATAGATATTATAATAGTAGATACTGCCAGCTGGGAATAACTATGGTAAACCTGTCTTGAGCAGCATGTCAAGGGAGGCAGTGGAAAGCATAGCACACTATAACATAGATATTATAATAGTAGATACTGCCAGCTGGGAATAGCTAAGGTAAACCTGTCTTGAGCAGCATGTCAAGGGAGGCAGTGGCAAGCATAGCACACTATAACGAATATATTATAATAGTAGATACTGCCAGCTGGGAATAGCTAAGGTAAACCTGTCTTGAGCAGTATGTCAAGGGAGGCAGTGGTAGGCATAGCACACTATAACATAGATATTATAATAGTAGATACTGCCAGCTGGGAATAGCTAAGGTAAACCTGTCTTGAGCAGCACGTCAAGGGAGGCAATGGCAGGCATAGCACACTATAACATAGATATTATAATTATAGTAGATACTGCCAGCTGGGAATAGCTAAGGCAAACCTGTCTTAAGCAGCATGTCAAGGGAGGCAGTGGCAAGCATAGCACACTATAACATAGATATTATAATAGTAGATACTGCCAGCTGGGAATAGCTGAGGTAAACCGGTCTTGAGCAGCATGTCAAGGGAGGCAGTGGTAGGCACAGCACACTATAACATAGATATTATAATAGTTAATATTGCCAGCTGGGAATAGCTAAGGCAAACCTGTCTTGAGCAGCATGTCAAGGGAGGCAGTGGCAAGCATAACACACTATAACATAGATATTATAATAGTAGATACTGCCAGCTGGGAATAGCTAAGGCAAACCTGTCTTGAGCAGCATATCAAGGGAGGCAGTGGCAAGCATAGCACACTATAACATAGGTATTAAAATAGTAGATACTGCCAGCTGGGAATAGCTATGGTAAACCTGTCTTGAGCAGCATGTCAAGGGAGGCAGTGGCAAGCATAACACACTATAACATAGATATTATAATAGTAGATACTGCCAGCTGGGAATAGCTACGGTAAACCTGTCTTGAGCAGCATGTCAAGGGAGGCAGTGGTAGGCACAGCACACTATAACATAGATATTATAATAGTTAATATTGCCAGATGGGAATAGCTATGGTAAACCTGTCTTGAGCAGCATGTCAAGGGAGGCAGTGGCAGGCATAACACACTATAACATAGATATTATAATAGTTAATATTGCCAGCTGGGAATAGCTAAGGCAAACCTGTCTTGAGCAGCATGTCAAGGGAGGCAGTGGCAAGCATAACACACTATAACATAGATATTATAATTATAGTAGATACTGCCAGCTGGGAATAGCTAAGGCAAACCTGTCTTGAGCAGCATGTCAAGGGAGGCAGTGGCAGGCATAGCACACTATACCATAGATATTATAATAGTTAATATTGTCAACTGGTAATAACTAAGGTAAACCTGTCTTTAGCAGCATGTCAAGGGAGGCAGTGGCAAGCATAGCACACTATAACATAGATATTATAATAGTAGATACTGCCAGCTGGGAACAGCTAAGGTAAACCTGTCTTGAGCAGCATGTCAAGGGAGGCAGTGGCAAGCATAGCACACTATAACATAGATATTATAATAGTAGATACTGCCAGCTGGGAATAGCTAAGGTAAACCTGTCTTGAGCAGCACGTCAAAGGAGGCAGTGGCAGGCATAGCACACTATAAAAAGTAGCTACTGGCAGCAGGGAATATCTAATATAAACCTGTCTTGAGCAGCACGTCAAGAGAAGCAGTGGCAAGCATAGCATCCTATAACATAGATGTTATAATAGTAGATACTGCCAGCTGGGATTAGGCTAACCTGTCTTGAGCAGCCAGTCAAGGGAAGGAGTAAAAATGGCATTTTGAGAGAGGTTGTTACACCAAATACAGGTTAATTTGCTCTGAAAGCGTAGAAATGGGAAATTTTAGCAAATATGGTTGCTTAAGAAAAGTAGTTGCTCAATAGAGGTGACTGTGACAGTTCTATTATTAAAATTTTTTTTTAAAAAAATGCTAACAAATAATGTTAACCTTAATTTTAATAGACATAACTATGAAAAGTTAGGTAAATAAGATTCAATACATTGCTAAATGCTTGATTAATAAAATTTTACAAGCATTTATGAAGGGTAGTTACTTTGGCAAAAGTGTTGTATGGTGTTTAGCTTCACTTTTAACAATTTTTCAGTCATATCATAACAACGTATACTGGAAACTGTATTCTTGTATCATGCCGCAGACACATGGTATGCTTATCCACCTAGACACACTTCAATATTGGGTCGAGCAGACCTAGAACAATCGTCTAAATGCTGAGCACCAAGTGAGGAAGCTTCCAATACCACTTTTTCAAGTCTTTGCTATGATCTGACCAGAGATCATTCACATGTAAGGCAGATACTCTACCACTAGAAACTGATTGAGAAACAGAGACAAAGATGAGCTAAATATAAAACTGTAACCAAGCGACAACAACACTGATGATGCTAATGCCATGGTGATGACAATAGCTCTTCATATTTATATCTCTCTCTCTCAATTTTTTTTTTAAAAAAGGAGCTGCAAATTGATATTTCACCAAAACCAATACTTAATCTGTTATTTGCTTTCCAGGAATCCTCAACTAGCTCACAACTTCCTTATAAGGTACACAATACTTGCTATTACACTGTACACACACAAATGTGCATAAATACTTAAAAAGATATTTATCTAACACTTCAGATATATACATTTGTGGATTTCTCATATTTAAATATTGGAAGATGTAGAGCTGGAATTACGGTTTAATGGTAGAGGGACAGTGTGTTGGGCATTCAATCTCCTACCTGAGCCTTGTGTATGCATGTTTTGTACTGATACTACCAGGAACAGTGGGTTGGGAGTTCAATCTCCTACATGAGCCTTGTGTATGCATGTTTTGTACTGATACTACCAAGAACAGTGGGTTGGGAGTTCAATCTCCTACCTGAGCCATGTGTACCCATGTTTTGTACTGATACTACCAGGAACAGTGGGTTGGGAGTTTAATCACCTACCTGAGCCTTGTGTACGCAAGAAAACATCCAAGTGATTTTCTGTCGGAACTTGATGCACTAAAACCTAAATATTTGATTTTTGTTATAAAAACATACTGTGTTTTTTTCTAGCCCCTGTGACCAGGATTTCCATACATATTGTCTGATATGCGAGATTAAGCAGGCTACAAATAAAGAATGTACACATAGATGACCACACATAAATCACCATAACTTGATTTTTTATTTTGATATCATTTAAACTAATCTATTTCAGTTTGATAATGAAACCAGCTCAAAGATTTTGTGAATGTCTATTTCCCAGAGTTCCCGGCACCTGATCCAGTACTGGCTGTTATTTTTAAGAGGCCAGCAGATCCTATCTGAGGTTGGGTCGAGTCTGGGAACAAAAGCTTGACCTCCTTTGTTAGCAGTGAACAAACTATTCACTACACCACCATAAATTTTATTTGTTTTCATTGTGACATTCATTTCCTTTTTAACCTAATCAATCAATTAAAAAATTGTTAAACATACCGACAATGATAAAGTTTCCACAATGGCTTAGACAGGCTGATGACTCTATTCTGTCTCGCAGGGTCACCTCCCATAAACACCTCCCTGTTTCCATGGAGATGGCACAGAACGTGTATGAATGAGATCCAATGAATACAACAGTGTCACCAGTACTGTAATAAAATTTATGTCGGAATATTAATATATATGTGGGAATATTAATACAACTGTATGACAAGTACTGTAATAAAATAAATGTGGGAATAAAATAAAATATATTATGTGAATGATAAATACAACTGTATCACCAGTACTGTAATACAATATATGTGGAACAATAGGTAAAAGAGTACTACCTGTCCAGTACTGCAATAAAATATTTGTGGGCCTAATAAATACCACAGTACCACAAGTACTGTAATACAATGTATTATGTGGAACAATAGATACAAGAGTACCACCTGTCCAGTACTGTAATAAAATATATGTGGCAATAATAAATACAACATAATCATCATTACAGTACAAATATAAACGTAACATGTAAAATATAGAGTACTATACAACATATCCAGCCCAAAATAAACTATGTGTGAATGATTTAAGTGCATAATAGTCCTACAATAGTTAAAATTCTGAAGTTACTGATTTTCTATAATCGATTTTCCCATAGATATCTGTTTTTTGACCATTCCATTGTCAACTAGAAGGGGTGGGGTGGATAAGATAATTGTCTGACTCTATCTATCTGTCTACACATACTGCACTTGTTTATGGGTATGTGATATCACTGAATAACATAAACGTTTAGTGCGATCTTTTACGTGCACTGGGTATGACTCTCCCTGCACACTGGCCTACTACTATAAGTCCGTTCCGAAGGACTGCATGCTTTCACAGCACCTTGTGTGAATAGCTACTGTGGAAGTGCGTTTGTTTCACAATCAAAGTAAAATAAATAAATTGAAACTAACAACAAACCCATTTGCACTATATTCAAATATAATTGTATTGTTAGATATTGTTATTATTCATGTAATTGTATATAACAGATGCAATAAAATATTATTAAACTTCAACTGATTCAATGTTAGCATCATATATCGGCCATTTGTGTTGGTTACAGATTAAAAAAATGAATGATTATCAAAAAAAATATAAATCTCGATCTAAAGACAGATAGAAAGAAATTTTGTTATATTGAACTAATGAAAATATTTCTTTTTAATTCATTTCTGCAGGCATATAGACCCAATCTGATTACCTTGGCCTTTATGCTACGCAATAAACCTCTGACATAATAAGGCGCCATTTTGGAATTACTTTCAGTCACATGATCAAATAAAATGGCAGCCCCTTATGCCACCTTTGTGGAAGTTGGTTAATCAAGACTAATATTTAAAATTCCCTATGAACATGACCCATGTCAAGTGTATAAATAAAAAATCGATATAATAACGCCATATATTTAACTTAATAATGGATACATAATATGTTACTTTCACGCGAATGAACACAGACTTGTAACACAGGCGAATAGCGTTAGTGTATTCTAGAGCTATACACGAGGTGTATTATACAGAGGATACAGAAATACCTGATGATTGCCTATATACCCTACAGTTTTTTATTCTATTTTTTTTTTTTGCCTTTGTAATATCGTATATAATAACCAACACACATTCATGGATGACCTATCAAACACATGATCATATCTCTTAGTTACAACCATAAAACCATATAAAACAAAATATTTAAGACAGATGCACTTGATTTTATAATAATTAAAACATTCAAATGCCTGTGGTTGATAGATAGAAAGAAACGAACATAGTAAAAATAACACGGGTTGCCTCCCTTCTACTTTTGAGATGACCCCCATATAATATTTGATTGGTCAAATCGCGTTTACTTGCAACTAACACCGTCGCAAATAGTGCATAACAAAGTACGTTGTCGAACGATTTGATTTATTTTTCATTTTATCATTTTTTTGTCATGTTCACTATTGTGGTTAAATTATTAATCCCTGTGTGGTTCCAGGAAGCCATATGAGTATGGCAAGAATAGGATCACAGTGGCTCATGCATGTCGTAGGAAGCGACAATTTGAATAATTCGATAGAATTTGCTGAAACTCTACAGTTCTGCAGGTATCAAGGTTTTAGGTTCATTCTGTATATTCATTTGTTGGTGTATTTTTTTAACCTGTATGTTAATTTGTTTTGTTTTTTTTGTACATGTAGAGTGAACCTGGAATCTTCCTTGCTGTTGGCGTCGAATAACCTGTAATGTATTGGTACATTGTAAAACCTCATTCATTCATTCATTCATTCATTCATTCATTCATTCATTCATTCAATATAGGTAATGTGGATGTTTCCTGAGATGACCATGTTAAACTCTTGGGTGTTATCTTGATAACTTACTAAATTTTGAAACAGATTGCAATATGTAAAAAAGCAGCAAGGCAACTAAACGTTTTATTTAGACTCAGTAAATTTTTAAACCCTGAAATAAAAATTGTGATCTATAAGTCCTTTATCAGACTAAATTTTAATTACTGTCCTCTAGTCTGGCATTTCTGTAGAAAACAAACACCGAAAAACTAGAAAAACTTCAGCACAGAGCACTCAGGATAACATTTAATGATTTTTCTTCCAGTTATGATACCTTATTATGTAGAGCCAACATGCCAACCCTGCACCTCAGTAGAATCAGCGGCATTTCATTGGAAACATTTAAATGCCTATGCAAACTATCTCCACCATATTTGTATAATCTTGTAAAATTCAAAAATTCTAAATATTCTTTCAAGTATGAAAATTGCGCAGAAATTCCAACTGTGAAAACTGCTATATATGGTAAGAAATCATTTGGGTTTGAGGCGGCACAGGTTTGGAACTGTCTCCCAAATGACATCAGGAAAACAGAAAATTTCAAAGAGTTTGGGAGACTGATCTGCACCTGGACCGGTCCAGCCTGTAGATGCTTTATGTGTTCATAGATGTGCCTCATAGCCTTGCCACATACTCTCACGCCTACGATATATAACATATTACATGTGCTTTATTCTCTTAACTTTGCTTTAGCATTCTTTAGTTTTTGTAAATGGCATCTGTTCTTTAAAGGGATTTTATTGGCATATTATCGTAAATTCCCTGTCCTTTATACACACGCCCAGCGTGAAGATACACTTACAACTTAGAGATTTTATTGGCATATTACCGTAAATTCCCTGTCCTTAATACACACGCCCAGCATGAAGATACACTTACAACTTACAGATATACGTGTTTAAAGTGTCTAATTGTATAACCTCTTTATTACAAACATCGGGTTTCTGAAGCCACGTTTTTGTTTTTGTTTACATTCGCCATTTTCAACGAACCGCTTTCGGGTTTCCGATCAATCATCAGATAACATTGTGAAGACTCGTTCCCGATCACGTTTTTGGGGCTTTGTTCGGGAAGTTTACAGAGTTCAATGTAAACATTGCGCAATACTTAATTGCGGGACGTATTAAAGTTTTGGCCAATATTCAATAACTGTTAATTTAATAACTTTCAAGTAAATAAAGGTTATACGTCAATACATAAGCATGATTTTGTGCACACTGCATACGGGAAAAGTCTGGATTAACAGCGTGTTTGTGTTACTTGCCAATATAATCCCTTTAACTGCACTGCCTTAGTAAACTGTTTATCTACACTTTATGTTAATTTTTAACATGCTTTAGTTAACATGATTTATCCTCTGGTTTAAATTCTTGCTCTGTATTGCTTTATTATTAACCTGAGATACATAATGTACATATGTAGTATAATTTTACTAAATTTCAAATATTTGTGTGGATATGTGTGTGTGTGTGTGTGTGTGTGCAGGTAAAACCGTGTATGTGAATGTATATATGTTTGTATGTATGCAGGTGTGTATGAGAGGGTGTGTACTGTATATTTACATGTATATGGGAATAGCGATTGTGTATGGCACCAGTATTATATGTGTGGGTGCTGTTCATATGTATTGTAAAGTGTGAGCAATCTGTACATGTATATGAATGTGTATGCATGTGTGTATATGTGTATGTATATATGTGTGTGTGTGTGTGTGTGTGTGTGAGATTGTGTATGTTTATGTTATATGCATATTAGTAAAAAAAAAAAAAAAAAAAATGTTATGTTTCTTTGTTACTGTCGGCAAATAGCTAGTGTTTTATATTTGTAAATCTGACACAAAATAGTTTCTTGTATCTTGTAGCACAAACATTGGCTTTTGTGCGAGTTCAAATCGATATTTTGACTAAAAAACCAAGTATACAAAATGTTTGAAGTATTGCAGCCTTTCTATCAATAATTCCGAATCGAAAATCAAGCTGAAATCCTGGTATAAGAGACCACAATTTCATTTTACCCCCGAAAAGTGCGGCCAAAAATAGATTAATTGTAGCTTGGGACGCCCAAACGGACTGTTTTCACTGTTGCTATGCAATCATACATACTGGACCAATTCCGTCATTCTTCGGTATTAGGATAATTGGCGAGGTGGTCGGAATGCGTTGTGGTACATACTGTCTTTAAAGGAACAAGCTGGTGGACTTAATGACTGTGTGGGTCCTCTATAATATTGCTTACTTTAATGGGACTACTTTTTTTCAAATACTGATAAAATGACCTAGTACTTAGGTATATTCCCATTTATATCTTCTACTGCGTCCTGACTGATTAATATTTCAATAACTTCTATGAAGTATAGAGAGAGCTAAAGCCTTTGGTAATCACATGACATGAGCCCATTATAATATACAATATCGATAGATCTACCTGAAGTTTAACAGTGAGATTTCAATATACACCCACAAAATGACTACAGGTGGTGAATACTCGGGATCTGTTCAGGGAGAATCTGAACCGTATTATGACTTGTTTTGTGTGCCATGTGCTGATGAGGGCCAAAAAGTGGAAGCCACTAATAGATGTGTAGAGTGTGGACAAAATTTCTGTGCCAAATGTCTTGAAGATCACGATCAATACGAGGGACTTGAACATCGGAATTTAGACAAAGCAAAAATGCAGGCTGGTGCCCGGCAAACCCCTGGATTTGTTTCCCCAGAGAAAAAAAAAATCATTCCAACTCCCTAGGCCCACAAGTCAGTCACAAGATTAATCATTCCAACTCCTGAGGCCTACACATGACAAGACTAATCAAACTTAGAATGGAATACGCCAGGATTTTTCAAAATTTCAAAATTGGCTAAAAACTTTTTTTCCAATATACCATGCTTACATATATATATTATATACATTAATATTCAGCATATAATAGTTTTATATCTACAAAGTAAATATATCCTATTTCCCCATAAACTGTGTATATTTCTCTTTTTATCTATTGTTTCCATATTTCATGTAGTTTTGCTTGATTTTTTAATCTAATAGTCGATACTGTTATGCATGTAATAGTGACTAATTGGTCTATTGGGTTTTGTGTATATTTCCAAATATGTTGTATCTATTTAAATGTATTATTGTAAATAAACGTATTGTAACTGAAATAAACGATTGTCGTACACTTTTTCATTTACTAACTTTGTTTTAACCCTTAACTTGAAACCAAAACTTCTAAATATTTTATATTCCAATCACATAAGTTAACATTGAGGATTTCCCGTTTGCTCACTTGCTGTTTTACTGTACGATGATAATAGTAATATCTTTATTTTAAGAAGATGACTTGTTAAGATAATACAACAGTATAAAACTAACATTTATAGACGAAATGATAAGCATATTTGAACAATAAAAAGATAACTACATACGAGTACATGTTATAATGGAGCAAACATCTGCTTAAGATTCTTACATTTAGGTGTTAAACAAATACATTCTATAATTACTCTTAAATGCATGTTAAGAAAATGATAAGTACATGAATAGAATTTCAAACATCCATGCCTACATAAACAAAATAACTTGTTAAAACTTCAGTTTTGGGTTGAATGTGTACAGTATCTTTATAATCAGCTGATTGTTAATTGTGTATTTTATTTTCTGATATCACTATCAAATTACTAACATAAGAAGGCGCTAATTTATTAAATGCTTTATAAACGAGCAATACAGTATGGTATCTGCATTGTTCATTAAAAGATAACCATTCCAGTTCTTGTACAACTTCCAATGATGATGTAGTAATATATTTTTTTTAATCCATTTAGTAGTGCTATTTTGCAATTTAGATTTTTTTTTAAAGTATCATGTATTGCAATTAACCCACAGATACAACCATAATCAAATAATGGAGGCATATACACATTATAGAATTTTTTTTTAAAGCTGTTGTCAAATATTTTGAAATTCCTCTTAAAGGTACTAAATTAAATTTAGATGATATTTAGATGATATTTGATTACATATTTGAATGTCCATGTAAGACATCTATCTATAGCTATGCCCAGCAGTTTCTGTGATTTTACTGATATATTCTTTGTATTATTAACATAAAAATCAAGTTCATTTGTATAAGCAATTCAGTAATTTATTCCTAGCAACATGCAAGTTGTTTTAGATTTATGCAATGCTATTTACAACTCACCATCTATCAATGTTTTCAATAGTGATTGCAATTTTGCTTCGATACCTTTTTTCATTAAAACCAGAAAAAATTCATTTAAACATTTTTTATTTTCATTTCTTTTTCAGATAAACAAGTACAATATACAAAATGAAAAAGGATTAAAACAGAAAAATACCCTTCTTATAGAGTTCTTCTCCGAAATAGAAACAATTAAATGTAGAATCAACAGCATGCATGTCTACAGCTGCACGTGTGATTGCCATTGGCATGTCCTTTATAAACAAAAGAAATAAAAGAAGCCCAAGAATAGAGCATTGAGGTACTCCAGATTTGATGTTAAGTTGCTTAGATTTATATTCACCTACTTTTACAACTTAACAAGTGTTACAAACCATTTGCCTGGATACATGCATTCATTATTGGCACCTGTAAATTTTCACTTTTGGAGGTAACTTCGAAAAATAGACAAAAATGCATAAACAATACAATCCTCAGTCATGAAATTTTGACAGAGATGGCACTCTTAACGTACATTGTATATAAACTTTCAATGAAATCGGATGACATTTTCTGCACTAAAATTACCTTTATGTTTTCAAAGTCCCTTGGTGTATATGAATGAATTTGGCTGAACAGATCTTGAGAAGAAGATATTTGAAAAATCACATTTTAACCTCTTTTTGGTCCCCTAATGACCCCTTATGGATATTAAATTCCCTTTGAAGGACCAGTATAAACGGTTATGACAAAACAATGTTCCAGACCTCATGATAATTAAAATAATACGTAAAATAGGTGAGAAAAACAGAATAATCGCTTTTCCCAAAGTATTCCTATTGTAAAATCAAAGTCCCTTTACGGGACCCCAGTATCCTTTAACCCCTTTATTTGAACAACTATGAAGTCCTTATTCATAGAGGACATTTAAGCCAAATATTAACATATTTAGCTTACAGTTTTTGAGAAGAAGTTTTTTGAAATTTCAGAACTTTATCTTTTTTGGTGAGCCCTGCTGGTCCCTTATTTTTACCAAATCGCCTATAAAAGACCCTCTCTCAACTGTTATGTCTAAGCAATGCTCCAGACATGAAGATAATTGAAGTAATACCTAATATAGATCAGAAAAGCAGAATTTTCTGTTTTCCTGTAGCACAAAAGTAGATTGCTCAGATGAGCTAATTAAAACGAAAATGTTTAATTATGCTGTCCTTTAAATGTAACAGATGAGTGAGGTTCAAATCGTGGTTATTTAAGTAATCATATCACTATAGATACTGATGTAAATATTCTGTCACTGTTTGAGACTTGAATAACATTGTAAATTATCTGAGTTTGTATAATGACAAATAGCCATTTCAGGACAAGAATAGGAAAATGCCCATGAAAGCATGTGGTACAGATTGCTATGATCTAAGGACAGGATTTCTGATGTCTGTGGCTGTCTGATATTTATTTTATTGTAAAAATTATTACAACAGCAATGCAAGAGACCAGGGCCGTAGCCAAATCTGGATTTTACAAAAGGCATAATCCCAACTTTGAAAGGGGTGCTTGGGGGCATGCTCCCACAAAAAAAATATTTAGCTCCTGGCATGCATTTCCTGCATTTATGATATTTCAAAGACATTTCAAGTGGTTCAAATCTATAATACAAACTGCAGTTTATACAATTACCCATTTTACACTAATATCTTGAATACACATTGGTAGCTTTTTAGACCCAACTCAACAGAACATATCAACTCTTAGTAATAAACTGTCAGACAAGTGTTTGATGGGTATTATGATACATTAATACTGAAAACATTATATGTGAAGGATTTTTCATATTTTTGCAAGAGTAATTCATATTTTGGGGATAATTTTTTTTTTTTTTTTACAAAAACACTAATAAAAATGTGAACCTCCACAAATTCTACAGGAGGCAAGTGCACCCCCCCCCCCTCCCCCACCCCACTCCTCATTTGCCTCAGTGTGGCTACAGCCCCGTTGACACATCTATATCATGTTGTGTGTGTTCTTTTATTCGTTGATATACTTTGAAAATAAAATAAATGATTTTAGTTCGAGCAAAACGAATAAGAAAATAAACAGTATTATTATAACATATATAAATTATACAAGCTTAAAATCAATAATATCTCATTGAACACCCCATAATGTAACAATATTGATTATGAGGTGTAATATAACACAACATGTGATTATTTTATTGTGCACTATTTTAATAAAACATTTTTTGTGTGACTAAATAAATACTGATAAAATACAACTTGAAACTTATACCCCTGAAGTTACTGATTTTCTATTTTCGACTCTCCCGTATCTATTTTTGGACCATATTCCATCATAATTTTTAAGGGGTGGTGGGGGTGGGAGGGGGGGGGGGGTGGGGGTTGGGTTGGGGTGGATATAAATTTATTGACTCACAGAGCCAAACAATGTAGACCTTGTTATGTCCCTGCGAATAGTTATAGTGATTATTGAGGTATGAATCTGGCTAAAAACTATATATAGTGCTATAATAGTGATGGACTATTTCATGCTTTAAACTACTGATAAAATGATATATTAATACTTTATCCTTGTTTAATGTTTATTTATGTCTTGACTGATAATATTTGAATGCCTTCCAGGAAGTAGACAGAGTTAAAGCCTTATATGGTAATCACATGACATGATCCCATTATATAAGCAATTACTACCTAAAGTTTAACACACTGATTACATTATACACCCACAGAATGGCTACAAGTGGTGCATACTCGCGACCTGTTCAGGGTGGATCTGAACCATTTTATGAGTTTTCTTGTACCCCGTGTGCCGATGAGGGAAGGAATGTGGAAGCCACTAATGGATGTGTAGATTGTGGACAAAGTTTCTGTGCCAAATGTCTTAAGTATCACAATAAATTTGAGGGACTGAAAGCACATCGGATTTTAGACAAAGCAGGAATGAAAGCTGGTGCCCGGCAAGTTCCTGTATTTGTGTCCCAAGAGAGCTGTACTGTCCACCCAGGAAACGCTATAGAAATGTTCTGTGGAGAACATGATGTTGTTTGTTGTGGAGTTTGTATCAACATAGATCACAAGTAGGTCAAACTTCACAGTCATGTATATATTATAAATACCAGAATAAACAATGCCAAGCCTGGTTAGCTCAGTTGGTAGCATACCTGACTATCAATCCAGGGATCACAACTTTTAATCCCTATCCAGTCAGGTATGTAAAACATTACATCTACTGGTTATGTGTACCAGTATGCATATGTTTGTCAGTAACTGTAATCGGGTCGTACATGTGTAGTAGATAGTGTACAGGTCACTCATGCCACATATTATGGGTTCGATCCCCAGCTCAACTTGATGCATTTCAAATAACAGTCCCGGTTCTACCCAGGAAGTAGACTCATGAATGGTTTAATCTTTAATCTTTGGAATCGAGCTAAAATGAATTAGTAAAAACTAACTCTTGTACTGCAGTTTGTATCTGACAAACAGTTAATTATAGTTAAATGTGGTTTCCCTCTGATGTTCCTGAGACTGTATTCAACATGAGACATGGTTTTCAATATCTTGGTTAACTATTACACTCAAAAAATGTACCAGTGGCTTGTATTTCAAAGATTTTTGTAATTTACGATATTGCTCTGATTTATATTTAGTTAATGGTGAATACACATCAAAGCACTTTTCCACTTAAAAATGTATTAAAAAAGCATTAAAGAATACATGCTTCATACAAAAATTTTAAATCTACAGATATATATGATACTTTATTGCAGAGCTGAAGATTAAATTATTTACCCTAGAAATTAGTATTGGGTAAAACTTGACCACAAGGTTGCCCCACAAGGTTGCCCTTTTTAACTTATCTCTTTCAATTCTATTGACTCAATATTTGATATAAAAATACATATTTAAGCATGTAGTTTAATATTTTGTTTTTATTTCTGCCCCTCTTTATTAATCATTGTAATCTTTAAGTGGGATTATTTTTTGTTTAGTTTCACAAATTTAAGATTGTTAGAGGCTTTTTACTGAGGTGGGCATAAAATGAGATTTGTATTAGACGTTCCTCCACCCACCCACCTATTATAAGTCAGTATGCATATCTGTTCATATATTGGATTTTGTTTCTGCTAAACAATTTGAGTTCCTTGAGTAGGATCAATCAAACTGAAGCTTCAGGTTAAAGCATGTAGACCAATAACTTAAAAGAGATGCTATTACAGGCTGAGAATATGATATACGCCAGACCCAAGTTTAACTTACATAATTCTCAACTTGATATTTTCCTCAATCCAAATTTCATTTACTTTGATCATTGTGTCTGTAATCCTTTGCCAATAATGTAAGTTTTGATATGACTTCAATTCTGTGCGGTCATTTAACGCGCAATGAGTTCAAGTAATCATTTAGAGAAATTCTGAGTTGAGAATTATCTCAGCTTGAGATGTTTAGTGAAACCATCCCCAAGTCTAATACTCTTTAAGTATGTTTGTGTCTTGAAGGTTGTAATAAAACTTCACAAAACATTTCCTCACTCCTGGGCTTCCATGGGATTGCTCTTTAAATAATAAATAATCAATGTCAATGGTTACTGTTGCTATTAATAGAACATAAGTGTCTCCACAATATCATTAATTTTAAGTTTTTGTTCCCCCTGAGTGTTTAACATAATAGTACTGTTTTCCTTTATACTTGTATTTGTTTATTTTTGCATCTTTACCACATGCACTATTATAAGTCATGTTTAATTTCAGGCTATGTCAAGGTGTTGATAACATCCCAAATGTGGCAAAAGGTTTTAAATCTAATAGCGAGCTTAGAAATGCTAAGAAATCAATCCAGCAGGTCAAGAAAGATTTAGAAAGCATTGAGACAATCCAAAAACAAAACATTAAAGCAGTTCAAACAGATAAGGAAACATGTCTTGCTGACATTGATTCATTCAGAGACAACATTGTCCAATATCTTGATGGCCTTGTGAAGAAAGCTAAAGATGAAGTCTGTGAGAAGACAACAACGCTGAAATCAGGGATAAATACAAGTATACAAAAGCTCCATGATATGATCTTTCAACTGAATGTCAGTATCGGGAAACTAGAAACATGCAAACCAGACAACGAATCACAGCTCTTTCTTTATGCGAAACAAGGGAATAGCGAGCAGAACCAGGGAAGGCAACTCTTGCAGGAGGTTTGCATACCAACAGAGAGAGAAATGCTGAAATTCGACATTGACACCAGAATTGAAGATAATTTTAGAAATTTGAAGTCAATAGGTGAGGTAAAAATGACAAAATGTAGTAAAGAAATCAGTTCTGTCAGTCTTCAAGGCCAGTACAAGATCAGTGACAATGCATGCTATTTAGGTTCCTGTCTGCTGGATGATGGGTCACTGTTGTTAACTGATAACAGTAATCACAAGTTACTGAAACTTGATAACAAATACAATAGTGTGGCGAAATGTGATTTGGACTATCCCTGGGGTGTATGCAAAACTGGCCCAAATAATATTGCTGTATGTTTACTGATTAAAAGATGTATCCAACTTTTATCAACAAGTAATGGTAAACTAGAAGTTACAAGTTCATTCAATGTGGGAACATGTTCATGCAGATATGTGGCATATAGTAATGGAGAGTTTTTTGTTTCCGGTGGTGAAGGAGTATCTGTATACAACCTTTCAGGGAAGCAACTACAACAATTCCAGACCAACTCAGAAGGACAAAAGATAGTCTATGACGCAAGACAACTTGACATAAGTAAAGATGGAGCCCAGGTTTATGTAGCAGATGGGAAACATGGCATACATGTGTTTGACAGACAGGGGAACCATCAAACCACCATCACTAGTCCGGAACTGAAGAATGCCGTGGGACTGTGTACACTGGAGAATAACACTGTGTTGGTCTCTTGTTATGAAACTCAAAGTATTCTCCTGATTAACTGTTCAACAAGGAAGTCAAAAGTTCTACTAACAAAGACAGATATCATAGACGAACCCAGAGCAGTGTGTTATGATAGTACCCATGACAGACTGATTATAACTTTCTCAGAAAAAAATCACATCAGAGTATTCAGCTTGATCAGAAAATAATCATTCCAACTCCTGAGGCCTACAAGTTACACTACTAATCAAAATTTAAACTATAACAGAGTTCCTATAAATAACTCATTTGACCATTCATCATTCTGGATTGAGGAACATCATAACAAATCGAGCTGGGTAAAAATTTTTCTATTTTAATTTTTTTATTCAGTTGTTTATAAACTATAAATAGAAATGGTTTAATATATCACTGTAATCATTACCATGGTTGTTGTTGATGATAAATCACCAATCAGTACAATTTAGCGGTTGTGACAATGAAAAGTTGAATTATCTGTAAAATTATCTGTGAATGATAGTAACCATGACAACAGCGTTAACCCTTTGCTCCATATAGGTTTTACCTTATCAGCTATCACAGGTCAATACAGTTGACCAGTATCTGATATTCAATACCCAATAGGTAACTGATAAGACTGCATGCACTATCTCCATGCAGCTTATTAGAGGTGTCCTTGGAAGGAAATGAAATAAAGTAATCATACGATAGTGTATGATTGTCTAGATATATGAATTCGCGCGGATTGTCTTTGTATTTTAGTCAGCTATGAAACTATGAAATTGTTTATTTATTAAAAGAAAACTTCTGTCGTGTTTAACTTACTCAGCTCATAAACTTGTCGATTATTCATGCTCATTTATCGCTTAAGTGAAGAAAAAAATGAGATCACTTTGTGTACATGTTCGCTGTGTTTGTGTGAGAACACAAGTGATTTTGTAGTTTGCGGGTGCATAGTCGGGGTTATGTATTTCACTCCAGTGCTCAAGTCGAAAAGTGTCACTAGAAGTACACAGAGGTCAAAATGTATTGTACATGTCAGAATATACGGTTGTCATGGTAACCATGAGTGGAATACCGCTTCCAGTTCTTGGTGTGTGGATTGGTTAATGGCAACAGTGTAATGGTCTGATTGGACATTGCAGTTTGAGTCTCCATGAATTTTGTTGAAGAGCTTACTATAGATCGACTATTTGTCTATCCTGAGAGACAAGTGGTGTTGTTGATGATGATGATGATGATGATGATGATGATGATGATGATGATGATGATGATAATGATGATGGTGATGATGATGACGATGATGAAAGATAGTGTTATTATTTCCCAAATATGGTTGGTATCAGAAACTGATAGTATACACCAGTGAGGTTTGCGTGGATATTATATGTCTGGGAGACGTCCGTCACCTTAGTTAAACGGGATGACTTCCGTTTTATTGTCGTGACGAATATCAGTGATGATAATTGATTAAGTGAAGGTTATAAAGTTCTTCTCTTTCGGAGAATGTACTTTTAACTTGATGGCCGACACGTGTATGAGCATGAGCGTCGGTCGGCTGGTACATCAATGTTTGTTGTTCTGCACGTGTTTGTGGGCACGTCAGGTGCTTGTCTTGTGGGACGGACCTAAGTGACCATGGGTCCGACGGTGCAGCACATGTCACGGCACAAGTCCCTCGTTTTGCCGCATTCACTTCACATGTAGTAAATCACCGTTTAATATGACCTTGACCTTCAAACTAAGAGCCTGATCTGCCTCAGAGTATAAGCATACACACATATACCAAGTTCCATGCATATCACTGCAAGCATTGTACATTTATGAACAACTTCCGCCAAAACTTTAATGAAACGTTTAAGACAAAATATATGACCTTTTTGCCCTGTAATATGACATTGACTTTGAATTTAGGAGCCTGCCAGATATGCTACACAACTGCCTCTGAGTACAAGCATGTACACTTATGCCAAGTTATATGCATATAACTGCTAGCTATGCACACTTATAAACAACTTGCATCAAAACTTTAATGCAGGTGGGACGCCGGGACTACATGTATTACAAAACTGTTCTATTCATAGAATAGACTAGTTAACAAATGCATTAAAAACAACTGTTTTTTTTGGTAAAATTTCTTTTTTCTTTTTAAATATCTTGTAATGTTTCCGAGCCGAAATAGAAATAATTCTCATCAATAAAATGCATTAAATTTGTGCATCCTTTACATTATGTACATGTTAAAATCATGTCTAGGCTGTGTATTTTAACTGAAATTACAGAGACACATACACAAACTACTTCCTCCAATAATTTCTGCATTTAATATCTAAATGATCAAGGAAGGGGATGTCATCCCATTGGTTTTCTTCCCTGACTTTCAACAATTAAAATCTTATTATTTTAGGAAGCTTCTTTTCCAAGAAGATTTACGGGTATTTGCTTCGCTGATTAATATAGAAGCTGAGTAAGATCTTTTACATGCACTGCCAGGAAAATGCACTATGGAAGTGCGTTTGCAAAAAAAAACCCCGGAGGAAACCCCATCGGGAATCAATCCGGGGACCTCTGGATCTTGGAGCAAGCATGCTAACCACTAGACTACCACACAACGCCATTAAAACTTCACTTAGGTACATTTTTAAATTATATCTAAGCTAAAGGCAATGCCTTGAAAATAGTAGACTGGAATTACACATACATAAACTCCTATGCTTTATCCTATCTGTACAGAATGTGTAAGTGAAAAAAGGGGTCATAATTTTATTTTAAAAAAGCTTTTACTTAGTTTAATGACAAAGTTTTGAAAACTGTAGTGGTTACGGAGATATAATTAAAATGAAATCTGACCGATCTGGTCATATGACCAATCTTGTCCAATTTTCTTTAGAAAATCAGCATAGAAGTGATGAAATATAACCTTACTACCAGATATATGTTAAATATAATTCAAGCTCAATGTATTTGCCGAATAGTTACATCCATTACAAATGGTCAAAGTTCAGGAACATAAATTAAAACGAAAAGGTTTAATTAAGCTGTACTTTAAATCTAACAGATGAGTGAAGTTGATATCATGGTTTTTGAAGTAATCATATCACTATGGATACTGATGTAAATATTCTGTCACGTGCTTGAGACTTTAATAAGGTTGAAAATTATCATTCTGAGTTTGTATATAGACAGATAGCCATTTCAGGACAAGAATGGGAAAATGATACATGATACCAGCTGGTACAGATCTTTATCTTAGGACAGGATGTTTGATAGATGGCTGTGTGATATTTGGTGAATTCTGTGAATTTATATCTCCCGCATTTTTCAAAAGATTTTATTCAATCATTCTTAAGTTATTGCACGGAAACCCTCAAAATATGATTTTTCACAAATTAAAGGGGCATAACTCTATAACGACAAATGCCACAACCCCTAAAATCGAACTTAGCCTGTGTTTTGTCGTTATAAACATTGTATTAAAATTTCAAAAAGATTTGATTCAGGCATTCTTCAGTTATCACATGGAAACCAAAGTGTGACGAATGAAAGGGTGAACAGACAGGCAGGCAGGCAGGCAGGCAGGCAGGCAGGCAGACAGACAGACAGACAGACAGACCCAAGTTAGTGTCTCCCGTTTTGGGACAAAAATGTTACAATAGCAATGCAAGTGATAAACCTATACCATGTCTTGTGTTCTTTTAAGCCCCGCATTTACTTTCAAAAGAAAAGAAATGAGTTTAGTTTGATTTTAGGTCATTGTGATTTCAGTTAACATTTTTATAGATATACATCATATACATTTTGTCATAATTTTATTATCTTTATAATCTTACAAACTTTATAAACTTTGTTTATAATATAATACAATACTGATATCATAAATAATTATGTTATATGATGTGTATTAGATTTTGTCACCATATTTGTAATCATATATATATGAATATTCCTCATGGGTCTCAGACCTTCTTGAAATAATGGAAATAAACTTGTCAAACGTGTCCTACTATAAACATTTATCAATAATTCAATCTATCAACATCCCGGACTGGTCGTCTGCAGATAGCCTTTTCAGTATGATGAAACATTTAAACTGCCAATACTCAAGTATCACAGTAAACATTCAATGTTTCTGTCTGTAGTATATAAAAGCATACGCCCAAATTAATAATGAATATTGAATGAAATGATATAATACAGCCATTATGCAGATTTATGATAAATACTATTTCATTGAACATCCCCACCCATGCCAAATTATACCAAGGGAATCCCTTAGGTTCGCACTGTATAGTGATAAACAGATTTATAACCCGGAAGTTACTGATTATCTATAGTAGATGCTCCAATAATCTGTTTTAGACTATTCCATTATCATCTAGAATGGGGCCAAACAATGTAGATCTTAATCTGTCCCTGGTTATGAATAGATGTAGTGGTTATTGAGGGATGAATCTGTCCAAAACTATATAGTGCTTATTTTGACAGGACTATTTTTTTATGTTAAACTACTTAAGAGACCTAGTACATGTACTGTTGTTGTTGTTGTTGTTGTTGTTGTTGTTGTTGTTGTTGTTGTATGGTATTTAGCGTCACTTTCAACAATTTTTCAGTCATATCGCGATGGTGTCTACTTGAAACAGTATTCTAAGCGCTGTCACACTGGAGTATCATGCCGCAGACACATGGTATGATACCCCACCCAGTTACATTATACTGACACCGGGCCGACCAGACAAAGAACTCTCCTCTAAATGCTGAGTGTCGAGCGAGGAAACTTCTAGTACCATTTTAAAAGTCTTTGGTATGACCCGGCCGGGGATTGGACCCACGACCTTCCGCATGCGAGGCGGACACTCTACCACAAGACCATGCCGCTGTCTCGTACAGTACATGTACTGAGGTTTATCACATTTGTACTGAGGTTTATCACATTTTTATCTTGCATCTTACAGGTAACTGATAATATTTCATTGACATCTAGGACGTAGAGAGAGCTAAAGCCATATATGGGTATCACATGACATAAACGTAAAGTATACCAGTTATGAGCCCATTATATAAAATATTGTTACCTGATTACATTATACACCTACAAAATGGCTACAGGTGGTGCATACTCGCGATCTGTTCAGGGTGGATCTGAACCATTTTATGACTTTTCTTGTACCCCGTGTGCTGATGAGGGAAGGAATGTGGAAGCCACTAATGGATGTGTAGATTGTGGACAAAGTTTCTGTGCCAAATGTCTTAAGCAGCACAATAAATTCATGGGACTTAAAGCACATCGGATTTTAGACAAAACAGGAATGAAGGCTGGTGCACAGCAAACTCCTGTATTTGTGTCCCCAGAGAGATGTACTGTTCATCCAGGCAAGCCTGTAGAAATGTTCTGTGGAGAACATGATGTTGTTTGTTGTGGAGTTTGTATCAACATAAATCACAGGTAGGTCAATCTCACATGTACATATTATAAATACCAGTATAAACAATGCCAAGCCTGGTTAGCTCAGTTGGTAGTATACCTGACTATCAATCCAGGGATCACAACTTTTAATCCCTATCCAGTCAGGTATGTAAAACATTACATCTACTGGTTATGTGTACCAGTATGCATATGTTTGCCAGTAACTGTAATCGGGTTGTACATGTGTAGTAGATAGTGTACAGGCCACTCATGCCACATATTATGGGTTTGATCCCCAGCTCAACTTGATGCATTTCAAATAACAGTGCTGGTACGACCCAGGAAGTAGACTCATGAATGGTTTAATCTTTAATCTTCAGAATCGAGCTAAAATGAATTAGTAAAAACTAACTCTTGTACTGCAGTTTAAATCTGACAAACAGTTAATTATAGTTAAATGTGGTTTCCCTCTGATGTTCCCAAGTAGCTTTGTATTAACTGAGCAAGATTTTCAACATCTTGGTTTACTATAACACTCCAAAAATGTACCAGTGGCTTGTATTACAAAGACTTTTGTAATTTATGATCTTGCTCTGATTTATATTAGTTTAAATAGTGAATGTTCATCAAAGCTCATTCTTCACTGTATTAAAAAGGCCAATAACTTAAAACGGTTTGCCAATACAGGTTGAGGCAATGAAGTATACACAAGACATCAGTTTCACTCAACGAGATTTTCATAAACTCAAACTTTTTTAAATACATAACTTCATTTAAATTGAGCATTGTGTTCGCCATCTATTCCTAATGTCATAAGGTTTGATATGACTTCAATTCTGTGTGGTCATTTAATGTGTAATGAGTTTAAGTAATCATTTAGAGAAATTGAGATGTTTAGTGAAACAGACCATAGGTCTAATAATCATTAAGTATGTCTGTGTCTTGTAAGAAAAGTGTAATAGAAATTTTCAAAGTACTTTTTGGTTAGGCCGCATGAGCGACCGAACCCTATTTAAGGGCCAGTTAAGAAATTGACTCTGGGCGCTGCCATATTGAAATGTCACAATCACGCGTTAAAACCCGGAATTCACCACATGGAGGTCGCCATTGTTTTTCTAAACAGTGCATTATGAGAATGTACAAACCGGTATTGATATTAAAACCTGGTCATGTCCCGGCTGTTCCGACCACTTTCCAGCTAAAAAGAAAGTTTAAATGCAGTGTGTGTAATAATTGATTGTGACGTTTTAATGTACTAATTGAGATCACTATGAATTGTTCTTTACATATTTAATCAGGGACTAATGAAAATGCCTTAAATCAAGGAATTTTCTACATGGTCTTGAAACGTAATAATTTTCAAATAACCATGAATGTACTAAATTATTATAATATGCTGAACCGATAACAATCGAAAAAATAACAAAATTAAACAAACAGTAACTGTTGTTTATTTTACTCGATACAACAGAAATATAAAGATAGTTTACCTGTGTGACATATTTTCAGAACGTTATCAGAATCAGATATATCGCCAAACATGCACAAGTTTTGGAAAAACAGTAATCTTTAACTATTATTTTTCAAAAATAATATATCCACAAATTAATTTAAAATATGTATTCGAATTATTAAAAATATATTAAGATCATAGTAGAAAATTGTATAGAATATAGCAGTAAGAACGTTAGACAATATATAAAGTATGTTTCTTATTAAATAAACAAATGGCAATACATAATGATTGAGATCAGTACATTTAAACATTAAAGTTACTATCAGGCACACCTGCAGCCGGGAATTCACTGTGTCAGCCTGAACTGTGTCGGGATTTGATTTCACCAATGTATTTAGTACCCTGTACAAGGAACCAAACTTACACATTCATTCGCTTTAATTGCAACATCTTTTATAGGACCTAACCATTGAATGCTTTTTAAAAGCAGCCAACTTGTTCACTCCTGGGCTCACTAGGGATTGCTCATTAAAAAATATAATTTTAATGTCAAAGTTTACTGTTGCTATTAATAGAACATAAGTGTCTTCACAATATCATTAATTCTGATTTTAAGCCCCCCTAAGCCTTTAAGTTATAATACTGTTTTCCTTTATACTTGTATTTGTTTATCTTTGCATCTTTACCACATGCACTAGCTATAGTTATGTTTAATTTCAGGCTATGTAAAGGTGTAGACTACATCCCAATTGTGGCAAAAGGCTTTAAATCCAGCAGCGAGCTTAGAGACGTTAAGAAATCAATCCAGCAGTTCAAGAAAGATTTAGAAAGCATTGAGACAATCCAAAATGAAAACCTGAAAGCAGTTCAAACAGATAAGGAAACATGTCTTGCTGATATTGATTTGTTCAGAGACAACATTGTCCAATATCTTGATGGCCTTGTGAAGAAAGCAAAAGATGAAGTATGTGAGAAGACAACAATGCTGAAATCAGGGATAAATACAAGTATACAAAAGCTCCATGATATGATCTCCCAACTGGATGTCAGTATCGGGAAACTAGAAACATGCAAACCAGACAATGAATCACAGCTCTTTCTCTATGTGAAACAAGGGAATAGCGAGGAGAACCAGGGAAGAAAACTCTTGCAGGAGGTTGGCATACAAACAGGGAGAGAAGTGCTGAAAGTCGACATTGACACCAGCATTGAAGATTATTTTAGAAATTTGAAGTCGATAGATGAGGCAAAAATAACAAAATGTAGCAAAGATATAAGTTCTGTCAGTCTTCAAGGTCAGTACAAGATCAGCGACAATGCATGCTGTATAGGTTCCTGTTTGCTGGATGATGGGTCACTGTTGTTAACTGATTGCAAAAATCAAAAGTTATTGAAACTTGATAAGAAATACAATATTGTGGAGACATGTGATTTGGACTATCCCTGGGGTGTATGCAAAACTGGTCCAACTGATATTGCTGTAAATTTAGTGATTAAAAAAAACTGTATCCAACTTTTATCAACAAGTAATGGTAAACTAGAAGTTGAAAGTTCATTTAAAATGAGTAACAGTTCATGCAGATATGTGGCACACAGTAGAGGAGAGCTTTTTGTTTCCAATGGTGGAGGAATATCTGTATACAACCTTTCAGGGAAGCAACTACGACAATTCCAGACCCACTCAATAGGACAGAAGATATTCATCGCCCCAACTCAACTTGACCTAAGTAAAGATGGAGCCCAGGTTTTTGTAGCAGATGAGAAAAATGGCGTACATGTTTTTGACAGACAGGGGAACCATCAAACCACTATCACTAGTCGGGAACTGAAGACTGCCTGGGGACTGTGTACACTGGAGAATAACACGGTGTTGGTCTCTTGTAGTGAAACTCATAGTATTCTCCTGATTAACTGTTCCACAAGGAAGTCAAAAGTTCTACTAACAAAGGCAGATATCATAGATCGCCCCAGAGCACTGTGTTACGACATTACCACTGACAGACTGATTATAACTTTCTTAAATGAAAATCACATCAGAGTATTCAGCTTGATCAGGAAATAATCATTCCAACTCCTGAGGCACACAAGTTACAAGACTTATCAAACAGAAACTATAACAGAGTTCTTATAAATAACTCATTTGACCAATCATCACGCTGGATTGAGGAAAATCATAACAAATTGAGCAGGGTACATTTTTTTTCTATTTTTTTCTTATTCAGCTGTTTATACATTATTATAGAAACTGTTTAATCAATACATCACCATAGTTGTCATTGACATAAATAACCAATCAGTATGATTGAGCAGTCGTGATAATCAAACGTCAAATTATCTGTAAAATCACATGAATGATATTAACCCCTACAACAGTGAGTCCGTATGACACTGTGGCAGATGTGCTAATCTAATAAGCACTTTTTTACCGTTGAAATTATTGTTTAATAATGTTTATTAAGATTCTATTACCACCATCCATATTTAAGAAACTAAAACCCACGGAGATAAATGTCTCACACCTGACCTGTAGCCATATTAGAAGCAACGCAATTTGACTAATGGAGTTTGTCCACTGACAGCAATGTAAACATGACAACAACATGCACAACTAGATTTTATACTTGTACTCTGTAGCAAGTTTAACCAAAATCAGTTGAAATGTTTAGGTAGTTTGGACAAGATTTACCATTTGAATAATTACAGGGCTAAAGGCCCTAAAATTCACTAAAATTCGACGGACAAGAATGCAACTAGTCCTCATAATGATACTCCGAAACAATTTTGCCAAAGATTGATTTGGAAGATTAAATAGTAGTAGTCCAGCCAAGCAAATGTGACATGTGAACAAACAATGGCAGTTTATACTGTGCCCCATTCCCAATTAACAATGGGAATTAACAATGCTTTGATTTAAAATCGTGAGCATTCTAAAAAGTCACAGATATTGTATTATAAAAAGAGTAATAAGAAATCAGCAGTATTATGGCAAGTCCGCAACATTTATACACATGTTTAAATCATCCTCATATAATATAAGCTTTCACTTTGTTTGATGGCAATGTTGTGTAAACTGTAGGTGTAGCAAGATATAAACATAATTGAAATCTGGCCAATCAAACCAATGAACTGCACACATGTATACTCCCACCTCCCAGAGTCTTAATAAGTCCAACTGTCTTCAAAATGACTTTAAAACAGCAGCACAAAAGTGAAGTCTGGTAAAAGAGATAAAATAAACACTGCTAACATATATTTGTTTTAACTAATTCAATTATAGTCATGTATGATTTGATGTGTATCTACCGGTATCTGAATAAAATTTAAAAAAAAAGATTTTCTTTTTTTCATTTAACATTTCATTTAAAGGTGTATATGAGGAAAAATTGCTATAAATGCCTTAAAAATAGGATAATTATTAAAATGGATATTAAAAAGCATCTCATTATCATTTAAAAATGGTTTGGTTTGTCATATCCCCCAAAACATGACATTTTGATTTTTAAATTACAGTGGTAAACCTGAAACGCAATATCCATTCTAAAAATAGACAGCACATAAATACTGCTTGATGACCTTCGCATCGTCATTCAGATTTATTAGATGAAACAATTTTTACTATGTGTACACTTGTAAAATGGATCAAATTGAAATCAAAATAAAATCATGTGACTGATTTAATATGTCACAAAATATGTTTTAAGCGGGAAATCTATTTTTAATTAGTCTAACTTAAACCTAGAAGCTTAGCCCAAGTTGGGAAATGTATCCTTTTTCAATATATTATTTTGGCATGTTTAAATAGATATCATTTGGCAATATGCAGTCAGCAAGCAGATATAGGCATAATGTATTGGAAAAAATGTTTTTAGCCAATTTTAAAATTTTGAAAAAGTCTGATAAAATCCCTTTAAAGTATCTGTTTCTTCTCAGTGACCCTGACTTACCCTATCACATATGTAAGTATCAAAGACTCAAATTATTTTAGCGTGTATACATGTATATTGATTACTTTGGACTGACCATAATTTTAACCAGACAATATTGATCAGAAGAATGTCTTCCTGGCGATCATTCACTCCTGGTCGTACAAAAGATTTTTAAAAAAAAGCATAAAATTCACATACACTCACAGGACTTAAAATTTCTGATAAAAGCTACTCATCCTCCCTTTCCAATATTTTTAATTGAATGCTTAAAATCAAAGAATATTACCTGTCCTGACCAAATGTTCGCTCGTCATGGAGAGCGGAAGAGTGGAATTTTCCAGCCCTGCACTCAATATAGTTTTAATAAAAGGTTCGAATACAATCTACTATATACAATTCATTTGAAATTAATACGTTTCAACTGTTAGAGAACATAACTCTATCTACAATTTGTACAAAGACTAACATGCTAAATAACTTGGTCGATATTTGCTACATTCACTCCAAAATTGTCAAACTGACAGACACAGACTACAAATATACAAAGTATGCATTATTAGAGTATCCCTCACACATGAAGAAACATGCCATTTCAATCAAAAATTTAAAAATAAAATGTTTGTATTAAATCTATAAACTGTTGTTACTAATTTTTATTATGCCATAGCAACATCTGACAACTTGAAATTTAAAAATTATTTTCTCTTAAAGTTACAGGCAACTCCTATTATTATACAAAAGCTGACCATCACCAAGATTAGATATTACAATTTACCTTGAGATGGCAATGAGCGGTGATGCGTCAACACATCTCCGTGTATCATGCTTCCACAGTTCTTTCAAGCTGATACTGACTGTGTCAACATTTACAACCTGGCTAGAAGCAGCATCTTTCCTACAATAATTTCCACCATCATTATCTGTCGCTGACCCATCTAGCTCTATCACTTTGTCTACTCCACCCACTGTCCTTTGTATCCTATTTCCTCTACTTATTGACATTAAATATTTATTTCGTGCTCCAGAACCTTTTGGCATGTTTACTGGTTCATCTGATTTAGGAATCATTTCAGTTTTATTTGCACCATGTTTTTCATCATTAACAGAATCTGTCTCAAAAGTTTTTGCTATTTTTTTTGAAATGTCAACCGACTCATCCGATGATTCCATCTCTTTTCTTCTCTTTCCTTTACTCTTGGCATCTTGAGAAGGTTCAGTTACAATTCCAGGACCTAATTTCAAATCAAGTTTAGGAGAAACATTTGCATTTTCAAACTCATCCAAGTAAGTTTTCACTTCACTAAACGTTCTATGTAATATTCTATCCAGAAGGTTTGGCACTTGAATGTTAAGAACATTTTCCAGGTCATTTTGTAAATGTATGGCCTTTAGGGAATTACCTCCAGTTAATATGAAATTTGCATTCTCTTGAATATCTGTCTTGCATCCTAAAATTTCCTACAAATAATTAAAGAATATACTTATTTATTTAAAAAGTTTACAACACAATACCATATTGAATAATTTTGGACAATTTTTTATCAGATAAAACGTTTGTTCTTGAAATTCAGTTTCATTATCAAAATGTTATTTCGAAATAAAGTGTATGTTAATTACCTGTAAATTGATAAATGTTTTATAATCTATTTAATATCTGGTTTAAATAATTATGTTTATACTATCAAAGTACCTAATCCACATAAACGAAAAAAGTAGTTGTATGGTGTTAAGTGTAATTTTTCAGTCATATTACGTTGGTATCTACTTAAGACAGTATTCTAAGTGCTGCAACACTGGAGTATCATGCCGCAGACACATGGAATGATACCCCACCCAGTGACATTATACCAGCACCGGGCCAACCAGACCTAGAAGTAAGCGCCAAGCCAGGAAGCTTCTGGTATCATTTTTCAAGTCTTTGGTATGACCTGGTCTGGGATCAAACCCACTACCTTCCATATAAGAGGTGGACACTCTACCACTAGACTTCTCTGTGGTTACTTAAAGAATAATAAGATACATAATAAGATAGAGTGATGTTTGTTTGTTTGTTTGTTTGTATAGTTTTTTTCAACTCGCAGTGTTACTTTGGTCAGCACATCTTATCACCATTCCTGGGTTAACTAGTACCAGACACACATTATCTCTGCAAGTCACTGACTACTTCCCACATGTTCAGAGGTGGGAGACTCATGACTGAAGAACAAATTTCATGCCCAATTATCACAGAGGCAGTCTGTGGTTGGTTGGACGGAGTTTTCAACTCACGATCACTGGATTGTGAATCTACAACACATTACTGATTGAACCAGCCGGACCTGGCTGCATATAGTAAAATTTCACAACTGTCAAGGAAAAAAGGGTGTAAAGATATATTGTTTAGCACAACTGTTCTGGTAATAACAACATATACCATAAATCTAACTTAAAAGTTAAATTACACAAGTTGCTAGCTATAAATCAATAAAAGATCCTGGCACATTCTACATGTATCCGAGATATTTTGATAACTGAGGCAAGATATTTCTGGGAACCGGAAGTATGCAAGTATCCATAGCTTTTTAAACTCAGATTTATCTAAAATATGGCTTTTTTTACCAGACAGATGTGTAAAAACTGTATACTGTTGTTACCAAGATAGGGCTAATAAGTATAAGGGAAATAACTCAAATTAAAATTTAAAGTTGATTATCAAATTAGATTATAAATTCAAACTGGTTTTTAGAAGTGTCTGAAAATGTATGAATGTAATCGGAATTAAGTTTAGTTTGAAACCCAGACTGTTATTGTAGTCTGTCATACCAAGATAAATTTAGATAGTATGCAAAGATATTTTAAACTTAGACTTATCTAAAATATGGGAATTTTTTCCCCCAGGCAGATGTGTAAATCTGGGCTGCATTCAACACGTTAAACAGCAAACATGTTTAATGCCTGGTTCCCTAAAACTATTGCGTACTGTGTAGAAATATGTGGTTGAACCAGCGTCCAAGAAAATATGTAATCCAATGTTTAACTGATTTGAACGCCCCCCTATATCCTGTTGTGTTACAAAGATAGGTTTCATTGGTATAAGGGCAATAACTCAAATTAAAATTTTCAGTTGCCAATCAAATCAGGGCTGTGTTCAGTTTGCTTAAACATTAAATTTGTAAAAGTTTGATAACAGAAGTGAACTGAACGAAGTGTTCGCTCTAAATTTTGCTAACAGAGTAAATACCTCTGAGCGCTGTTTGTTTGTGTTTAATCACGTGACTAAATGAAAAATGAAGGTACAGCGTTGATTTAGTCCTATTTCTGTTTTAACCCTTTACTTCATAAAGACGCCTTTGGACACCTCTAGTAAAGATGCCTTTGGACACCTCTAATATAGAAGGCTTTTGAATTATTGGGCAAAATATGTTTATATTAACTGACAGAGTGGGAAACAGTGCAGGAAGTGTTCAGATTGCTCATTACTAGCAATCTGAACTCTTCCTGCACTGTTTTCAATGGCCTTCTGTGATTGGTGCCGGTTAACACGTATCCATGGAGTAAAGGATTAAATGAACTGAACGCAGCCCTGATGTCATGTCAAATCAGACTGGTTTTCAGAATGTATGTAAAATGCATAAATTTTATTGGAATAGGGTTTAGTTTCGAATCCAGATGGCATATCTGTATCACAAAAAAAAAAGGCATTAACAGGCATAAATCACATGCATCCAATAATTAATAATAAGTTTCATATATACAATGACCAATTATCTTTAGTTTTCAACCAATCAGATTGGAGAATTCATAATGCTATATAATAATTGTAATTGCTTCCCTTGGGCCATTGTTAAATTTCAATGCTGATTATCACCTCCCATCCCCGCCCCCTACCAGCCCCCAACAAGGCTCTGTCGTGTATAAACCTTTAATTAATGACTACCTGTTCAAATATAGTGCGAACAAATGATCTTTTACAACCTAGAACTTTGAATTGGTTGATCTTATAAAATTTAATGCATTGTTAATGTGTCAGTGAGAATAATCCCTGCCCTGCCACAGTCTCCATAATTATTGATATATGATAGATATTGCATCTCATTGTCATTCATCTCCCACCACTGATTCAAGTGGGAAAGTTATCAGTTACTTGCTGAGACAGGTGTGCTTAAGTATTGGTTAACCTTCCAGGATCCGAGGAAAGAGTGATTAGGTAAACTGATTGTCTGTTAGTCCTCGATGGCATAAAATGATGCTAAATATTCAAATAAACAAACAAAACCATAAGTCTCAGAGCAAAAGTTTCTAGAATCTAAAATGCCAGGGCAGCTGCTGTAAATGAAGTATCATCCTATGGCTTACAATCATTTATATAATATTTGGTATGACCCAGCTGGGAATCGAACCAACAGCCTGATCAGCTTGTGAGGTGAAGTTACCACCATTATACCACTGTGGTAAATCAAATATATACTAAATGTCAAAAAAATATTGCTGAACCGCTAATCTGACATGACACCAATGATGTACAGTTCATATACATGTATTTAAGACATAGTACTAATAAACTTAACATAGTCACTGATACATGTAGCCAGTGATATCCGTATAGTAACTAGTAACTTCCAAGTTTCTTTTTAAATATCACTAACATTTCCAATGGCAAATGCCCAACTCCATTCTCAAACCTGCAAACATGCTTACCTTCCATTTCCTCTCAAACAAACTTGAAGCACAAAGTGAAGAGATGTCCATATTTCTTGATTCGTAGACAGACTTGAGCTGGTCCTGATCAACCTTTCCTGAAATTTAAAAAATGTATCAAGTTGACCTCAAGGGAGGCCACTGAATAGATCTCATGGCCTTATCAAATAATACTGAAGAGTTTCATTTGTACTGACTTAAATAATACTTAAATAAACTTAAATTGTCATTCCAAGAGTTAAATAATACTGTTCTCATTTTGCCACTTAAAAAATACTGAAAGTTCTCATTCCCAAACTTAATTGACACTTAAAAGTTCTCATTCCCCAACTTAATTGGTACTTAAAAGTTCTCATTCCCCAACTTAATTGATATTTAAAAGTTCTCATTCCCCAACTTAATTAATACTAAAATGTTCATGTTCTCTTTCCCGAACTTAATTAATACTAAAATGTTCTCATTGCCCAACTTAATTCATACTAAAAAGTTCTCATTTCCCAACTTAATTGATACTTAAAAGTTCTCATTCCCCAACTTAATTGATACTTAAAAGTTCTCATTGCCCAACTTAATTGGTACTTAAAAGTTCTCATTACCCAACTTAATTTATACTAAAAAGTTCTCATTCCCCAACTTAATTAATACTAAAATGTTCTCATTCTCCAACTTAATTGGTACTTAAAAGTTCTCATTACCCAACTTAATTGATACTTAAAAGTTCTCATTCCCCAACTTAATTGATACTGAAAAGTTCCCATTCCCTAACTTTATTAATACTAAAAAGTTCTCATTACCCAACTTAATTAATACTTAAAAGTTTGCATTCCCCAACTTCAATGATACTTAAAAGTTCTCATTCCCCAACTTAATTAATACTAAAAAGTTCTCATTACCCAACTTAATTAATACTTAAAAGTTCTCATTACCCAACTTAATTAATACTTAAAAGTTTGCATTCCCCAACTTAAATGGTACTTAAAAGTTCTCATTCCCCAACTTAATTAATACTAAAAAGTTCTCATTACCCAACTTAATTAAAACTTAAAAGTTCTCATTAACCAACTTAATTGATACTTAAAAATTTTCATTCCTCAACTTAATTAGTAATAAAAAGTTCTCATTCCCTAGCTTAGATAATAAATGTTATCTAACATACAGTTATATTACTGCTTTGACAAAAGGCTCATCAGCAGTAATGAAAATGACTGCCAAAGTTTAATATTTGTTGTTTTCAATGGGGCTTCAAACCATTTTTATCATATATAAAAAAAAAAAACATTATAAAAGTTCTAAAAAATAAAATAATTACTGAAATGGATAAAAAGTATCTGATTAGCATTAATAAATAAAATCTGAAAGGTTTGGTACATGTATGTCAAATCCACCAAACCGTGACAAAATCGAAATTAAAATTGGAGTGGTAAACTTGAAACGAAATCACCATATAGACAGCATTAAATTCTGCTTGACAACCTTGCATCAGACCAAGCTGAAATAAAAATGAATTTGCAGGACTTGTTAATACATAAAAAATTGTGTTGAAATTTTAAGTGGAATATCTAATTTAGTCTAACCTAGGCGAGTAGCCCAAGTGAGGAAATTCCTTTTCAATATATGTCTATTATTTTGGCATGTTTTAATAGATGTATTTTGGCAAAACAGGTTAGTGAGTATATATAGGCATGTTATATTGGGGAAAAAAAATGTTTTAACGAATTTTATAAAGATATTCTGATATATTCCCATTTAAGGTTTTATATTATACGGTCAAACCTGTTTAAGTGGTCACCTCTTTTAAGCAGCCACTTGTCTTAAGCAGCAACATTTGCTTTTTCCCATATTCCTACTTTCAAACCAAATAAAACTGTATTAAGCAACAACCTGCCTTAAAAGACTACTTTTGCTCCTTCCCTTGACTGGCTGCACAAGACAGGTTTGACTATATCTTGTTTTTGTGGCTGGGTGGGTGGGAGTAGAACTAATAATGAATCAGTCAATGATTAAAACAGTCCTTCAACAAGTAACTGGCAACCTTTCTTAAAAAAAACTTGTGACTGAGTTAGTTGTCATTCTTTACCATGTCTTGTCATTGGTATATTTGTGACAAGGACAATATCATCAGGTACACAATGGGCTGGCAACCTGTCCTTCAAATGTTCCTCTATGTCCTTGGTGGCCTGATGGATGGTGATATTCCCAGGAGGTGACTTTATAAATGTAACAAGCTTTGGACATATCAACATGGTGGAACACCCTCTCACACTGGCATGTTGCTGTGCTACCTGTAATGAGTATTGAAGGTGGCAATATTATGCTTATTAGTTTTTTGTTTTTTTTTAAACTTAAAGCTGGTTAAACACCATTTTCAACACATTTCAGGTTATATCTGGCATAGCTAATTTTAGTGGTGAAGAACAACCTTAGTGGTGAGAAGTAAGTGATCTTGAGATGGCACCTTAGACCACTCGGCCAAGGAGGACCCTAATATATGCGACTCTTTTAGAATTATCAAAACACCTTATTTCAGTTTGTTTAACTATGATATCAGGGCTAGAATTTAACTTTTTTGTGCACTGGCAATTTTGGCCAGTGCCTAAAATTTCAACTGGCCAAATTTGAAACCAACTAGCCAAACCAATTTTCTCAGAAACTTGTAGTCCTAAATGTCTTAATAAAACCAAAATTAATTGTTTCAAAGCCTGCGTGCTATTTAATATGCATTATTAGCTTGTATTTATTTTATAATATGTAAACAATAAATTTGACGGGTTTCAACTTTACTTTTATTTTATAGAGTGAATGCGCAATCAATCAAACTAGATGCAGCCTACTCATTATGTTGTTGATGGGTGTTTACTTTAATTCCTTTTTGCAGAATAACAATTTACAAAAACTCTTTATTTTTACCAGAAATACATGTTTATTTTCAAAAATCAATAAAATGAATTCAATAAGTAATTTTCTCAACTTGAAATCCTCTCGCATAAAAAATGCCAGCTTAAGTAATTTCAACTCGCATTTTCAAAATACAGCTCGCATTTTACGAGTGGCGAGTGCTTAAATTCGAGCCCTGGATATATTTCTAAAATGATATTATATGTAAATCTGTAGATTATACTATGTATACATGTACTGAATAAAATTATTTTAGCAACATAATTACATACAGAACATTCAATTCTCTATGGGTACCATGTAAATTACGAATGTTAAATGATATAAAACTTAGTTTGAGTTAGTAGCAAACAGAATTTATTAAAACAATCAATAAAAATGTTTTGAGTTCTATATTTCAGATAACTTCTGCATAAACTGTGATGTATTCACCCCTACCCTCAATCCACCGAAGATATTCTTTGCAGCTTTTATTACATTTCGTTGGGATTTAATATCGTTGTTGCGGTTTCCCAAGATATCAACAAAACTAGTCCCCCACGAAAATTAATGACTTCACAGTATTTATATATTTTTATTATTATTAATTACGTATATTTCATACAGTGACCTACTTGATTAATTTCTTCAAGATTTATACGTTTTCCATTCCTTTTCACCTGCAGATCATCTCGTCCAAGGTAAAATAAATTTCCAGCGCCATCTTTCCTCACAATGTCACCAGTAGAACGCAGTTTAAGTGTTGATGAGTCATATTCATGTTCTTTTTCATTACCAACAATGCACTGCCTCAGGGTTCCTCCTGTTAAAACCGAAAACCCCATGAAAGATATTTTTTCTTGTATACAACCCTAACTGTGTTTTTTAAGATTTGTATTACATTTTTTTATAGTAGCACATGGATACCATAGTATTTATGAATGCATATATCATAGCACAAGGATATTTTTACAGAGTGAGATTTTATGAATGGCGTAATGTCATAGTGTGAGGAATTTTTCACAGAGCGAGGGTTTTATGAATGGCGTAATGTCATAGCGCAAGGAATTTTTCACAGAGCGAGGATTTTATGAATGGGGTAACGTCATAGAGTGAGTAATTTGTCATAGCACAAGGTTTGATAAATGGCTTTATAATGAGGATAAGATAAGTACATGCAAGTGGTGTAGGATGAAAAATCTGTACCCTGTATAAATACAGGGAAATCCTTGTCCCGTATGAAAGAAAAAATTTATAGATCCTTAAAATTTATAGATCCTTAATACGATATAATCAGACCCTTGATATGACATATCCAATAGATCAAACTCACTACCACCAACATGCAAGGCAGATGCTCTTTAAATAGCGTGGTCCAATGGTAAAGCATCGGACTTGTGATCGTAAGTGTGATCATCTGCCACTGCTATGTGTGGTCTTCTCAAGCAATACAGTTTTATCTACATATGCTTAGTACTGGTTCTACCCAGGAAGACTTCGAAAGGGATTTGTCTTGGTTGTAAAAACATTTTTTCATAATCAATGTAAAATAAATAAGTTTAAAACCAAACCTACCAATGTAGAGTTCACCTTGTCCAGTTGTGATCTCTTCACCAGATTTGCTAAGCACTTGTATAATTGTGTCTTGCAGAGGTTCACCTAGGGGAATTTCATGCCCAAATCTGAAATATGGGAATTCAAAATATTCCTTATTCAGATGTGGTACAGAGATCAAACAATTATGTGCAAGGAAACATGGATTCTGCCCTAATGAAATAAATCCAATTTAATACAAAAATTATGTCATACTTAAGGTTCTTTCTATTTCATCTCCTGATTTTCAATGTCTCATACAAACTGACCTGACGCGAGAATGACTTGTACGCTGGTTAAGTTGCTATTACTAAACCTGATGCACCTGTGCAAGTTAATACAATGTAGTGTTGACTTAGACATTGTCAGCTTGTCTAAGGAAAATGTGACAGCTTGAATTGATATCGAGCGCTGACTGGATTATCAACTTGTTTGACTGACAGTCCCCATCAGGTCAGTTGCATGATGAAAGCAAAATTAAGATATTGTTTGTTGGAAAAAGTTGCCTACTCAGATTTTATTATTTGTCGTAATTTTTTGTATCAAAATATTTTTTAATATGATTTTCACCCTAAATTACCTACCCTATTTTGAAAACTAGGATCGGAGGAGAATAAACAACTGTTTGTAAACCCATAACATGCCTTTATATTCATCTTTTTCAGCTGGGCTCGATCAGCTTAGTCAGTAGCTCATCTGACTATCAATCCAGGGGTCGTGAGTACTTATTGCCGCCCAGCCACAGTTTCCGTGATAATTGATATACGACATAGCAGCTGATTATCATTTGTCTCTCACCGCTGATTCAAGTGAGAAAGTTATAAGTTACTTGTGGAGATTGGGTGTACTTGAGTACTTGATCCCACAAAACAGTGGTTTAATAGGTTAACTGATCGTCTCTTAGCCCTCGCAAAGAAATGATGCTAAATATTCAATCAATCATCTATTTCACTGTTTAATTGCCAAGGTGAATATTTTTAACAAACCAGTAATATAGGTACATTCTATTTAAAGACAATTGATTAATCATAAAAATTATACTAGGAGACTGCTGGTGTATTAGTTAGAGCTACTTCCAATCTGTATTTCAAAATTTATGTCCTTTCAAGTCAATAACAATTACATAACAACACAATCTTTTAAACTGCTTAATAGGTAGTTTAGTTTACACTAATTTATTTTAGCTTAATTGTGAAGAAAACTTCAAGCTAATATAAACTCATGCTCTTGTGTCTGCTTCACTGGCAGAACCAGTACCGAGTGTTGTTTTTTAGAGGTGTCGGCTCGAGCTTGGGATGGAACCTACAATCTGTGTCGAAAGCAGCCAACACTCTATCCACTACACTACCAACCTGTCTTAGGTCTGCTTCCTGGATAGAACCAGTACGAATTTTTTTTTTTTTTTTTTGAAGCATCAAGTTGAGCTGGGGATCAACCCCCAATCTCAGGCAAGAGCAGCCAACACTCTAAACGCTACACCTATCACCCCACTTAATTTAAAAAATAAATAATGCATTAATCAATCAATCAATTAATAAAAAATGCTGAAAAATAAATTATTTCTATCAATGGTGTAACAATTACTCCTATAATAATGGGGTTTATGCCATTTTCAGCACATTTTTGGCATATCCAGCTTTATCGGTGGAGGAAGACCTCAGACTGAGTCAGGTTATACATGGCATATCCAGTTTTATTGGTGGAGGAAGACCTCAGATTGAGTCAGATTATATATGGCATATCCAGTTTTATTGGTGGAGGAAGACCTCAGATTGAATCGGAGAAGAACCACCGTTCTTCCGCAAGTAGCTGGCAAACTTACTCACATAAAGTTTTTGAAGTGAGCAAGACTCAAATCTACAACCTTAGCAGTGAAAGTTGAGTGGTGATCTTCAGCCAGCACCTTAGACCACTTGGCCATGGAGGAACCCTCTTATAATACTTAAATAACAAAACAAACATACTGCAAATCTTCATCTGTCACTCTGTAACATGTCGACCAGCAAGACACCTCTGTTGTACCATATAGGTTGAAAAAGCAGGTCTGATTGCCTGAGGATCTTATGTTATGTAGCCAGGTGCATGATGGGAATTTTTCCCCACCAAGGGACAGTACTCTCAACGTTGAATTATCACCAAGCAAAGTCTGTGACAGTCTAGACTGGTTGAATCGCAGCAGCAGTGTTGGTGTGACCTGTAACAGCAGGCATGTAATTCAAATTAACGATAACAGTTTAAACCTTCTTATAAGCAGAAGACATTATGTTGAATATGATAACTGCAATAACTTGCTGCACATTTGAGGACTTCATGGGAGACTAAATTGTTCAAATAAGTATTGCTGTTTCTACATTTTTATGCTCTTTATGCAAGTATCATTTGTTTTTGATGTGTATTTATATACACTATTTGTAAAGTTTGTAGAATTCCAAATATTTCCTGTTGAAGTATCATAAAATTAACTGTTTTTGCAAGAGCATGTTTAGTTACACAGTCAAACCTGTGTAAGCGGTCACCTCTATTAAGCAGAAACTTGTCTAAAGCAGCCATGTTTGCTATTTCCCATTTCTATGCTTGCAGAGCAAAATCACCTTTATAAAAAAGCTGCTCCTTCTCTAGACTGGCTGCTTAAGACAGGACTGATCTATTGTTTTAATGTAAACTACAAATTTTGAAAAATTGAGCCAAGTCTGAGTTTTAGACAGTTTTGGGAATCGGACATCAAAACCATTAGTCAGAGGCAGCCATATGGAGACATTTTTAGTTTAATCCTAAAATTAATCGCAATTTTAGTCAATGATTGATTAGCTAAAATGTCTAGTGGTGCCCCTGCTATATATGTTAAAAAAATACCGAAATTTAGTTCAAAGGGGGCCATAAGTCCTTAAAATGTTAGCAAACTTGGCAGATATCAAACTTGACCTGTATTTAACAATTATACAGTGGCACACTAAATATCAATTAAATATATATTCCTTCAAAAGTTCATGATTGAAAATCCTTATTTTACCAAAATTAAGTTGAAAACGGACCATAACTCCTGTAGTATTTGACCGATGAAGATAAATATTGAACATGACCTATATTTCATTATTATTTACCAACACACGAAATACATAAACCCTTCCAGATGTTGATCAAAGGAACAAACGAATGGACAAGGGTAACACTTAACGCTTACTATTCTTTTAATGATGAGGAGGAATAAAAAATCCACCATGATCACTTAGTAAACAATATTCAAATAAACAAACTGCTCATTTTTATTAACTTAACCACATGAAAGTCTTCTACAAATTCAAACTTTCCCCATACTAATTGTATCATTCGTTCTTGACTAGATAGTAGATTTACTTAGTATTTGTAGATTATATTATTTCATACAACTTGTAAATATATATTTGATGATTTATAAAGTCTAAATCATCGGTGAATAAATATTTTGTTTATCATCATCAACCTTTAATGAAGATCCTCGAGTAGCGTGATAAATCACAAAATCATTAACATGGTAGTGCTTAAGGTCCGACTACACAGTTGAATTTTGTTCTATATAAAATAAGGTCTAGGATTTCCATGGTAAAAAAAGAATTCCACATAGAAGTTGTTTTTTTTATAGCAGGAATGTAAACCCACATAAAAATGCACAAAAACTGGTAGGTTGACCAGGTTGGTATTTTTAAAAGAGGGTGCAGTGACACCCTGTGATTTTTTTTGAAAAAAGAAGTCCTCAAATGCTCATAAATACATGCTTATGTTGAAATCCTATATAAGTCACTTTTTTAATACCACTGATGTCTTATTGCAGTATATGCTATACCAACTTTTGCTCTACTCATCTGCGGTAAGAAATCACACTTACTATGAACCATTTTGAAAATATTTCAAAACCAAATTACATAGGCCTTGTTTTTAAGCATAAGAATCATGTTACCATGGGAAAAAAGGGGGCATAACTGTGTAGTGAGATGTTAAGTCTCAAGTGTGACGTTTGAAGGCAAAGTACCTGCATTACAGAGACACTGTTACGGAGATGGATGACATCAAGAAGAACATCAGGTATCATCTTCACTGTTGGAGGTACAATAAGTAGACACGCACCTGCACTCAATGTAGTAAACATCTCTACTATACAAGGGTCAAAGGTTAAAGGTGACGAAAGCAAAACAAGGTCATCTGTGGTTAAGCCATATATGTTTCTGAAATGATATAAAAAAATAAATAACAGGGTCAAGGACAAAATATGACTATAAGGAAATAATGAAATACATTTTTACTTATAATGAATTTTCATTCTCTTCACATTTATCCATCATGGTTTCTAAGGTTTGAAACTAAAAAACTAGATGATTCATCATCCAATAAAAACTCAAAATTGTGATTTCAATACTTATTTTACATTATATTTCAGGTAAATGAATATAAAGTCATTTTATTTTTTTTACATTTAAGAGCGAAATGTGCACATCTAGACACCAATATAATGTCAATGTTGGAACAACAACAGTTGCCATCATGTTGATTAAGCCAAGGACTTGTATAGAAGGACAGGAAACTTGCATCTTCTGACTAAATGTTGATGAAACAGCACACGAAGGATTCATAATTTGCAAATTAATCATTCATTATTCATAGGCAACTGATTTCTTGTACATAAGCTGTAAGTTATGTGTAATCTTAGATGTTTAAACATATTTCAATCACGCAAAATGCTCTTGAATTAAAGATATTGAGGTTTGAAGGAAAATTTATCGTAATTTGGCGTTATTTTAGCTGCAGTATACAAATTTTGTAATCACAAGTACGTCAACAATTTATTTTAAACACAAAATTCTGGGAATGGTTTTGTTTTGATGACAATTTTGTTCTGCAATGTAAGAATTTTGATTTGTATTCCTGAGATGAATGGAAGTTAAGATAATTAATAAACGAGATATTGCGAAATTTTGCGTGAATATGCGAGCGTTCACAAAATCTCAATCAGTTCAATGCCTTTCCTTCTCTATATAATTCCTGGATTAAGCACTTTTATGGCAACTGGTGGTAAACATCAAATGAAACTCGAGATAATGTGATGTCGCATAAGCAAAACAATATCATGGCGCCAATAAATTGTAAACTGGAACTCTTTAGCTCCAGTCAACATTTGAGAAATGAAATGCAGTTGATCTATATAGTTTATTTGGACCTATTGCAGTATTAATGTAAATATATTTGAACTATTTGACTTAATTCCCTTTGGAAGATATTGATGAGATACTGAACCATATTTCTCCATAAATTCTGTTTTAAAGTTGTGGTAAAGAATTTAAAGAGACATTTATATGTTTTCACAGTATCAATTTCATGAGAATATTCTGATAACCATCCACCTATGTACTCTCGTATGACAGATCAACATATTGATGTAGATCCAACATAATAAATACCAAAATACTGCATTTTCATTAACATTTTAGATATATTACATCTCAATTTAATTTCTTGTTACTTGTCAGTTCAATTTTAATAATTGATGCATAATAAACAAATAATTTTAATTAAAGTTATAAAATCAATTAGGATTCCAGCTCCTTCCCCATCCCGCAACCACATTAGACTAAACAAAGATATTAGTATTCATATAAATATATATACTAATTTAATAACAACTTCCGCTTCAGGATAGCTCAGTCGGTAGCTCAATCGAGGGGTCATGAGTTTGAAACCTTGCCCGGCCACAGTCTCTGTCATGATTGATATAAAACATCGCATCACATTGTCATTCAGTACTCGCAGCTGATTTAAGTGGGAATGCTATCAATTTCTTGCACAGATGGGTTTGCTCGAGTTCTGGTTAACATTCCAGCATCCCAGGAAACAGTGGTTAGGTTAAATGCTTATCTGTTACATGTAGCCCTCACTGGCAAAAAATATTCAAACAAAAACATCAATTTCAAAATATCGTCATAATGTAGTCACACAGGTAAACAAGAGCTATTGTTCAAGACACATATGTCTATCAACAGTTTTTGGTTTTTATAAATACCATTTTAGTGTCATATTACACACAGGGAGAGTAATCTTTCTTTCAGCATTTCTTAATACAGGCATTTGATACATATTAAAATCAGTTTTGCATTGAAATCTGCATTCCAAAGTCACCTTTGAATGATATTTAAAATTATTCAACTGATCAGGAAAATTACTTTTTTTTAGTTTCCTCCACGAATATTTTTACAAAATCAAAAAAAAAAAATTAGCTGAAACAAGTGCCCCAAAATAACAATAGGTATACCTTAAATGATGTATATTTGGGCAGATACAGTCATAAGGAACCTGTACAACTTTTGGTGTGCCAGTCGTTCCCGATGTGGTGATACAATAAGCTAGGTTGTCATGGTGATGCCTGTTACTGATACTGGTTAGGTCAACCAGTACGTACTGCTGTAGGCATGGAAATGCAAAGCTCATTACATGCCCTTCTAACTTGCCAATAATTTCCTTGTGCATCTACAAGATAAAATAATCTTAATATGAATGTGACTTGATTTACATAAAAATCATTCTAGTGCATTGTTTCAATAAGTATCACTAACAGGGGCGGATCCAAGATTTCAGTTTAGAGAGGGCGCACTTAAGGGGGGGGGGGGCACACTTAGGGGGTCGCAACACAAAATCTGAATGTTTCTCAGCAGAAGTATAGTGGATTTTAATAAAATATGGGAGCTAAGGAGGGCGTGCACATGGTTTTTAAAGAGTAGATCCGCCATTGACTAAAATTTATTCAAAGTTATTGTCTCTATTTAGATCAGAAAACTGTTGGTAATGCATCTGATTGCCAATCAAGGGATTGTGAGTTTGAATTTCCGCTGGTCACTCTGTGATCAGTGGTCAGGAACATTGTTTTATGGCCATGCATATCCATTACTAGGCTGCAATGACCCTTGCTTTTTTTATATTAATGGACCTGATACCATCATGTTAACCAAATATGAACAAATGCATCTTAACAGTTCTTGAGAAATATCCATATGGAAATTGAATCTCCTTTAAAAGTACCAATCGCATCTGTTGTGACTAAATAATACTCCAGATCTCAAGATGCTTGAAAAAGTGCCTAAAATAGATAAGGAAAAGAAAATTTCCAGTTTTCAAATAGTTTTCAGTAAATCCTACTTAAATCCTAAATAATCAACTCCCATTCATGGACTGCAATGGACGCTGGCTCTGGACTTTAAATCATCATTTACACAAAATATGAACCAATGAATCCAAGCCAACTTATTTAAATAAAATTGAAACCTTTGTTCATAGGGATTATTTAAGCCAAATATGAACAAATTTGACTCACAAGTTCTTGATAAGAATATTTTTGAAATTTCACAATTTATCGCTTTCTGACCCCAGGATGGCTAGGCTCGGATGAGCTAAAAATAACTGTGACTGCTATCCAATACATGATCATTATAATTGTCACATGATTTACTGTGCAGGTGTGTAATAAACCCACGACATATATTTGATATTAACCTAGTGTAACATCACTACATATTCAGCCTTTTTCCGTATACTGTTAACTTAGCTCTCGTATGTAAACTTTGATGCCGAAGTGTTTCCCGACTTGCCCAACCTTAAAAACGTTTTTGATTTTTCATAATAAAATGAGGTTATTTTCAGACATTACGTCATATGAAGTCTAACAGAACCTTATATCTTATTTTTTCCATCATTCATTTTAGAGGTGATCTGAAAAATAAATGGTAAATTTGCCAATTTCCTGAGTTATGTGATAATAAGAATCTTACATTCATGCTCATTTATTATCGAATTCAGAGGCAAAGCCTCGCATAATATATTTTTACCAACTTGTGTAATAAATTTGATAATAAATCAGCACTCATGTAAGATCCTCTGTTCATAACTAAATACAGAAATATACATGCCATGTAATATTCTTTAGTGACAATGATAATTCTGATGTTCATTGCGTGTAAAACTTGACAGGTGAATTCCGCTGCCTCCATATCAAAGTTATAAAATGCAGCTTCTGACATCACTACTCTGAAAATGAAAATAAACAACATTATCTTCATTCTGTAGGCGACGGGTGCAATAATTAATTTAAATGTTGATATATAATTTGAGTGATTTTGGCCACTTGGTAAATGTTCCCCAACATCTACTTAAATACTTAAAAATTAAAATCCAAGAAAAGCAGCTAGGTGAACATGACTTCAGACTGGTTCCAGTAAAACTGCATATGGTTTCATTGATATTAATTATAAAATAAATAAATAACCAGTCTAAATAAAGTTTAATTTAATTTTTTAAGTATTTAATAAGTAAAACATTGATGGAACTGAAGCCTGTTTGTAATATTTAAATAATGTTATACAGATCAAAGTTGAGTATTTTATCAAGTTTAACTGTCATTACAATTAAATTGCAAAATACATAAATTCTTATGCTGAAAATGGTTATGTTGCATGAATATCTCTAAATGTATTATATATACATGCTAAAATGTTGACAAGCACAAAGAAACAGCTGTACCTTAATACCGGAGTACTCACCCTAGCAAGATGGCAGGCATGTACTGGTCTATGTTGATACACAGTCCAACAACATCTTTTGTACATCTGTGGAAAGTTCGGAGCACCCTTGATATCTGAAACAGCATACAAAAACTTGGTCATAATTGTAACACAATCGAATGATGGGGTTTTATGGAATGAATGGTGTTATGATATTTTAATATATAATTATTTTTTTGTTGTTGGTATGAATTGGGTGGTGTCTTAGAACACAAATAGGTTATGTATGTAAGTAGGATAATTCTACATTCTAATATTTTGAATTAATCGTTTATGTGGACATTAAAATACAAGAAATATTAGAAACTTACTGTATGCACTTTTATAAATACTCTGGCTTAATAAATGAAACATTAAATTTTATGATAAATTCAATACATTGAATTATATCAAAAGGCCCGTGGGCCTTAATGGTCACCTGATTATAAAAAAAAATTCACATAAGATTATTCAGTCATAAGAAATAACGTTTTTTGTCAATTTTTCTTATACATTCATGTATAGATTAAGTAGGCTTCACCCCCAGGGCCAAACCGTGAGATCCAGGGACAAACAATTCACATTTTTAACACAATCTCCATGCATTAAACAGTGGCACACTAAAATGTTAATTTTCACCAACTATACACATACTCTTGCATTGGGGAAAATTTAAGTTAAAAAACATTCTCTGTTTGAGGTTTGGCCAAATAAAAAAACAATAATGAAATATTTACAAAGGTTCTTAAACTTCAGAAAAAGGCTTGAGGATAATGAACAATGTAGATGATCATAACATAATAGGCTTTATAAAATATTTCACTGATTTAATATCTGGGCCCGGTTAGCTCAGTTGGTAATGCTTCTGTCATTCCTGGGGTCATGAGTTTGAATCCTCACCTGGCCACGGTCTCTGTGATGATTGATATGGGACATTGCGTCTTACTGCCATTCATCCCTCACCACTGATTCAAGTGGGAAAGTTATTGGTTACTTGCGGAGATGGGTGTACTGGTTAATTTACCTGGATTCCAGGGAACAGTGGTTAGGTTAGTTGACATTAAATATTCAAACAAAATAAACAAACACTGCCTTAAATTAAAAGTTAACACAATGAAATTACTTCTAGCAATAATACCTGTATTGACATATCCAGTAACTCTTGGTAAGAGACAGTTGTCTTCTCCTGTCCATTATCAAATATAATAGCTTGTCTGTCCTTGTTTTGAGGAAAATTCTCAAAAAACAAGTCATGCAAAGTATCTGAGCTCATCTCGAAATATGTCAGCCAGATGACGTTATATATTTATGTAGGTGTAAATGATGAAATCCCCGGATGCCATATACTACCACTTAGACTTGAAGTATTCATGTCAGCTGAAATCATGGATCCAAGATATTTCTCCTAGCATGTATCATCCTGTTAAATAGATACAAATAACTGATAAATGATACCACATTGTTAAACCATTAGATTTATTATTGAAATATTTATGCACCAGTTATTTGTAATCCATGTCCTCCCCAGACCAGGAACATAGCAGGGATTCTGTTTTTCCCAGGTAAAGTTCCGTCCCTGCAGCAACACTGGTAAAAGCCCTGCTCAAAGATCCCCGGGAACCACTTATGGTTAAAATTGTATGTATATAACTACTTGACCTACTGTTTAAGTTCAAAGCTATTGAAGAATGAGAGTGCTATCACACAAAGGATCAAATAAAGAAAATTAGTCAAACTCAAGCGCAGGTAACTCAGACAGATATTATATGGTCAGGCCATTTAAGAACTGAAACACCACTGTAATCACATCTATTTTTTTCGCAAAGAAAAACTTCCACACTTCAATGGCACAACCGGGATGTTGACCGGTTAAGAGAACTATAGCCCCACTATCTCAACACTTGAGAATTATTTGTGCTTTGTCACTCTATAATACTAAATACATGTATGTAACAACAGTGAACACTAAAAAAAATCAAAACAGTGTTATATTATCTAAAAAAAAATCATTTAACAGAATCAATATAATACCATATTAAGTACAAATTTTCTATCTATCTCCTCATATTCCAACACCCTCTTGTGAGGATTACATGCAGCACAAAGTGCATTGGTTTACAGGAATTTGAATCACTGATTAACATAGAAGTTTAATGAGATATTTAACATGCACTGGGTAGGACTCTCCTAGCACACCAGCCAACTGCTTTAAATCCCCTCTGAATGATTTCATACTTTCACTGTACCTTGCCCGAATAAGTAGATGCCAATAAGGTGGTGTTTAGTTTAAACTTATTTATTTTACTTGGATTGTGAAACAAGTTCTTACAACTTAGGCAAATCATGCTCGAAGCCTTCCTGTTAGAACCAGTACTAAGCATATGCAGAAAAGTGTCTTGCTCAAGGACACCACACATAGCCATGCCAGAGGATCGAACCCATCCAAAATATCATACCCATTTAATAAAAAAAAAAAAAAAAAAAAAAAAATTGTTAAATTGATCACTTAAGAATCGCCGCTAATAAATTTCAATGCAAAACAGATTTTGACACTAAATACTTGTATACAACGTTTAAATAACTATAAAATATTTATTTTCAACCAAAATGATAACAAATACATGCCAATTGACTTCACGTTAGATTATGGTGACCCAGTATACGTCTAACAAAATGGCAGCACCTGATTTCGAGCACATGGCAGGATGACGTAATGTGTCAAACGAATATGACATGAGGCTGCAAAAGTACAAATAAATGAAAGCAGATACACCTGCGCTTACCTTTAACATGAATAAATATTTCTCAATGGGTTAATTCCATAACAATATCAATTCAATTAACAGCATGGATCTTTTCGATTTTTTAAATTTTATTTTTTTTAATTTCTAGTAACCAAAAAAATACACTGATTTAAAAATACATATCTTCTTTTTTATTGGTTACAATATTATTTAATCTTTATATATAACCACCTCTTCTTATCCACTTCTTATAACAAACATTTTCAACTGTTTGCTTGTTTTTATTCTACATTTAAATGTGATCCTGTTCTTACCGGTATTTCAATCTCATTTATAAAAAAAAATCTATAAGGTCACTCATCCGGAACCTCTATAATTTCTGACATGCACAAGCGAAATATTTTATATGTTTTGACCTTCACCTGTATTGCATCAGTTTTCAGCAGACGTGTTTGAAATTGATATTCGTAAACAAACCCAGCATTTGTCGAGGTTTTATATAAACTGAAAAACGGACATAGTAAGAAATACTTTTTTTCAGGTCTGTACCATTAAATGACTTTCTCACTTGTATCGGAAGCATTGTTTTTGATATTTTTCTTTGCATTCAATGACCAAGTGGATACTGTTTGTAAATATTAACAAATGTGAAGGAAGTTGAAATACGCGTGCGCGATATTCGTAATTATGGGAAGTGATCGATTTCAGGGCTGCTTTCAGCACCGTTAAACAGCAAACCCGTTTAATGCCTGGTTCCCTAAAATTAACACGTACTGCGTGCTAATGTGAGGTTTAGCCATTGTCCAGGAAAATATGCTAGCTAACATTATCGAACGTTTGACCAAACTGTACGCAGCCCAGGTGACGTTCGAAAACAGGTTACGGCACAGGAGCTTGGGGAGTGGATAATAATGTTTGATGGGGGTGGGGTCCTCTGGCGTATATAAAGAGACACCCACCCCCATCAAACGTTATTATCCACTCCCCAAGCTCCTGTGGGTTACGGCACCATATTTTGGATGGATTGAACATAGATTTGACAAAAAAAATTTGGGGTGGGGGTTGGTTGGAAGTGACCAACCAACGTCCATTAATCCTGCCTGTGTTTCAATTCAGAGGCGGTCTAGTCTGATGACTGGTATCTATAGGCCACACACAAGGGCGAACAGTCAAAGACCGAAAATGTATGGGATAGATCTGATCATAAAATTTTCTTAATCGTAGACATATCTCAATACCTAATGAACCAACATCTACATCAACTATCCATTTGTTGAAACAAATATCATCATAGTAATGTCAAACATTTAATTAAACAGTTGTAAACCAATAAATCCGCACATCCGAACTTTTATAGTTTAGGTAAGCACTATATAAAAAATGTACCCAAAGTTACAAATAAAACCCAAAGGAATATTGCCTGAAATGTAAATAAATGAAACGAATGTAAAGAAAATAAAATGGAAATGGGTACCGAGCGGTGCATAGTAAAGGAGTATTGCATTAACTGCCATAAAACCCATGCCAAAACGTACAATTGATTTTAGTGTAAAGTTTTAATGTTATATACACACACCAGGAAATGACGTCATGATCGTATTTAATTCTATACAGGTCCGTATGTATGGTTAATAATTTTTTCTCAGTATGTTATATACACGTGTATTTTTATATGACTGTTGTCTATACATTCCCTTTGCTCAGGAGTATTTGGTATCAGTGACATCCGTTTTAATTGTAATGTTATTTCAACATTCCATCTACACTGGATATCCAGATTTTGTGAACGTTCGCTTATTCATGCAAATTTGTTCAATCTCGTTTTCAATACTCTTACCTTCCATTCATCTTTGGAAAAAAATACTTTACACAATGAATCATACCCAGCAAATTGTATTTAACTTTGTTGAAGTTCTTATGATTACACAATATATATACTGCAAGAAGTGAACTAATTATCTCACTGCTGCAGTAAAAGTAAATAAATAAAATAAAAAAATGAAAGATTTTACTTCAAGCTGCAAATGTTTTTAATTCAAGCGCATTAAAAAGTTTTCATGAGCAAAACATTATTGACCATATAACTTACAACTTACATTTATATCTCTATATAAATCCTTGATTTTCATACATTTCCTTTATTTTATCAGAGACATAATTATAAGCAATTTATCTGAGAATACATAGAAACAACATGATTAAGTCACTGCTTTTGTGTATAAGAAATCAGTTGCCTGTGAATTCAGAATGCACAATTTGCGAGATAATTAATCGTTTCCATGCTATTTTATCTATATTAAGACAAGGATAAGTCTATCCCAGAACCTGACATCTCCCAAATCAGGTCTATTAACAACCAATGCAAAAAACAGGGAATTCTATGCCTGTTCCACAACTCATAGCAATTGATCGCTATAAATTATGACGTCATTCAAACTTTTCCTGAAGCAACTGACCAATTAGAGTGCTTGTAACAATTGCTAGTAAATGGATCCAATCAGGAGAGCTGGGTTCGTTCTACAGACTAGACAAGGATCTATAGAAGAAGATGGACGTTTCCTACCCTTTTATATAAGACCTTGAAAATAATCATCTCTTTTCTGCACTCATGACGGACACGTACACTGATATTAGGCTACTCCAAGATACTAGATACAAGATACAAAATATAAGAAACTTTATTTTGTGTCTGATCAAGGACTTGTATAGAAGGATAAGAAACTTGCATATCCTGACTAAATGTTGATAACACAGCACACGAGGGATTCATCATTTGGCAAGTTAATCATTCGTACTTCACGGGCAGTTGATTTCTCAACATAGACTGTAAGTTGTATGTAATCCTAGATGTTTAAACATGTTTCGACCATGCAAATGATCTGTATATAATTCCTTGGTCTGATGTACAAATATAAAGCACTAGCTGTACATAAAGCTATTTGTCGGTATTTCCCCTCAATTTTATCAAGGACCTATAGAAGGATTCTTTGCTTTCATATACCACGTGATTAAACAAAGGAATGATTAAAGTTTCAGCAAACTCTTCGTCCAGACAGAGACATACATTTTATAAGTTTACAATTATAGATAAGTGACTGCAGGTGCTTGTGGCACATTTGAGCAAAACTTTCCGAGACAACCAACAATTTTTTGTGATTTTGGTATCAGAATAAATTATTTGATTGTAACTTTGAATGGTTAACTTTTCGTTTTCAGATTTAAAGAAATGCTTTAAAGTTACAAGGAATTTCTTCTTGACAGTTATTTTTTTGTGATAATTTTCTCTTTTTTAGTCCATTTTTAAAGAAAGAAATAAAAAAATCTTTAAATATGATATTCGATATGAAATTTTCGAATAATGTCACTGGTATATTTAACTAGCTTATGCATTAAATATAGTTTGAATTATACATTAATATTTAATGTTACAGAACCCAGTAATGCGACTTCGAGTCGCATATTACACCTGTCCATTTGGATTCAATTTCCGTTTCCGCTTTCATTTTGAAAAAAATAATTGTACTTTGCATAAAAATTGCCAATACTCCCAATAATGACAGCAATTTATTTTCAATTCTATGTATGACTTTATAAATAAGTGAAATTTTTGTTCAAAAAAGAGAAAAATATTGGGTCAAAACAGGTTAAGTAAATAGTTAAATTGATATGTCACTTGTTTTCGAGGTATTTTTGAAAATAGTCGATTAAGCTTTTATCTGTAGCTGTAGAATATGCAGTAGATTCCATTACTGGTATATAAATGCAGTGATGTGCGAGTTGAGTAGCAGCTCTGGAGTCCAGTCTTAAATGCTTCGATTGTCTAGGCGCTGGTAGTGCTCTCTTCTAGCTGGTTCCACTTAACCAGTTCTAACAAAGAAAGTTTATTTACTAAATACACAGATTGTGAAACAACTGATAACTAATACAATCACGATAGTGTGTAATATTTCTGGTTATAACCATTTCCAAGCATTTGAGCATAAAATTTATGTAGATAGTGTCTTAGTTTATACTAATTTATTTATCTCGACTGCAATGAAATCTCAGAGCTTACATGAACTGATCTTGAGTCTGCTTCTTGATTAGAACCAGTATTGAGTGTTGTTGTTTTCCAAAAGGCATCGAGGAATGGGATCAAACCTGCACCGTCTGGCATGTCAGAGCAGCCAACATTCTCCATTACATGGTGTCTTGTTCAAAGACCACCATTTGACAACATGCGTAGATGTGGTGTTGAATTGAACATACAATCCTCCTATTGTGGGTCTTGTGCTTTTCTACTAGAATACATACTTCACAGGTTAAGACAGTAATGTTGTATGTCCTATTTCTTGTTCACAGTTTATTCTGAAATTATTAGGTTGACACCTATTTGTGATGCATGATCTGGTGGTTGAATATCAGACTTAGGATCGTAAGTTCAATCCTCCCCCATGGCTATGTGATATGTTCTTAAGCAAGACACTTTATCCGCATATGTTTAGTAATAGTTCTATCAAGGAAGACTTCTAGCATGACTTTTTAAGTTGCAATCAATGTAAAATAGATCCAGTTGTTTATCCAATTCCATGGCACACTCTCAAATGGTCTACCGTCAAATCCAGATTTTCACAAGTACCGGTACTCCTTAAATAACCACATCTATGTCTAATGTTAGATGGTGGTGTTATAGAAGTGGGGCGGTAGTGCAGTGGATGGAGTGTTGGCCATTCATGCCAGAGATTGCAGGTTAGATCCAAAGCTTGACCTGATGCCTCTTGAAAAACATTAAGCTAATTAACTTTTATCAAATAAATGTAACTACTGAAAAAGAACCATATTGCACTGATATTAAATCCTTACTATGTAAGGGAATTTATACAATCTTCATACATGATATAAACAAAAGATTACACTTTTGGTAAAAATATACACATTATACTTTAAAGTATACAAAATCATCAACTTTAACACATACAAATCATATATTTCTCTTTGATCTTGTTTTGAGAAGTACCTTCTATGGATATTTTATTTCCGTAAATGTATACCTTTTATGATACCGGTACAGCTATGTCTTGCTATGAAGGACAGCCATCAGGTATTAACAACATAAAAGAGAGAATGACTGTGTAACGAATATTTTATTTTGATAATATTTTTTCAGGTAAAAACTGTGGCACATGCGGCGATGATCTGATGACAACAAGATGGCAACCAAAGTTACTGCAAGTCAAGACTTGGATGTGTTTAAGGATGAGAAGGATGGGCGACTGAGAGAGGTTGGCAGCCAAGCTGTCTGGTCCTTGTCCTCATGTAAACCAGGTATTGGATCATAAATACTGAGTGGTCTTAGGTGCTTTTATCTATTGATCACTTACCTCTCGAAATTAAAGTCATGGGTTCGAGCCCAGTTCAGTCCAAAAACCTTTATGGGTGAAGTTTGCCAGTTACTTACAGAAAGACACAGTGGTTCCATTCGTATTTAATCTGAGGTATTTCTCCATAAATAAAACTGGATAATTATGATATATTTAACCTGCAATGTGTTGAAAATGGTGTTTCACCCAATTATAAAAAAAACAATTTTATTTGCTAGAATATTTCTCATTTGTTTCATAAAGAATTTTACATTATCAAAAAACCCACTGTTGAAATCTTGTGTCTTGAAATTAAATGAAGCTGAATTTAAGGATGGCTCTATTTAACTCGATCGCTAAACAAGAAGTTTACAACAACAACAACAACCAAGCATAAGGTGGTCTAGGGGTTGTGGGTTAGATCCCCGGCCGGGTAATGCCAAAGTCTTAAAAACTGTTATTATGGTAGAAGCTTCCTCACTTGGAACTCAGTATTTATAAGATAGTTCTAGGTCTCATTGGCTCGGTGTCAGTGTAATGTGACTGGATCGGTATCATACCAAGTGTCTGCAGCATGATACTCCAGTGTGGTAGTGCTTAAACTGCTGTCTCATGGAGACATCATTGTGATATAACTGAAAAATTGTTGAAAGCAATGCTATACACCATACAACAACAACAACCACCTCTCTACATACATACATCCTGTATTTAGTCATATTTGTAATGTCCCACTTAGCTTCCATATATTTTATTCATATTCATGACCAAGTGTACTAAAGTACTGTTGTCTATTTACCACTTACCTCTCAATGCAAGAGTCATCGGTTTAAGCCACTCTCAGCCCAAAAACTTTATGTTACTTAACCCTTTGCTCCATAGATACATGCTTTACTGCACCAATCACAGAAGGCCTTTGAAAACAGTGCAGAAAGAGTTCAGATTGCTTGTAGCGAGCAATCTGAACACTTCCTGCACTGTTTTCCACTCTGTCAGTTAATATAAACATAATTCACCCATTGCTGATATGTGATGAATTAATGCTTTCAATATTAAAGGTGTCCAAAGGCGTCTTTATGAAGTAAAGGGTTAAAAGGATGAAGTTTCTACTCATATTCATTCTGAGGTCTTTCTCCACCAATAAAACTGGATATAACTTGTCATGTGTTGAAAACGGTATTAAACCCAATTAAAAAAAAAAACTTGTACTTTCAACTACAGATTTCACAATATTGAATTAACAAATTTATATCAGAAGTATTGGAACGAAACTAACAATTCCAAATATATTGTTCTAATGAGGTTCCATTTAATTGCTTGTCACACATTCAGTCCATGGACCACCAGGAAAGATATGAATCTTGGATTTAAATAATTATAATGATAGATATCTGACTTTGAAAATATTGATGCTGGATATTATGCTAAATGTTGTGTTTTTTTCACCAGGATTCGGAGTAGAACAGTTACGTGATGACTCTTATGACTCATACTGGCAGTCGGATGGACCGCAGCCCCACCTGGTGAACATCCAGTTTCGCCGCAAGACCACGATTCAAGATGTCTGTATATACACCGATTACAAAGCAGATGAAAGTTACACACCCAACAGGTAGAGTAAAACAAAAGTTAGAACATCCTTAAAAAATAGTTTGCTGACCCAGTATTTTTTGTTTGGGTCGGAAGCTAATTTTTGGGCAGATTATGATTTTATTTATTGTCATTTATCCCTTTACTCCATAGATATGCGTTTTCCCGCACCAATCACAGAAAGCTTTTGAAAACAGTTCAGGAAGAGTTCAGATTGCTTGTAATGAGCAATCTGAACACTTCCTGCACTGTTTTCCACTCTTTCAGTTAATATAAACATAATTCGCCCAATAATTCAAAAGCCTTCTATATCAGAGGTGTCCAAAGGCGTCTATATGAAGTAAAGGGTTATGTAAATAAAAATAATAATAAGTCAATTAAAAGATTTTAGTGGCTGCAATTTAAGTGAATATAGAGCATGTCAAACAAACATAATTTGTTTATAAATGCAACCTTATTTGTTTGTAACAAACTTGGACATACAAACTATCTTGGTTATAATATAGTGGGTGCCCACATTTCCAGTCCCCATTATTAAATGCTTTCAATGTATTTTCTAATTTGTAGAATCATGATACATGTATATCAAATGTGAAATTAGTTTTTCTAAAATGGAATTGATTTATATCATTAAAGGGATTATATTGGCAAGTAACACAAACACACTGTTAATCCAGACTTTTCCTGTATACAGTGTACACAAAATAATTCTTATGTATTGACATATAACCTTTATTTACTTGAAAGTTATCAAATTAACAGTAATTGAATATTGGCCAAAACTTTAATACGTCCCGCAATAAAGTATTGCGCAATGTTTACATTGAACTCCGTAAACTTCCCAAACAAAGCCTCGAAAACGAGATTGGGAACGAGTCTTCACGATGTTATCTGATCATTGATCGGAAACCCGAAAGTGGTTCGTTGAAAATAGCAAATGTAAAAAAAACAAAAACGTGGCTTCAGAAACCCGATGTTTGTAATAAAGAGGTTATGCAATTAGACACTTTAGACGCGTATATCTCTAAGTTATAAGTGTATCTTCATGCTGGGCGTGTGTATTAAGGACAGGGAATATGCCAATATAATCCCTTTAACAGGTTAGTATTATATTATTCTCAGATTTTCATTTAGGAAAAGTTTGAGTTGTACCAATATTAAGTCCTGTATTAAATCTACCAACATTGTATTGCAGAGTGTCAATTCGGGCAGGCAGCCATTTTAATGACCTTGCAGAGGTCGAGCAAATAGAGATGAGTGAGCCAATTGGCTGGATCTCTATTCCGTTGAAAGACATTAACGGCAGACCAATACGAACATTCATGATACAGATTGCGATACTGTCCAATCACCAGAATGGACGAGACACACACGTGAGAAGAATAAAGATCAGATCACCAGTGCAGAAGTGTCCAAAATTTACCAGTCTTGATTTCAACATGAAGGCTTATCTAAGATAACATAGACTCCAAAACTATATAAATTCTGTCGGTACATCTGAGTCATTGCCTTGGATAGCATTCATAAAATGGATACTGTTGGATAGCTTGAATGTAGAAAGCTTCAACACTTGAAGAGCTCCAAACAATCATTGTTTTTTGGTGCAAAAGTAATTTGTTTAGCAAGTTTGAATATTGTCAAGCTATTTAAATTTTTTAGGTACTTGATTTATTAACGTAGATACCCTTACATAAGATTGGCCATTTAGAATGTGTAGGTGTTTGAGTCACCAAACATGGGACAGTTTTGTCCATTTACAAGGGTAGGGTGTTCATGCCAAATTCCAACTTCAAAACCCAATTTTAAGTGGGCGGGGTGGTAGGGGGGTCTCAAGACATCTTCAGGGATGCCAAGCAGAGGAGTTTTTTAAAATTTTTACTCGGTCTTATTGCTTACCTTTAGAATGATTGTGAACAACTAGATTGTGGGCTGACTTTTATTACATAATTGATTTGATGTTTCAATCAGATATACAGTTTTAAAGTCATTTTTATACCTCTGCTATTCGAAGAATTAGAAGGAGCATTAGAAGTTACATAAATAGAGGATCTTGAATTAGTGCTTTTTTATTACTGAATTTTGTTTAACGAGTTGGTAAAAATATATTATGGGAGGTTTTGCCAAGTTGCATATCAATATTGCCAACGAGTTTAATAAATTCAATAATAAATAAGCACTAAAATAAGATTCATTTTATCACACAACTCGGAGAAATTGGTGTATTATTAATTTTCAGGTCACCTACAAAGACTAGGAGACAATTGGCACATATTAGTTTCATCCGTCATCCTATGACATAATGTCATAATATCATGATAAATTTCTTCGGCATTTTACGTACGAGAGCCTAGTTTTGCGGAAAACACTGAACAACGACTCTGTAGTGATATGACACTAGGTTAATATAAAAAATATGTCATGGGTTTATTACGCTCCTGCACCATAAATTATGTGATAAACTTGCATATGGACCTCAGTCCCATGTGCTATTTGTTGTTCTAATACCCTTCAGAAATTTCCTGTAATTTCATTGGTTGGTGTTCTTAGATATGCGGGTATTAAAAACTGCATATATCATCATTTGTTTACAATGTCACCAAAAAACAGTGTAAACAGTTAAGTATAAATAAATCTTTTGAAAATTTAAATTTACTATCTATTAGTATAATGTTAAAAATATAGAGAGAAAGATGTACATATTTTTTAATAATTTGAACAGTTTGGCAATTTAGGTTAAATTTTTACTAGGAATTACTTTTTTAGTGCATCAATTGCTGATATCCGTCATACAGCTAAACTGTAAGTTCAATTTGAACCCTGGTCTCTTGTGTAACTTGGTTCAGTGAGCGAATTTTAGTGATAAAATTATATGTGTGTTTGAATAGGGTTAAATATACTGTGATTTTGAAATTTGGGACCGTATAAGAGTTTTTTAATGATTGCAAATTTGTTTAAATGACTCCACGTGTGATGTCATCACTAAAAAATAATAAATGCAACCATTAAAAACCTTATATAAGGTCGCAAATTTTAAAATTACAGTATACTTGGCCATATGATTATTAGCTGATCCATATATGCAGACTAAGATTTATTCATATGGAGGAAGAAACTTTTAAGTTATGGATAACCAACCATATAATTGTGTGTTTGCTACCCACTTTAAATAGAAGTGTGGAGAACAATATCTAGTGGTAGGGTATTAGATCTAGAATCGGAGGGTCCTAGGTTTGGTGCAATACCACTGCCGTATTTAATGTTCCTGAGCAAGACACTTTATCCACATAAATTTATGCTTAGTTCTGGTTAGTTTAGTTTAAACAATATTTTATTTACATAAGTACATATATTTAGCATACATTTAACAATAAAGTCATACGTTTAACGAATTATTGTGGAAAGGATACAGAAAAAAGCTTTAGAAGCTTGTGTAAATCTGCTTCCATAACAGTTATTTTACATTTCTTTTAGACTTTATCATATTGTTCCGAAATAATTTCAGTTTGGCCAAATGTGCAAAAATTGATTAAAGAAGTAATGGTTTATTCAAAATATTTCAAAAAATAAAAAAGAGAGTATTGGTTGAAGAGAAGGAAAGAAAGAAAGAGACTCCACTGATTTTATTTTCTTTATCGGTTCATTCCGATACAGGGGATAGGTATTTTGCAAGTTTATGTTTATCAATCCAATCCATTCATTAACCATTGTTTCTTACTATCCAAGATCAAATAGAGGCGTGTTGTTATAATTAAGTAAGTAAAAAACATGACAAGTCATTATCTATTTAACTGTGTGCGATACTCAAAACGTTTGGTCTTTATAATATAATTTTGAACTGCCATGAAAATCGAGTTGTTGTCAGTTAATGTAAGCTTTTCATTACCATACAGAAGATCATTCAAGGAAAGATCATGTGGATAAGCTAATTTTATTTCAGTCATTATTCTTTGTCTATTTTGGTGAAATAGTCTGCACCTGAATAAATAATGATATGTGTCCTCAATTTCACCACAAAGACAATTTGGACTTGCAACTATGTTTTTATTGAATAAATGTTGATTCAAGTTACTGCAATTTGTACAAAGTTGTATATGATATATTTGGGCAGTTAGGTTTCCTGTATAATTGTGATTTGGAACCTTTTGTTATTAGCGTTAATATTTTATTTGAATATATTAAGGGAAGGCAACTCTCTTATGAGGTGAGGAAGAATATTCCATTCACGCACAGTTATGAATGAATTAAAATATAATTGAGTACTAGTATTACATGAAAATGTCCTAAGGTCTTGTGCATTTCGGATGTTATAGCCAACAAGATTCCCAACATTTTCAGGTAATAGTTCTGGTTTTACTGAGGGAGGCTTCCAACATGATTTGTCATTGTCTAAATTGTAAGGACTTGTCTTACAATCAATATAAAATAAATAATAAGTTTAAAACAAAAATAAAAGTCAATTTTGAATACCATTGATTTTGTTTAGACTGAAATATTTAATTGTAGATGTGAATTTGGACTATACATAGAAATTAATAGTTAGCATGTACAGAATTCTAGTTTTGAATATAATATTCGATACAGTGAATATTCTAACATTTTGCACATTGACAGTAATTCAATTTACCTGTGTTAAATTAAAAAAGTCGTACATGTATGTTATTAAACAAACATTAATGTACAATGTTGTTGTGATACTTTCCTGAGCTTCCTTGATCATTATAATACATGTATATCAAACCCACATCCCAGCAGACATACATATTACTTAATGATTTTAAAACAGTAATTTGAATAGTTTACAGCACAAAGGCTTGATTTTGTTCTAATGAAGAAACATGTCACCATTTCTAGTCTATCTCATCATTTCTAGTCTACATCACCATTCCTAGTCTACCTCACCATATCTAGTCTACATCACCATATCTACTCTACATCACCTTTTCTAGTCTATATCACCATATCTACTCTACATCACCATTTCTAGTCTACATCACCATATCTATTCTACATCACCTTTTCTAGTCTACACCACCATATCTTCTCTACATCACCATTTTTAGTCTACCTCACTATTTCTAGTCTACATCATCATTTTTGGTTTACTTTACCATTTCTAGTCTACAACACCATATTTAGTGTACATCACGATTTCTAGTCTACCTGACTATTTATACCTTATCATTTCAAGTCTATTCACCATTTCTTCACAATTGTTAGTCTACATCACCATTTGTAGTCTAGCTAACGATTTCTAGTCTTTCACAAGATTTCTTGTCTACATCACCATATAAAGTCTTCATCACCATTTCAATTCTATTCACCATTTCAAGTATATTCACTATTTCTAGTCTATATCACCATTTCAAGTATATTCATAATTTCTAGTCTTTATCACCATTTCTAGTATAATCACCATTTCTAGCCTACATCACCATTTCTAGTCTATATCGCTATTTCTAGTCTACATCACAATTTCAAGTATACATCACCATTTCTAGTCTACATCACCATTTCGAGTCTAATCACCATTTCTAGTCTATATCACCATTTCCAGTCTACATCACCATTTCAAGTCTACATCAACATTTCAAGTCTATTCTCCGTTTCTAGTCTTTATCACCATTTCAAGTTTATTCACCATTTCTAGTCTTCATCACCATTTCAAGTTTATTCACCATTTCTAGTCTACATCACCATTTCAAATTTATTCACCATTTCTAGTCTTCATCACCATTTTTACGCGTCTGACTATCAATCCAGGGGTCGTGAGTTCGAATCCCCCGCTCAGCAACAGTCTCGGTGATGATTGATATACGACATTGTGTCTCATTATCATTCGTCTCTCACCACTGATTCAAGTGGGAAAGTTATCAGTTACTTGCAGAAATGGGGTGTGCTCGAGTACTGGTTAATCCCAGGAAACAGTGGTTAGGTTAACTAATCGTCTATTAGCCCTCAATGGCATAAAAATGACGCTAAATATTCAATCAATCAATCAATCAATCATCACCATTTAAAATCTACCTCATCATTTATAGTCTACCTCACCATTTCTAGTTTCAATCACCATTTCAAGTCTATTCATCATTTCTAGTCTTAATCACCATTTCAAGTCTATTTATCATTTCTAGTCTTAATCACCATTTCATGTCTTTTCATCATTTCTAGTCTTCATCACCATATAAAATCTACCTCACCATTTCTAGTCTCAATCACCATTTCAAGTCTATTCATCATTTCTAGTCTTAATCACCATTTCAAGCCTATATACCATATCAAGTCTGCGTCATCATTTGTATCCGATGATACACGGAATGTGTACATCAGGAGCGTAGATTCTTGTAGGTACTGTAGGGACGTGTCTACACTTTTTTCTGAGAAATCTAGAAAAAAATAAAAATGCCAAAAAAGCAATAATAATCGGACCCTAGGCTACTTCATTTTCCCCTTTATTTATTAAAGTGAACATACCTTAAAACATTACATTTATATGGTTATAAAAACAGTGAATTGAAGGTTAATATCAATGATAACCTGGCCCCTAAAATCATAAGAAATATACCCCAAAAGGCATCTACAACAGTCTAGCTGAAATTACTTTCCAGGGGGACATACCCCGAACCCCACTACAACTTTGCCTTCACATCGTTTTCAACCAAACTACGCATCTGTACGTGCACAGTAAAAATAGAAAATGCCGCAACAGAAAACATGAGAAAAAAAATGCCTTTAAAATCATATTACATATAATAAGTAGTATACTAAAATACATATACAAGTCAACAAAAACAATACATTAACGTTCGATGCCCGTTGTATCGTGCTGACATTCACTCCAGTATTCAATACAATTCAGTTAAAAACTCCAGAGTATAGCATAAATTAACAGAACAGAACATAACAGAACATTTTATTTCAGACTTGTACATAAATACATCGTCATAGTAACATATTTACAACACATAATATCATGTAAAAATATATTGTTAATCAATACATCATTTGTACTGCCATTTTCCATTAAACTTAACTAAATTCAATTGTTTTCTTAATATCAACACCAAAATAATGCACATATTTAATATCCAGATATTACAGTAAGTGGGTTAGTTTTTAAGTATCTTTTTTCAAAAAAAAAAACACAACAAAAACACACATAAATTGAAATACTCATATGTGAATACGTGGCATTTAAAATAGATTTGCATTGTAAATACCACAGGCCCTATCTTACTATAGCTTTTGGAAAATAAATTGTTTACTATATATAGCTTTCCAGATAGGGCCTGTGGTAAATACTAGCTATGGTATTGTGGTTTACCTTTTGCCATGTGCCAATAGTACTGTTATAAATGTAATATTATAATATAAATAACTATAAACAACTTAAAAAATCAGTCAGTTTTGTATATTCAACATAATTAACAAAAGCTCATTTCACCAAGATGTTGAATATTCATGGAACAAGCGGTGATGACTACTGACCGCGGGTCTGAAACGACCAAGCGGCTCGACTCATTGATCCGGCACATATGCTTTTCTAAGTTTGTCTTTTAGAAAAGCAAGCGTCGCATAAGATCAAGACTATCCGGCATGATGTTCTGTAGCGGAACATTTAAATTAACGAAACTTCAAAATGAAACCTTTTTAAAGTCCACACTCCATAGTTCCCCGCCCCACACACCCGGACTTATTTGGTGGAAGGAACGCCCGCTGATCATCACTTCCCCTCCCCATTTCCCCTCTTCTTTTTTTCCTTTTATACTTTGCTCTATTCCTACTCTGGGTTCCTATATCTCCAAATAAGTTATTTCATTATGTTACATACAAAATAAATATGGTTATCTTATTGGTAAATTCACAATATAAAATATCATTAACTTTGTTTGCTGCTTGATTTATTGCTTTCTCAATTTACTTATTTGTTTATATAGTTTAATTGTAGCATACACCAATAAAACTTACATACCATTACACACGTATCAACATATGAATAAGTATGCAACAAAATGTATTATTATATGACTATGTTTATGTTGTAAATAAATTTATGAAATCAAAAATTTAATCACAAAAAAGAAAGAAAATAAAGTCACTATATGGAGAAAGTGGTGAAGAGAAAGACCACACCTACAACAGACATGATTATCTACCTACAGGAGCTGGGCCCGATTAGCTCAGTCGGTTACGCGTCTGACTATCAATCATGGGATCGTGAGTTCGAATCCCTGCCCGGCAACAGTCTCCGTGATGAATTGATATACAACATATATACTGGTTAATCCAAGGAAACAGTGGTTAGATCAACTGATCGTCTGTTAGCCCTCGATGGCATAAAAATGACGCTAAATATTCAGTCAATCAATCAATCTACCTACAGGAATTGATCTTGATGAGTCTTATGTTCCAGCTTTGATAAAAAGATTGACACTTGGCATTTTTCCGAGTATGATCATTTGAAGAAAAACAAACAGTAAATACATTAACGTTCGATGGCCGTTGTATCGTGATGATATTTGACATCAGTCTCATATTCAAGCTTTGACCAAACAGATGGACACGTTGACATTTCATCAGTATGGCCATTTGATGAAAAACAAACACCGAAAACAACATTTGCATTGAAGTATTAAACAGCACAAAGTTCAGGGTGTTAAAGCTGACAGAAAACTACCTCAGCTGCAAATGTAGAAATTGGTTCTGTGCTGAAACACGAGTTGTCCCTTGTACCTCTGTCACTTGCTAGGGTTGTAGGACCTAGAATATCTCTACCACATAGGCTGAATTGTTGATGGCTTGAAAAGTGATTTTAACTTGATGACCTTCCTAATTATTTACTGCGAATGTGCACAATTGTGATGGTCGCGTTACGATTCAGTCTCTCGGCACTCTAACAAATGTTCTTATTATGTAGCGATAGTGCATATTAAAACTACTGTAAATAATTATCTGTCTTTGTTAAGCAATATTGGGGAATATTACTTATTTTCCATGCAGGTATACATTTTGTCCGACCTCTATTGTGACCGTATAAAGCTATTTACTTCAGTTTTAATGTGCTTAGTTTGTTTAAACTTAATTTTGCCTGTTTTTATGTATACTTTTATATTTTCAAAATTTTATCAATTTTGCACTCTTTTGACCTTTGACCTCAATTAGACCTTCATTTGACAACATTTTTAAACATATTTTGTTAATATTCTAAGCAGTGGTTTACGACAATCATATTTCTATAGTATTCAGTTGACGACTAAATGGACCATAAAAGACTACTAAATCCTGTTTTCATCCATTTTCCTACAGAATAATATTTATTGTATCTATCAAATGCACGTACTCCGATGAACGTTCTGGTACACGAACACTATCCCGTAGATATTTATTCCTTCGAATATTTGGTAATATTGTGGATGTTTTACGCCAGAGGCACCGTCACATCGTGATTTAGATCTTTTGTCATGGGGACGCGGATATTTGGTTGTTCTTTTATATTTTTCTGTATCTGCACATAATATCAAATCCAGGTAGTACAATGGACTTTCTGGTGCCTTTTTTTTGGTCGATGTAACAGAGTCCTAAATAAACTTAGAAATTGACTAAATCTTCCATTGAAATCTTCATCTAAGATTTTTTTTTTCAATTGCATGTGCACATTCACCTTTTTCATTTATTGTCGACACGTCTTTATGTTCCTTGTCAAAACGTTCTGCAGATTTGCTTTCGGAAGAAATTACCAGTGTACCGAGTGTTTTTTCGACATCCAAAATATCTTGAATATCTTTATTACGCTGGAATTGATATTGCCGAAACTTACTTCTATATGCTTTCTTACACAGAGTATCGCGCAAAGATACCATAGCAAAATGGTGATGGAGCAATGTCACGATGACGAAGACGCGATGTAATATCGCGTCATCGTCATCGTTCTGTCATGGCATCGCTCCACCACCATCGTGTCATCGCATCTTTGTCATCGTGCCATCGCTCCGTCACCATCGTGTCATCGTTCCATCACCATCGTGCTATCGTACTGTCGTGTCATCACCATCGTCTGAATGACACTTCTAACAAGCAAATATCTCTATGACGGACTATTATAATAAGCACATACCTGTATAAATGACACCTCTAACAAGCAAAGACCCTATGAATATGAAATTAAACTTAACCGCTTACTCGGGTTTAATCGATGATGCCAGAACATTTTCGAACGTTTATGAATTCATAACTGAGATTATATACACTAAATCATTTACAATACTGAACGGGTCAGGTCTTATTCAAATATTGGCGATAAAAGTGAGATTAAATGCATGTGTTTAAGTTGTTGATTATTTGCACCAGATATGATCGAGATAGCCACACTCATAACAGCGTTTATTGAATTAAAAGGGTAGACTTTACTGATTATACTGCTTTAAAAGACTGATATTCTCAAGTCAAACAAATGTGAGCGGCAAACGTAGTGAGTGAGTGGTCCAGTGGTAGAGCGTCGGACCCATGATCGTAGGGGCGCGGGTTTGATGCTCCGTCACGGCTATGTGTGGTGTGCTTGAGTAAGGCACTTTTCCGGATATGCTTAGTACTGGTTCTACCTAGGTAGACCTCAAGCGTGATTTGGAAACATTGCTATAGCCTGTTTTACAATCAGAGTAAAATAAATAAGATTAAACTAAATAAACAAGACATTATACACAACTTCAATATTTGCCTTTATTATGCCAATGAGCAGCAGGAGAATACGTCATTCTTTTTATAAATTACATGACCAATCAAAGACAAGCTTGATAACATAACGTTTTTATATTCACAGGCAGTGATCTTTGTTTATTTTCTAAGGTACAGCAACATATCTGCCTACAGCCCAGGAATACTCGGCGTGGTAACGCTGACCTACGACAATGCCTCCGAATTCTGCCAGTCCGTCTGTGTGGGTTATAGTGTGAGCTCCAGCGGATATTCCTTCAAAATACGCAATGGAATATGAACCCAACCCGGGAACAATGACAGACGGCACCGTACTGTTAGCCGCACCAGACGAACCGTCCAGCTGTAATCCCGAAATATTGAACGTGTCGCTGATCGTGATAGACACAAGATTCTTATCAAATCCTTGAGGGACAACAAAACTGTAACTCGAGTCAAATTCGGTGATTGCAGGTATAACAACCATGGAAGGATCACCCAATTCTGCTGTATTAGCACTATTGGTTTCATATCCATGACCAAACTGCGTAACCAAAACACCTCTGTTTGCTTCTACTACCACAGTGGTCCTATTATAGAAATTAAAGAATTGCGACATAGCCTCGTTTAATTCAACAGTCTCAATGACGGATCCATTTACGTCTCGGATGTTAACTGCAGTGCCATTGCTTCCAGCTGTTACCATTAGCGAAAAATGTGGACGCCATCCCATGTACGATGCTATAAATTTAGTTTGGTAAGATTCTGTCGGTGGCATTTGTTCCAACTGATGATCACAATTGGCGATAACATCTTCAGGGACACGACCACACGCATGTCCACTCAGAACTACGATGTTTTCGTTGGCTGTAATGACTGCGTTGTTTGTATCGTCATCCTTGTACAGGAATGTTTCGAGGCGATTCAGCGAAACTGTTTCAGAGAGTCCATTTGCATGACGTACTGTGACGTTGGTTTGATTACGCGTTCCAACTACTAATATCTGACTACCTCGACTGGTGCCACTTTCTTTTGAAACCGATATATAACTTGTTGAAAGGCAATCTTCTGGAAAAACAAGAGTTCCGTCCACAGAAACATCAATAAAGTTACTTGACGCATACACAGAAATATCGTTATTTGCGGAAATGTGAACACCTTTTTGAGAAAACGTACGCTCATCTGGAGTAAATGTCTCAATGCTGGAATTTAGTATTTCCTTGTAGTACCCATCTACTTCAAAGGAAGTCCGGTAGTTAATAAAAGGAACGTCTACTGTTACATTTGTCTTCTCATTTGAAGCTATATATAAAGACAATGTAGTGCTGATGTTGCTGACACCATCAGTCAAAAATGCAGTTATAAAAGATTGTCCTCTCGAGCTACAACCTGAAATAATATAAATTATAAATGAATATATTGACAATTTATTATGATGAATATAAATAAAACAAAACACAATGTAATGACGTGTTATGGGCGTTGTTTTTACACACATAACTTATTACCAAAAATAATTACTAATATTGAAAACAATTTTAAACATGATTATTATATTATATCTTCTGAGACAAGAAACAAATCTACTCATATGTTTCCCTACGCTACTTGTTAACCTTCTGTTTCTTACAGTTGAGAATATGTTTTGCATTGTTTTATCAATTTAGATACATTCAAATATGTTTAAGCGGTCACCTCTATTAAGCAGCCACTTGTCTTAAGTAGCCATATTTGCTATTCTTTTAGAGAGAACCTGGATTTAGCAACAACATATCTTAAAGGGCTACTATTCTCCTTCCAAATGACACAGCTATCACAACAGCATATATATCAAACATATACTGAACGTAACAGCTAACCCGCAAAGTTTATATTTCCAATATCTTCGTTAAAAAAATAAGTAGAATTTGTACACAACATTAAAAAATTACAATTATGTTTTGGTTTTAAATAATTGTGAAATTCTATACAGTCATTGTTATCCTTAATGTTCTTTCTTACTGAAGTCCAAATTTCAAGGAAATTGCATTGATTCTTTTATAGAAAATACATGAAATGTCAAGTGACAGGTTAGCTGTTACGTTCAGTATGTACAAAATAATCATAATATCAAGTATAAAAATACATATCAGAATCGGTGACACTTTGGGACGTACACTTGGAACGATCAGTGACAAACGCGTCACTGGATATCTTTATAATGGTTTACGGGTACATCTAGGATCAATTTTACTTACGCGTGCAGGTTTGTCCGTTGTCATTAGTAGCATAGCCTTCGGGGCACTTACACTTATAAACACCTCCCGCAACGTCCTCACATGTCGTCTGCGGATTGCTGCAGGGATTGGAGGCACAGTTTGGTCCAGCTTAAAAAGAGGAAGCGTTTATACGAGGGGTGATCAATAAACAATATTATTCATTCCATAAGTTATAAACCGTGAACACGTAAATGGTGAAATTTCATTCAGATAGATTTATTTGCTGTGCATCCGATGATACAAACAAACAAATCTTGCGTTCTCGTTCTCGTTTTTATCGTAGTCTTAACAGTATATGCCGTAAACACTGCAATCAAATATAATTGGAAAAAGAGCTACACGGAGCTGTATTAGTGTGCGTTTATATGTATATGGCAATAGCTAGAAACTTTCGATCCCCATATAAATAGTTGCAGCATAATATGGCTTCTAAAGCAGACAAAGGGTTTAGTTCTTGCATTGCTAACAGAAGTGTCGTATTTCAGTGGCTAATGGGTATACATAAAACAGACTATGAAGTCACCTTTTTTAGAAGTTGTTAAAAAGATTGAAAAAGACCATTTCTGTTAAAGGAGATAACGTTGAAGATATGAACCAAATATCATCAAGATATTGTGTGTTTTTTTTTATTACCAACATAACAATACTTATTGAACGCCCCTCGTATAATACTACGTCATAGGCTCTGTTCCTTATTATAAAAACCTCGCTAGAGAATAGCAGATTTTAAAAAATTCTAACGTTAATATTTAGTCTCATATTGACATTGCAGCATGGACGTCAAGCTCTTCATATTGTAGTTACATACGATACAACTACTTTACATGCACTTGGTAAACGACACATTTATAAAAATAAAAATGTCACGTGACATAATGTCTGAATTTCTTTGGGTGTGTAACGTTACTTTTGTCGTTGCCGCCTCTGGAAGCGGAACAGCAGTTAATCTACAAGTAAATTAAATATCCAATTAACGGACCTAAATAAACTGTCAAAATGGTGAAAATAACTTTGGGAAAAGTATATCAAGTTAAGGCAAAAAAACCCAACAAAAACAGTTGTTTCTGATGGCCCGACCGACAGTAATTTATAACTGCCGACCGTGATTTATTATGACTTCATGGAAGAAAAAAAAAGTTCCTACCTACTGACCCTGTTTTTTGTTTGGCCATGCCATCAAAAACATACCCTTTTTGCCTAACTTAAATATGATAGATTCATGATATATATTAATATTCCGGTTGGTGACAAAATGTCTTACATATTGTGTTATAAATCCATTTTCGGTAATATGATATGAGCGCTCCAGCCTTATTGCCACCCAGGCAACCATCTCTGACGTCACCAAATGAGTGTAGTGCCGCCAATGTCCATCTTTTACCAATCAGACACACCACCGGTGATCCCGCATCTGCCTGTTGTGGACACAGACAGTTGTAATATGTCATTTTCGTATAACTTAGCATAACTTCCCATAGCGTGATGGTGCAAGGACAACTGTAATAACTGATTGATTGATTGAATGATTGATTGATTGATTGATTGATTGATTGATTGATTGATTGATTGATTGATTGATTGATTGCATTTTAAGAATAATGTTTATGCCATCGAGGTCTAATAGACGGTCGCTTAACCTAACCATTGTTTCTTAGTATCCAGAAAGGTTAACCAGTACTCAAGCACACCCCATCTCCGCTAGTAACTGATAATTCAGCGGGGGGAGACGAATGATAATGAGACACAATGTCGTATATCAATCATCAAGGAGACTGTTGCCGGACGGGGATTCAATCTCAGGACCCCTGGATTGATAGCCAGACGCGCTACCGACTGAGCTAATAGGGCCCGGCTTATAACTGTAATAAACACATACAATTGCTCTAATTTAACCTACCGATTCATTGCCAAACTTCTGTTGATATGAACATGACGTTATTTTTTAAATATCGGTGTCATACGATGACTGAAAGTTGCTCTAATTTAACCTACCGATTCATTGCCAAACTTCTGTTGATATGAACATGACGTTATTTTTTTAAATGTCGGTGTCATACGGTGACTGAATGTTGCTCTAATTTAACCTAGCGATTCATTGCCAAACTTCTGTTGATATGAACATGACGTTATTTTTTAAATGCCGATTTTTTAGAGTCGAAATGAATTTCAAAGTTAAATGTTTAATGTTAAATTTGTTTGTTTTATGTGATAACAATACTCTCATATTCGTATTCATTACTATTAAAATTTAAACAAAAGCAATACATTTAGAATCTAGATCCACATGCTCAACAGAGTATTGCATAATACATGTAGATCCAGATCTATATTTTTGTTAACTTGTTTTATAAATGAAATAATAAATGAGCACCCATTTAAGGGCCTCTTTTCCTTACAGTTGAAAGATGTATGACCTATGACATATACTTAATTACGTAGGTTCTATACTTAATGAGCATTTACATCAATGAAAAATCTCATACGGTTGCTTTGCTAATGGTTGATTGATTGATTGAATATTTAGCGTCATTTTTATGCCATCGAGGGCTAACACACGATCAGTTAACATAACCACTGTTTCCTGGGATTAACCATTACTCGAGCACACTCCATCTCCACAAGTAACTTATAACTTTCCCACTTGAATCAGTGGCGAGAGACGAATGTTAATGAGACACAATGTCGTATATCAATCATCACGGAGGCTGTTGCCGGGCGGGGGATTCGAACTCACGATCCCTGGATTGATAGTCAGACGCGTGCTTTGCTAATGGAATAACAGTAATAAAATTTAATCATTTTCTTTATAGATCTATTTAAACACAACGTCTGAGAGTATTTAATAAACCATTAAAGTTTTAATAAAATAAAAAGTATATCCAAGAAAGTTGTTAATAGAGTAGCTAAACACCCGGTATTGGTTTATTTATAAAGTAGCGTTTAATGCATTAAATTAGACGGCTAGCTGACTGTTTCACACCATTTAGTTAAATAGTTTACATCTGAAATATCACAAATACACTGACAAAAGGACAGTAATTTAGTATGAATATACACTGACAATAAGGATAGTAATAAAGTATGAATATACACTGACAAAAAGGATAGTAATAAAGTATGAATATACTCTGACAAAAAGGACGGCAATAAAGTATGAATACACGAATATTGTCCGTATGACTATAATAGCTGTACCTGACATGGGCTGCCATTGTTACCTGTTGTATAACATAGGTTCCTCTCATTCTGGAAACCAGGCAGTTTGGCGCATTTTGTTTTATGCTTAACTACCACAGCAAGCTTTTTGAGAATACCGGGGTATCCCCATTTGGTTTCTGTAAAGAGATGTCACAAAACCACATTGTCCTGTTACGTTACTATGCACTCCATCCGACATAAAAAAGACAAGAAAGTGGGGATGAATGCGGCCTTTCCAATTAACCATATGTTCGGTAAGTTGAGGCATATCAAGAAAACATAGTTTTAGAGAGCAAGTATGTGTTTTTAAACGTGAACTACCATGGACATGTCCAGGAACTTTCGTTAGAGGGGGCGCACATTGAACACAAAGAAGGCCATAGAAAGTTTTTATTTTTATAAAGGGCTTAAATATGTGAAATTAAACCTATAATTTCGATTTTTAGAGTGGGCGCACGCAGGGTACGCCCCCTCCCTGAATCCGCCCTTGAACATACCTATTTATAATCTTATTTGGGCGTGGAAATGTTTGGAAAGCAAATGGCATGGAAAGGAGCTGGTCATAAAAAAATGCTCGAAATCTTATTATGAAGATCATCCAGTGCAAACATGTTGCAAACATAGTTAAACAAAGTTTTCTTGTATTACAGAGTGACGTCACGACCCATGGCACAACAACAACGTGTCATCACTGGACCAATTATAAACTACATACCAGTCTAATCTGCAGTACAGACCCAGCTCTCCCGATTGGGTCCGTTAAATAGCAATGTTGGGAAATACACATTTGAGCACGTTGATTGGTCAGATGCTTCAATAGAAAGTTTAAATGTCGTCGCAGTTTAGTAAGCGTTTTATTGCATTTGCATTGTGGGACAGGCATATAATTCCCTTCTTTTTCATTGGGGGCGGGGTTAATAGACCTTATTCTGGAGATATCAGGTTCTGGGATAGACTGGTATCATTCAGTTTACACGTTATATCCGTATTATCATTATTAGCCAAATCAATCAAATCGAATTATAAATATGTTTATGTTAGAATATTACTCTATTGTCACAAATATGAAAATACTAGTTCTTACTTTTATTAAATCTCTTCCCCCAGCCTGTCAGTCTGCACATCTTGAATTTGTCTCCTTTAGTTACAATAATTTCGTCCAGTTTTTCTTTTGACAACCTTGGGATGATACCAATGGAAGCACGATTTATCTTAGCCTCATTTGAAAGTCGTATCAACGCTATGTCATTCGTAGTTTCTGAATACCCGGCATGCTTTATATGCAAAAACAAAAATATTTATTTGATTCATTCCCTTTTTTAAATTAAAGTTGAGATTTGATAGATGTGATTTTCCTTTGTTAAAATGTGATACATTAAAACTACCAAAGCAAGATGTTTATCTCATTATAAAAGAAAAAGCATTGGTTGATGCATTCGTTAGTATTAAAGATGCATTACCTATAACATTCTGTTCAATAAATAATGGAAAGCTTATTGAATGACAAAGAGGAAGGTCCCATTTGAAGATAAGTGTTGATTCCGTCCTTATAGTTTATCTTATTCATGAGAAATTTTTAATACACAGGTCGGCATTTTCCGTTTTATTCGTCAAAGTTTTAGCATAACCCGACACTGGCCAATGAGTGATTTTATCGCGGGTCGCGATATGAATATTCGGTCTACAAATTTTAATAATTTTATACTACAGAGACAAAATACAATATAAGTTATTGAAAAGAATATCTATAATATATGATGTTTGATATAAATGTTCAGTTTTACTGCTAAGATCGAAAATATATCGGCGATATAAGTGAGGTTCCTGTAAGAGTAATAAACAATTATATAGAGTGAAAATAGTTTATGTTGATTTACAGACATTAGTAAATAGGCGGACCATTCATATAATTTTATACACTCAGGAACGCACCACTTACATACAGGTTATTTTAGTGTAGAAAATGCAATTCGATGCTAAAGAAAGATTATATACGTTAAGAGTGTTATCTCTGTCTTCTATTGTCAAAAGTTCACGACTGCAACTTGAATTTTTCGAGCATTTTTTTCCCCATTTTTCGAAGTTACCCCGAAAAGTGAAAATTCACAGGCGTCAATAACGATACATGTATCCACGCGAATGGTTCATACACTCGTTATTGACGCCTGTGAAATTTCACATATACATTACTAGAGACAAAAGATATTGGCTCATACACTCGTTATTGACGCCTGTGAAGTTTCACATATTCATTGCTAGAGACAAAAGGTATTGGCTCATACACTCGTACTGAACACCTGTGAAGTTTCCAAATATACTGCTAGAGACAAAATATATTGGCTCATGCGCTCGTTATTGACGCCTGTGAAGTTTCACATATTCATTGCTAGAGACAAAAGATATTGGCTCATACACTCGTACTTGACACCTGTGAAGTTTCCAGATATATTGCTAGAGACAAATTATATTGGCTCATGCACTCGTTATTGACGCCTGTGAAGTTTCACATATTCATTGCTAGAGACAAAAGATATTGGCTCATACACTCGTACTTGACACCTGTGAAGTTTCACATATATATTGCTAGAGACAGAAGATATTGGCTCATACACTCGTACTTGACACCTGTGAAGTTTCACATATATATTGCTAGAGACAAAAGATATGCCCAATTACTTTCATCAAGTCCTTATCAATGTAATACAACTTATATGCTAAATAATATACTTAACGTATATGTATTAGAGCGATGTAATTTCACTGTTCTATTGCCTTGTTTAAGTAAGGTTTTATCTTTGCTTGCTCAAGGTCATTAACCACTCGCCTAATACTGAACGTTTGTCAGTTACCTAGATACAGTCAAACCTTAAGCAGCCAGACAAGGGAAAGCGCAAAAGTGACCTTTTAAGACAGGTTGCTGCTTAATACAGGTTTATTTACTATGAATGCACAGAAATGGGAAATAAAACAATATGGTT
>CM055896.1:16111961-16344461 GCA_029582155.1 Panopea generosa | reverse complement strand
TTTCTGACCGCTGATTCAAGTGGGAAAGTTATCAGTTACTTGCAGAGATGGGGTGTGCTCGAGAACTGGTTATACTTTCTGGATCCCAGGAAATAGTTGTTAGGTTAACTGATCGTCTGTTAGCCCTCGATGGCATAAACATGGCGCTAAATATTCAATCAGCTATTCAAAATTATAAAGCTACGTTTTGAAAATATAAGTTATCTGAACTTAACCACATATAAATCTATACTTTCATTGATTTTTTTTATCATATTAAAAATGTTGTGTTTTTATATGATCACCGGTGTGCAATATAAGATGCCGTTCATGATTGTTGAGGGTCTCATGTAGCATGTACTGGGATATTTTAATTTCATACAAGCAACAAAAGATAAATGATAACCCAAACTGTGTTTCCTTTCTGAGAACTAGAAAAAAATATATGGAAAACTTGTTCTAGTTGTTGGTTATCGTACCCAGGACCAGAGGGTCGTGGGTTCGATCCCTCGCAACGACCATGCGTGGTGCTCTAATGGTTGAATATCGGATCCAGGACCAGAGGGTCGTGAGTTCGATCCCTCGCAACGACCATGCGTGGTGCTCTAGTGGTTGAGTATCGGATCCAGGACCAGAGGGTCGTGAGTTCGATCCCTCGCAACGACCATGCGTGGTGCTCTAATGGTTGAGTATCGGATCCAGGACCAGAGGGTCGTGAGTTCGATCCCTCGCAACGTTAATGCGTAGTGTTCTAGTGCACGATATTTATTTGCTTCTTTGTATCAGTAAGGAGGCCCTCGCATGGGTCCCCTGTTCCCTGGATCTCTGAAAGTAATGACCATTGTTCCCCAGATCCCCAAAAGTATTTTGCCATAGTTCCCCAAAATATTTTCCACAGATGATGGATCTCAAATATTATATTTTGATCCCTGGATCCCTGAAAGTAGTCACTATCGATGTAAAATAAAACAAATTTATACCAATAGAAATAACTCAGGATAAAAACTTACCATTCTTGCTTGGCACGAAATGCATCTTATACGTATCCACTTTCACGCACTCTATAGTAATACCTAAATTACTTATATCTGAATATATGACCGGTTGGATAAGTGAATGTCAGAGGAGAGAGAAACGAATAATCAAATCTAATTAAACTTTGTCTAAAATATGCCTGAGGAAATGAATCAATACACAATGATTGAATACCCTTATCTTTGATCCTAATGTTTCCAGAGAGGGTCAATAAAGAGTCACCGTGACGGAAAGATCAAAATCTGTTTATTACTCATAGGCGTAGAAGCCGGGGGAAGTGGGCAGGGGGGGCGCTCCCCACACCCTTACCCCCCTCCCCAAAAAATGTTCAGGTTGGAGGGGATAGCATATGCTTTGCCCACCTCCACCGCCCCAATTATTTTACTCTCTCCTCAGTTTGCCCCCCCCCCCCTCCCACCCTCAACAATAATTGAAACGCTCCTACATCCATGTTACATGCACATACAGTAAAAACAAACCGTCAATGAAACGATGTTAATTCTAAGGTTTAAAGACGCTAAAATATCTATGACTGTGTATTTCCAATCTAATGTAGATATTAGATTTACCTTCGTCCCTGTGTATAATTCTACGAGAAAAACATGGTTGACGAAAGAGGAAACACTAGTTTGATGAAACACTGAACCATAAACATAACCGCAAAAAGACACCAATTCTTGGGGTCAATCGGACCACCTCGCCTTAGATAGTCTAATATCGAAGGATGACGGAATTGGCCCACTATGTACGAGGACTCCATGGTAACATTTATGTCCAAATCACAAAACAAAATCTGTGTCTGGGCTCAAATCTTCACTGAGTCAAAATCTGCAATTATAAAGAAAAAAAAGCATACCGTAACCAGTTTTTGTTAAAATTCGCTGGTACCTATCAAATTACAGGGTAATACTATGTCACCTATTCCCCGCAATGCGGTTCGAACAAACTTTTCTAAAATGACACAGAATTGCCCAGATATCTGATAGCAGCGTCAACTTTTCAATGGCGATTTGTAAAATGATAACAATTTAACACATGGTAGGAAAAATAAATGTACGATAACTTAAGAAAAACAACTGTTGTACATTAACCACTTCGACAACTCTCTGCCTCGGCAGAAAGTTTTGTGCTTTTATGGTATGGCCTTAACTTATGAAACACTATAAAAATTATATACGTACATACGTATATACATAAATATAATTTAATGCCTATATACATGTGATTTATTCTTGACGTCACCTTTTAATGTTTCTAATATAACCAATACATCAAATACCTATTGCCTATATTCTTTCTGTTAATAAATTTTCATCAAGGTAATCACATTGTAAAAACCTTCAGTTTTAGGCATCAATTGTTTGTTTTTACATTAAATGTTTGTAGTACATTTTTCTTTTAACATTTTAAACCGCAGCGTCGTTTAGTGGTAGAGCGTCCGCCTCGCATGCGGAAGGTCGTGCGTTCGATCCCCGACCGGGTCATACCAAAGACGTTAAAATTGATTCTAGAAGCTTCCTTGCTTGACACTCATCATTCAGAGGAAAGTTTAGGTCTGGTCTGCCCGGTTATAGTAAAAGGTGAATGGATGGGGTATCATACCATGTGTCATGATACTCCAGTGTGACTGAAATATTGTTGAAAGCGACCCTAAACACAATACAACAACAACAACAACAACAACAACAATAACATTTACAGTAGCTTTAACATTTTAAATTATAAGAAATTATGGTATGTCGCAGATATCATACCATACCACATTTGTATTAGGACTGTTATGGATATTCAATAACACTTTAAGCATACAGAGTGCGAGTTGCGGTGGTCTAGTGGTTAACATGCTTGCTCCAAGACCCAGAAGTTCCCGATTAGATTCCCGATGGGATTTCGTCATTTTTTTAAACAAACACCCACATTGCCTTATCCGGACAACGTACCGCGAAAGAGTGCAATTTGCCGGAAGGGATTCAAAGCAGTCAGAACAGTATACAGGGAGATTCATATCCAGTGCCAAACGTAACTTGAAGTATCTCACTGAACTTCTATGTTAATCAGTGATTCAAATGCTTGTAAACCTGTGCACTTTTTGCCTGTATATAAACCTCGATAGATGGTACTGCAGTATCCGTAGATAAAAAGATAGTAGTTCGAATATGTCTTTTTTCCTACATAACTTCGAATGTCCATATTTTAAGCGAGCATATTTTCTTTAGCTTCCGTTTTCATTACCGACGTCTAACCAAGTACCCCTTTAATCCAACTCCTTTGAAAGCGCTGTAAATGTATTTGTATTGTCCCTTATAGTTCCTTATACGATCTTTCCATTACACATTATTGCACGATTCAATCCTGGTATATTTTGTTTTGAGTAAAAATATCCCAATTCCAAGGGTTTTTGATTGATTGATTGAATAGTTAGCGTTATTTTTATGCAATCGAAGGCTAACAGACGATCAGTTAACCTAACCACTGTTTTCTGGGTCTCCTGGAAGGTTAACCAATACTCTGGCACACCCCATCTTCGCTTGAATCAGCGGTGAGAGACGAATGATAATGAAACACAATGTCGTATATCAATCATCACGTAGACTGTTGCCGGGCGGTGATTCGAACTCACGACCCCTGGATTGATAGTCAGACGCGTTACTGACTGAGCTAATCGGGTCCGGCCAATTCTAAATGAGAATAAATTCTTATTCCTTTAATCAACTCTGAAAATAAACATATCATTTAGACACCTTATTCAGAAAAAGTTCTTACATTTCAAGATATATCACGCTCGAAGAGTTCCTTGGTAGAACCAGAACTATGCATATGAGGATAAAGCATATTGTTTAAGGACACCAGACACCAGACGTTAGCCGTGGCGGGGGATCCAGCCCACAACCCGACAATCGTGGATCCGGTGCTCTACCACTGGACCTAGCCATCTTTAATAAAGTCAGGGCCTTTATAATACAGTGTTGAGTATTGTGACGACCCGGTGTTTTATACAGAACAAAGCACATTACAGTATAAAGGTCTTATCTGTAATATTAAGTCTTATCTTTAATATGTTGTATAATACAATTAGATATATACAGAACGTGCTATCTAATATTTAGACATTTGTCAAAAGCAGATATTTGTTATAGTTGGTTATAGCTCGAAATGACGTATGTATACGTTCTCCAGTTTTGTATTATAACGGTTTGCAGCATGTCGGATTTACTGGCGGTAACCTTAGATACTGGCACTGAATCTATAGAAGTCAACGTTGATCACAACGTGATTTTTCAGCTCCTTAGACGTATGGAACATCTTGAATCACGTGACAAGGCACGTGAATTCGAAATACGTTTGTTGCGCGCGCAGTTACATACTCAGAAGAAACGAACAGTGACATTGGAAGCCAAACTTCAGCGCCTTGTATCCAACACAGTGCTTAATGAAACCAAAGACAGGAAGAATAAGGAGGAACAAACGAAACAAGAAAACAATGAGGTAATGAATCTCAAAGATGTTACAGAAATGAAGGGTAAGGACTCCATAAAGACAGAAGCTGGTATACAAGATCCTGGTGACCCGGATAAAAAAGGTTACTGTTTAATTCATGTATTACATTGTTTTTTACTAAGCTATGAGGTACCGACATATAATTATATATTGCAAAAGTCCCGCTCATTGCCGGTAGTGACCTCTGTACATGTCAAGAAAATCGCAGAATGACGTCACAAAAAACTGTGCCTATTGATTTTTTAAATAAATTATGAAGTTAAAAAAAGTAATTTAATTTATAAGTGGCATCAGTTTTTTTACAAACCATTTTGTATTTCTAACTTTGCATGGTTTAATACCAATATTGATGTCTACGGTGTCCCGTTAGGGGCCATCGCATCATATTTAATAAATAAGAAAAGTCGAAACTACGATGATGAAAAGTCGAAACAACGATAATGAAAAGTTTTTCTACATCGTAGTTTCGACTTTTCAACATCGTTGTTTCGACTTTATACATCGTTGTTTTAACTTTTCTACATCGTAGTTTCGACTTTTCAATATCGTTGATTAGACATTTCACTTTCGTTATTTCCTTGTTTCAGCTTAACTTAAAACCATGAATTAATATACCGCAATGGCCCTTACGGAACATTTTAGACTGCTATTAAAGATTGAACGTCGTTTAAAATCATTTTCAGCACACAAATTTTATTTTAGCCCTTTTATTTTTACTTTTTTTGTAAAACTATAGTTACTGAATTTTTGTATTGTAATAAATGCATTTTAAAACATTTTGTTCAAATGCATTGTAAAAAATATGATTCTACAAATATAATGGTCATGATAAATTGATTCAATATAAGAACATATTAGCTATAATGCTATTTTACAACTGAGGAGTTTACTTATTTCAATATCCTTATTGGTATTTTAGCACATGTGTATGCATGATTTGGCGTTCCAAGATTAGCATCTATCTATCTATATCTATCTATATCTATCTATCTATCTATCTATCTATCTATCTATCTATCTATCTATCTATCTATCTATCTATCTATCTATCTATCTATCTATCTATCTATCTGTCTATCTGTCTGTCTGTCTGTCTGTCTGTCTGTCTGTCTGTCTGTCTGTCTGTCTGTCTGTCTGTCTGTCTGTCTGTCTGTCTGTCTGTCTGTCTGTCTGTCTGTCTGTCTGTCTGTCTGTCTGTCTGTCTGTCTGTCTGTCTGTCTGTCTGTCTGTCTGTCTGTCTGTCTGTCTGTCTGTCTGTCTGTCTGTCTGTCTGTCTGTCTGTCTGTCTGCTGTCTGTCTGTCTGTCTGTCTGTCTGTCTGTCTGTCTGTCTGTCTGTCTGTCTGTCTGTCTGTCTGTCTGTCTGTCTGTCTGTCTTTCTGTCTGTCTGTCTGTCTGTCTTTCTGCCTGCCTGCCTGCCTGCCTGCCTGCCTGCCTGCCTGCCTGCCTACCTACGATGGTTCTGGGGAAGAAAGAGTACTTATAATAATCAGTACTGGTCTGAATTTGACGATAGGATTATGAATATGACGATGTACTAGGTCTAGTGTTGAGGTTTATGTAATCTTCTGGCGGTATCGCCACGAGATAATGGGTTATGCTGTAAAACATGACTAGCCTCTGATCAATCCTTCTGAGCTCAAGCGGTCTCCAATGTAGGGAGCATTTCTGAGACACTAGAAGTGCGGGCAAAGTCATGATTAACCCACCGAGCAGCTCGTCGGTATGGGGAGACCAGACAGAGAAACAGTATTCGAGTTGGGCCTGACTGGAGTATTATATGCAGTAGCTTTTAGTGCTTGTGAATAAACTTTTATGTTTCTTCTCAGGAATCCTAAAGTTTGGTTTACTTTTTTAGTGATATTGTCGATGTGTGTGTTCCATGATAGGTCTTGTGAGATTGTGATATTGAGATAAGTTTTAGATGTGAACTGTGGCGACGGTGAAGTTTAATACAATGTGAGAATGCACATTTGTTTTTTTTATAATCGTAAATGGCATTCTTCGATGGGATTGATATTAACAACTTGTCTGTATTATATTAATTTGTTTGTTCGTTTGTTTGAATATGTAGCACCATTTTATACCATCGAGGGCTAACAAACGATTAGTTTGCCTCTTTTCTAGGGTCCTGGAATGTTAACCAGTACTCAAGCACACCCATCTCCGCAAGTAACTTATAACTTTCCCACTTGAATCAGTGGTGAAAGACGAATGGCAACGTGACTCGATGTCGTATATCAATCATCACGGATTGTATGACCAAGCCGAGATTCGAACTCACGATCACTAGATTGATAGTACGCAATGCATACTAAGCTAACCGGGTCATATATTTTTAAGAAACACGCGAATGGGTTTGGCCACAAGTTCTAACTACATTAGTGATTGCCACCCCCTTCAATTTACAATTAACATTGGAATTTCAACCTGTCTATACGCTATATGCCTTGGATGAGTATATATATATATATTCAGGTGCCGTAAACACACACCGTATAAAAAGGACAGAGGGAAATGAGATAACAGTGGGTTTCTTTGCTGCACTTACAAACCACCTAACTCATCACGGATCCAACCAATACGTCGCCTTCGATCACGTGATTACCAATATTGGCAACGCTTACAACCCTCACCTAGGTGGCTTCATTGCTCCGACGGCAGGACTTTACGTGTTTTCGGTCACTCTCCAGTCTATAAACGGTAGTTCGCATTACGCTCTCTGCTTGAATGGGCACGCTGTTTCTTTTATTTCCATCATTAAGTTCGAAAACAATTATCCGTCGTCTAGTCAAACGGTTGTTCTTCAGCTTAAACCATTTGATGATGTCGCTGTGATGAACCTTGATGAGAACAATGGCATACACGGTCACCACTATTCCACATTTACAGGCTTCCTCCTCCAACAAGATAATACCAGCGCCACTTCCATAGTCGGAAAATAAATCAAACCGGATAAATGCCGTTTATCGTCCAACGTACCATCTTCCATCAACTATGATTACCGACCAACTGCGAGTTGATCGATTTCTGTGAATCTTAATTTAAAAAAATGAAAAATACAGCAAGAATACAAAACCGAACTCATCCCTAAATCTGTTTTACTCCGTATAGTACCTGTTATTTCAATTTCATGTAAATATTTTTATGTTTCTGCAGTTTGCTTTATATGCACAAAAAATGCTTTAGTTTTTTAAAAGAATGCACTAGTAATGTGTTAGATGTTCATGGGATATGCACTTATATATTAATATAGGTGAATCCCAAGGTATCCATGTACGTTTATTTATATGATAGTTATTCTATACTGAACCAAAAAGGAAACTTTCGCTAAGTTTGAATGTGAATATTTTGTTAACATTTAACTAAATTTGGCTGACATCTTCTGTTTGTTGTATAATTATGTCTTATTAATCTACTGAAATAACTAAATTGGACAGAAAGTATTAATTTTATTGTTTGATTTGAATTTAAAACAGGAAGGGATGGATTTCAAAATCGGGTTATCAGTAGTGTGTACGGCCGCCGCGTGCGATGATGACTGCTTGACAGCGACGTCGCATTATAAGCATAAACAAGCTTGTGCTCTCACTGAGGCAAACGGAAGCACTTGACTTCTGTAGAATTTGTGAAGGTTCACATATTTATTAGTGGTTTTGTAAAAAGAATAAAGTTATCCCCAAAATATAAGATACTCTTGCAAACATAAGACATATTCTTCACATACAATATATGCAGTATGCATTTATCATTATACCCAGAAAATACTTGTATTACAGTGAATTACTGAGAGTTGATATGTACTGTTATGCCGGGTGTAAAAAGACACCAATGTGTATTCAAGATAATATTGTAAAATGGGCAATTGTATAATTTAAAAATGCAGTTTGTGCCATAGAATTGAACGGCTTAAATGTCTAAAATATAAAAAAAAATATGCAGGAAATGCATGCCACGAGCTAAATATCTTTTCGTGGCAGCGTGCCCCGGACACCCCTGGCAAAGTTGGAATTGTGCCTCCTGTGGAATCAAATAAGACAGTATAAAATAATTACAGCTCAACTTGTCCGTTGCTTCAGCATAATAATATCGCTTTTCATACAAACACAAAATGTATACTTGCGAGAGAGATTGTGATTTTGTCGTTGCTTTAAAGTGACATTTTTTTTCAAGTTTGTTAGTTGAATACCTATAACAGTTTCAATAAAAACAAATAAATATTTTTTTAGCTTTTACTGCGGTTTGAACACACGACATCCTGATTGACAGTCACAGGCGTACACCACTGGACCACTTTGGAGCCTAATAATAGCGAAAGAGTTAACACCTTTTACAGCTGTTAGGTTTTGAAAGGGACGTCATTCTAGTTGACCGGAACTAGAATTAATTCATACGTTTGATATACGTTTTGTGTTATGTAAATCGTTGTAAACGACTAAAAGATTTCGCTGGTGAATATAAAATACCTCGAAATGTGTACGATGTATCCAAACGTTTTGGCGGTTTGCTAGTACAGCGAATAGCCTCATTTTGAAATCCTTATTAATTTAAGGTCTACCCATCCGGTGGGATGTGGTTGTCTTACAATTGCTACAATCACCGGTCGTGGAGGATTGAGCACCTTTAACTTTGTTCTCTCTACCTTTTTTTATGTCAAATAAGATAACTTTCTGCTCTTGTGTTTGAATAAACCGCTTTGAGTCCATATTTGATATGGATGTCATATTTTTATAACTGGTTTTTCAAACACTTTTACTATTAGTACTCCGTTCTTATTTTATATCTGTCAGCTATTCTTTTGCTTTATTTATTCTAACGCTTTTTATTCTGTACAATCCCGTTAACGTCTGTTTCTGTAAGTTTACTACATTGAATGTGCTGACTCCTGCCCTATATATACTTGCTTCTATACGCAATCGTCCATATTTTCTACCTTTCGCTCGTTTTCGGTACAGTACCCTGTACCACAGGTACCAATATAGTAACCCTTTTACTGTTAAAACTAAACTGTTTCTTTGCAAACATTTAAAGGGTAAACGAATGTCGACAAATACGTTAAACATCATTTAAATTAAAACAAACATTTACAAAGAAAGAAAAAGCTGAATTCAACATACAAATACTCATAATTTACGGACTCGTCGCTATACATGATTAGTATTATTTAAATAAACTCTGCAAACTTCAATGAACAATTACGATACTATTAGTATACTGTTTAGCAAGCTGTTGAGCGTAATAATAAATGTATGATCCAAATGAATACGAAAACAATGAGTGTTGTATTAAACAAGTACTGTTGCTAGGGTAGATCACTCTGTGCCAGGTAACGTAAAATGTCGCACCGACGCTAAATGTCAATGCTGAGACCAACGCTAAAGGACTCACACCACTATTATCTCCCTTAAGTATTCCAAATCTACAGATAGAGGAGGTAGAAATTAAACTTTAATTTCCTTTTTCATTTGTTTTTAGGGCTTTATATTGCAGTGATTTATTTTTTCCTACCATGTGTTAAATGACTAGTATTTTAGAAATCACCACTGAAAATTTTATGCTGATACCAGATTTCTAGGTAATTCTGTGTCATTTTGGAATTGTTGGTTGACATGTTATTTTTTCTGCAAATTGATAGGTATCACAAAACCATTGGATTGAAAAAACAAACCTGGTCAAGGTTAGCTGTTTTTCCGTTATAATTGCTCTTGGACCAGTGAAGAATTGAGCCCAGGATGCGCTTCGTGGTGGGGTAGTCGCATGTTGATGTTTATAAATATTCCTTGTACTTCTTTAAAATGCATTTTCCCTGTTATAATGCTCATTTTAAATTTTTATTTCAATGGCATTGTTGATGTATTTTGAACACTGTACACACTGAACAGAAAAATCTTATACACACATGTTATACACACATGACACCTGCCTTTCTCATCATATTTTTGTGCAGAGGTTGACACATTTTCACTACTTTCATTTGGGCCTCTCTATGATTGACAAACCTTCAAACTTTTATTATTTACTATAGAAAAAAGAACATAAAACCAATGGTGGTTTACACGTTATGTCGCAAGATTTGTACTCCCGGTATATGTCGCGACTGTGGGGATCGCTGGTTGAAATGCTTCATATTCAGTGTGCTAATATTCGAATAATACAATGTAAATATTGTACATGTATTACATGAAGAACAGGTATAAACCAACTACGTCATTCTTTTTTTTAGACGGAAACTACCGTATTAGTGATGGCAGCACATTCATCTGTTACATAAATTATGCAATTCAATAGATTAAATATTATTGTGTTATCATATTGGACGAGTCTAATAACAAATATAATGGCGTAGTTTCACAACAGCGTATTTTATATTGGTCTTCGAGTCTTCGGGTCTGAAACAGCTGCGTTACGTCATACAACATAGCGAGATGAACGATAATGTTCTAAAATAGAAACCTTTATTTGTGAAGTGTAAACAACGATACAACTTGAAAACTGAATAACAACCCTCAAATAGTTAGATAGAAGCAGTATTTCATGTAATTAGAATACCGCTGAATTACACAATGCCTCGACTTACGTAGTATACAATATACGAGCCACCTACTAAGCAAATTTTGGCGTTTAGCAGCCTAATAACATCAACTTGATATTTTTTTTACCGATATGACTTGGTGTATTGATATATAAAACAAATATGAAACACATACAGTTTTTACAGAAATGCTTCCGAAGTGATAAACTTATCTGCAATTTACGTGTTTTCAATCTGAAAGTGGTTCATTCCGTCACTTTTCTCGAATGTTTGTGGAAACGGTCATGTTCCCATTCAAAAACACATGTTCGCTTGAAACTTAACTACAATGCCGCTCGTATCGGCTATATCTTTGATTTAAAAACGAAATAATAATATCAAAATTAAGGGATTTTCTCACCTCACTACCCAACCGCGTGCACAAAAATAACAGGAAGTACCGGTAGTAGTAGTGGTGGTAATAGTAGTAGTAGTAGTAGTGGTGGTGGTGGTGATGGTGGTAGAAGTTATAGTCACAGTAGTGGTAATACTAGTAGAGGTCGTGGTGGAAGTAGTAATAGTACTAAAGTTGTTGGTGGTGGTGGTAGCAGTAAAAGTAGTAGTAGCAGTTGTGGTGGTGGTGGTAATAGAAGTAGCGGTCGTAGTAGTGGTGATTGTGGTGGTAGTAGAAGTAGTGGAAGTAGCAGTATAAGTAGTAGTTGGAGTGGTGGTAGTAGTAGTAGTAGTAGTAGTAGTAGTAGTAGTAGTAGTGGTGGTGGTGGTGGTGGTGTTGGTGGTAGTAGTAGTAGTAGTAGTAGTAGTTGTGGTGATGGTAGTGGTTGTAGTAGTTGGGGTAATAGCAGTAGTACTAGTAGTAATTGTTGTTGTAGTAATGGTAGTAGTAGTAGTAGTAGTAGTAGTAGTAGTAGTAGTAGTAGTAGTAGTAGTAATAGTAGTAGTAGTAGTAGTAGAAGTAGAAGTTGTAGTAGTAGTAGTAGTAGTGGTGATGTAATAGTAATAGTAGTGGTTGTGGTGGTGGTGGTAGTAGTAGTGGTTGTAGTAGTGGTATTGGTATTAGTAGTAATAGTAGTAGTAGTAGTAGTATACTAGTAGTAGTAGTAGTAGTAATGATAATAATATTAGTAGTAGTAGTGGTGGTGGTGGTAGTAGAAGTAGTAGTTGTCGTAGCAGAAGTAATAGTAGTTGTTGTGGTGATGGTGGTGGTAGTAGAAATAGTGGCAGTTGTAGTAGTAGTAGTAGTAGATGTGGTGATGGTGGTGGTAGTAGTAATAGTAGCAATAGTAGAAGTAGTAGTAGTTGATGTAGTAGTAATAATAGTAGTAGTAGTGTTGGTGGCGGTAGTAGTAGTAGTAGTAGTAGTAGTAGTAGTAGTAGTAGTAGTGGTGATGGTTGTAGTAGTATTAGTAGTAGTAGTAGTAGTAGTAGTAGTAGTAGTAGTAGTAGTAGTACTTGTAGTAGTTGTAGGTGTGTTGGTGGTGGTAATAGTAGCAGTAGTAGTAGTTGTAGTAGGTAGTAGTAGTAGTAGAATTAATAGAAGTTGTGGTTGTGGAATTAGTAGTAGTAGTAGTAGTAGTAGTAGTAGTAGTAGTAGTAGTAGTAGTAGTAGTAGTAGAATTAATAGTAGTTGTGGTTGTGGTAGTAGTAGTAGTAGTAGTAGTAGTGGTGGTGGTAGAACCCCCTCTTGTAAATTGATAACCTGACAATAAAGTAAAATTTAAAAGTAATAAATAAAAGCGATCCTAATACTCATTTCAGTTAAATTGATGACACGCAGTCTAGGATTTGTCCTCGTGCTTGAAAATATTATTTGGAATCAGAAGGAAGTGGTCACTCTATAGTAATTCATGTGAAACGTGCAACCCTCCTCATATCAGTTCCATGATTCCAAGAAAGCAGAAATAATAATAACACTGGAGAGGCAAAATTCTGTCTTAAATCTGACGACGGACAATCATTGTTTTCGACGGCATGGTTGTGTAACACTTGACGATTCTGTTATTCCCATACTGGTTACATCCCATTTGATGACATGTAACTTTGAACGGACTAGACAAGATAACGTATTGCAAAGACAAAATGTAACTATGTACAAGTACATGTATATGTATTGCTTCTCAATCATTAGTGGTCGTTAACAGATTGCATTGAAACCTGTGAAGATGCCTTTGGCAATGGATTATCAATGCTATTAATAGCTATTTCAATAAACCATATATTATGTCCCTTTTTCTTTTAAAATAAATAAAGAAATTGAGTATTATGGTGAAACTAAAAAATGTGGAAAATATAACAACAGATAAAATATTTATTCATTTATATAATGACGAAATAAAAATATTTTTATCATTTAATAATAATCATGTATGCAAATGTTTGTAACATGATAAAAGTTTTATCTTAGTTATATAAAAGATCTTAATTTATGGTTGTCTATCGTTACTTTATATCGCGGCGGTTTACCAGTTAGGTGAATAGCCCCTTGTTTGTAAATCCCCATCCATGGGGTCAACCAAACTACGGTTGTATTCTTACAATTGCTTAATCACCGGTCGTGGAGGATTAAGCGCCTTTCCTTTATTCTTACTTATTCTCATATACTTCTGCACAGACTTTTGTTTTCTTCAAATTTCTTAGCTTACAATACTCATACTATATTTTTATTTCATACTTACTTTTAACTTCAACCTTTTGTATACTTAAAACTTCATTCTTGTCCTTTCCATCCTTACTTCATTCTTGTTTTCTTTTCTGTTCTTATTTTAATCTGGTTTTCTTTTCAATCCTTACTTTATACTTGTTTTCTTTTCCAGTCTTACTTCATTATTGTTCTTTTCGTACTTCATTCTTCTTATCCTTTACTTAATTCTTGTTTTTCTTCCCAGCCTTACTTCAATATTGTTTTCCTATCTTTTCTTACCTCATTCTTATTTTTTTTTATCTTTTCTTACCTCATTCATATTTTTCTTTCTTTTAATAATTCATTCTTCTTATCCTTTCCATCCTTACTTCATTATTGTTTTTCTTTACCTTTCTTATTTCAATATTGTTTTCTTTTCCATACTTACTTTATTCTTGTTTTGCCGATCCTTTTCAACCTTATATTCTTGTTATCTCTATTTCTTTTCAATTCTTTGTGTATATATCCATAAATAGTCCAATAATGATACATCACACGAACAGTTTTAGTAGATTTAGGGAATGCTGTTTTAAAAAACATAGAACGTTACCAAAGTCGGAGATGTTTTACACAAGGAATGAGAAACACACGTTTAGTGCCTGAATTATACAAGATATAAAAAAATCTGCGTGATAAACACGTGATTGGTACTTAAATTACAAAAGACAAACACCAACTGCATGATATGCACTCGTTTGGTACCCAAGACGATTAAAGCACCAATAGCATGGGAACTTGCTTATATGGTATTTAAATTACATAAGAAAAGCACCAACTGCATGTAAACCACACGTTTGCTACATAAAATACACAAAATACACAAGACATGTACCAACGGCATGAGAACCACACGTCTGATACTAAATTACACAATTAAAGCACCAACGGCATGCTAACCACACGTTTGATGCATAAATTGCCGTACCTGCATGATAAGTGTGTGGTACTTAAATTACACAATACAGGCAACATCCGCATAGTATTACGAGAACCACACGTTTGATACCTAAAATACCAAAGACAGTCACCAACGGCATGCTTTGCACACGTTTGGTACCTATATTGCTATAATAAAAATGTTATGAATATCAGAAAAGTGTGTCCACCATCAATGTAAATATGACGTCACGCCTTGAAGGTGTCGAATTAGACTTAAATTACTCATCAAAAACACTCGAAAATGCCTTCAGCATGTTAACCTTTATTTTAAAAATGTTTTAAATTTCCCCAAAGTTCGTTCTTTAAAGAAAACTATTGAAAAGAATAAGGATTTGTATGTTGGCAAATTAACGATTAGATTTTCGAGAGCAAGGCAAAATATTGTGAAACAATTGACTGGATTTAATCTCTTATATTTCCCTCAAAACACAATGAAATTTTTTTTTATGTTTACTGTTGAATGATTTTATTAAAGTTCATGAAATAAAATGAAATAATTAACATTGTTTATTAAGGTCCAGATCTTCTGGACGGTGCAAGCGTAGAAGCAATGGTGGCGATATGTTGATTTTCAGAAATGGATCCATTTTGGAGGAACATTTATCAAACTAAGCTTATTAATATAACTTTAAAAGTATCGCCGATTGAAAATATAGTATACCAAATGGTTATTGTGAGGAATTCATATTGGTATTTTTGATATCTTTCTTGAATTAAGATTTTGAAATGAACCATTTGACGGCGAAAAATATATATTGCTCGGAAGTGAGTAAATTTTGGATGATTTCTCTTCTAATAAAACTCATATTGATAGCTTTGACAATATGACCGATTGAAAATGTATTATATCAAATGAGTTTTGCTAGGTTTTTCTTGTTTTCTTTCTTGAGTAACTTTCGAGAATTAAGGTTCCAAAAAATAACATATTGAAAATAAAACCGCTCATTTTGTAAATAATGATCGATTTTGAATGCAATTTTAAAATTTTATTGGACGTAATATTTCTTCTAACTTTTACCAATTTGAAGTTGAGGTATTATGAAACAAATCTTTTAAATATTAATACATAACTTAAAGTAACACCAGATAAACAAGCATTATTGTACACCCATAAGGCGTGGACTTTCCGTAGTACGGGTGAATCTAACACGACACAGGTTTATCGTGTGTAGTTATCACCGAAAATGCGGCGTAGTAGCCGCTTATGTAACGTATACGTTGGATGGGATGAATGAAGGAACCTGAATATTCAGATATTAATGGGCGGTATATATCACAACCTTGGTTAATTGATACGCATTCATTTACTTTAATATGCTTTTTGATGAATTTAAGAGTATCTCAGTAAAGTATTTGTAGAAATGTTCAATGTTTATAACAGTGAAATTATAAACGGTAATTTCATTTTTAAAAAAAAATAAAATAAAGAAAAACATTATTGGCTTCATTGAACTATCAATTATCGAAAGAACTGTTACTAATGTTGTTATTACTTGTAGTTCACTCCATTTGCGTATGTAACATATACATATGTATCATCATGTGATGTTTATTATCTATAACACAAATAATAAAATATTGTTAAACTAAATATGAATATAATTTCGCCCGTGAACGCTGAAACTGACATACTTCCTCGTGGATTAGTTACACGTGACCATGCCACTTCAGTGCGCACAAGATGAAATAAAAATGACATTTCACTGAAATAAACAATACTTATCTATGTATTCCTAAAGACACAAGAAACACCAAGTTTTAAATATGTGTAACAATATGTATATTTCACTTTTAACAAGGAAGTGACGAACTTAAACGTATCCTTCAATTGCCTGATATTTGTTTTGTAATTTCCCGCCATTTAATCAACGCTTCTGTGTCATTTTATCAATATGCCAGAAATATCAGCCACACTGTTAGTCAAGCAAGCTAACGTTTAAGGTAACGGCAGCATTCAGTATTCCGTGACATTCAAATAGTAAATCCAGTAGACCATGTTAAAGATACCGAAGGCGACGGGGAACAAGACCCTGGAGGCGACATCAAGGTACGTGGAACATATGATGATCTTGCTCATTGCTGTGGTTGATCTAGGTTCTAGCGATACTCTCCCATCTTGGTCAATAATGGTCTGTGAAATATAATTAATAATAAAAACTTTATAAGTAGGAGTTGCAGAGGTCTAATGGTTAGCATGCTCCACCATTTTATTAACAAATAATAACTATATGATATTTTTAAAAAAACAATCACCCAAAATAAAATTTGACGTGACAAATAACGAGATGTTTAAACGTCTAACATTCAGACTGAATCCGCATATTTTTTTTGAGTATTCGGAACTCTTTAAACGGAAGTTCGATATATAAGTAATTGTTGTCATACGCAAAGCGTTTCCATGAAAGTGCCCCCTCTCATTTAACGAATCATTTGGTTTTATTTTTAAATAATTCTGACAACTATATGGAGCGAGTGAAAGTTAGAAATCTCCGTTTAATTCGTATCAAACACACCACTCTCCAAATAATGTCCACATCCCATGGTGTTTTAAACAAAATCAAACTTAAAAAACATATCCGTTTAAAATCGGTTCAGTGATAAATGCCAATGAATTCATGTAACAATCATTGGTTGTAACATCAATTTAATTAATGGGTAGTGTACTATTTTGTTACCAATGGTATAAATAGAAAAAAACAGGAAACTGTTTAGCAAACTGCCAGTGTACTGTACACTTCAAAATATGACGCCGTTGGTGACATTTGGTAGGTATTTTATGGCATCTGGATTTTACATCTGGATTTTACATCAGAAATGCGTTTGTTTTATTGTGCAGAATGTTCTATTTGTATGAAATTGTTTTGTGCTACGCAACCACTCGGTATTGGCAGTTTTTTCATAAATTACTTTTGTGAACTCATAAAAATTTGCAAAATCCATAACACTTTTGCTTGATTAAAATATATTAGTGATATTGAAATGTTAGTTTTACAGGAAATACATGTATATCAGAAAAAAAAATGCTATAAATGTCTTAAAAAATAAAATCATTTTAACAATCTCATTATCATTAATAAATAAAGTCCGAATGGTTTGGCTTGTTATATCCACCAAAACGTGACACAATCTATATTTAAATTAGAGTGGTAAACTTGAAACGAAATCGCCATTCTAAAAATAGACAACACTTAAATACTAATTGACGACCTTCGTATCCTCATTCGGACTCTTTCTAAGATATATAAATATATATTAGCATGTTAAATTGGAAACAAAAAATTTAAGTCAATTTTAATTTTTAAAAAAATCGTAATATATTCCCTTTAAGCAAGCCATGTTATTGTTATTTACAATCGTTTAAGTTTTTAACATTTATTTGAAATACGATCTTTTACTGAGAGGTCCTGTTTGAATTTAAGACAATGCAGTTAAATAATCGATGTAATGTTATTTACATCTCGTTCTTCATGGCTTTCTTTCTGTACGGTAAAGAAGTTAAGGAGGGAAAATCTTCGACCCGGAATCTTTCTGCTCAGCACGTTGACGACGGCGAACTCTATAAGGGCTGCGAATGCAAACACCAGACATGTCGCCATCCAAACATCTGTAAATATACGTGTTGTCAAATGATGTAAATATAAATGATAAAATATCTTTATAATCAAATTACCATGTTAATTAACAAGCGGGGATAACAAACAACGTTCTTTTTCGTGGACAATCTTAATATGTAAAGAAAGAAAGAAACACATTTAATGGAGAAGTTCGTTTGATATTTGTGTTTCGTCTGTCATTATTCAACATCAACATGAACATAAACCTTTTCAGCCTCCTATTTTGAAGAGTCACGGGCTTAAATATCGAAAGATGAAAGAAGTATTTCCGGCTAATGTCCTAACTATTCAAAATCATATATTTATAGTTCTTTATTTTCTTGGAAACAAGGACTTAATAAAAACGTCTTCAAAAGTATTTTCCATAATTTGGTATCTGGTTTTATAGATCAGTATATCGGTATCCCTTATTGAAGAGTTTCAGCTGTTGCGGCACATTGTTGATTTATAATTTATTTAACAAGAATTAGAGAGAGAAGGAATCGCAACAGGCGCCGATATCCAAAAACGTTATGTTATGCCAGGTTACCCATAACTCATTGCGCGGAGTGTCTGCTATGGGTAATCACTATCGGATATTTCCGGAAATATTTCGTACCATATCGACAATCTCAGGGATTTTTTGTTTTCGTAAGCGCTATTTAATATAAATACAATAGTAAATAGAAAAATGTGGAATAATACTTCGAAAAAAGAAAACTATAATTGTAAAAAAAGATATACATAACCACAATACAATATGGATTGTAAATACATTTGATCGAACTTGTTAATTGATTTCAATGAGAAGGTATACATATTTAATTTTGATGAAATGGCCCGATAACGTAAGTGTAATTACTTGGTACCTCCTGCATTGGTGTCACTTTTTTATTTCCAAGTAAGTCTTATCTAAAGCCTGTGTTACGTTTTCATATCGCTTCCTTTGTTCCGGTTTCATATCTCTTGAGTGTACATTGTAAATGTTTCTTATCAAATTAAATTGATAATTTCACTGTTAAAATAATCAACTTAAAAAATACATTTTATTGGTTTAAGTTATAAAATCAAGTTTTTGAGCTATATTATTTCAATTTCACCCGTGGTAACGGACATGGTACCACTTATGTGTCAATTCGGTAAAGTAGAAACGATATTCATCTGAAGTCAACAACTATTCTCCTCCATGTGTCGTATTACTACCGAGGTGCTGAAGTACATAAAGTGTATATAGTGAAAATGAGTATCATGAATGATGCAAACAAATCATTCCTAGTTTTTTTCCATCTTAAATGATAGTTAAAACTGATAGCATACCTATAGCCTTGGTGTAGCTCACTCTCGGAAGCGAGGCGTTCACTCCGGAACTCTGGGTAGAGATTGTAAGCACGGAGAGAACGCCAAGTGTCACCCTGCCTGGTATGGAGTTGGCATTCAGCCAGAAAGACAGCCATGACAGCATCACAATCAACAGACTCGGAATGTACATCTGGACGACATAAAATCCAATGTTGCGTACAAGGTGGAAATCAGCGCTGAGACAACTGTGGCTACCTGAAGAAGAAAGGATTCAATTATAAAATGCTGATTTATTAAATACAGTCAAACCTGTCTTAAGCAGCAAGTCAAAGGGAATGAGCAAAAGTGGCATTTTAAGACAGGTTGTTGCTTATCACAGGTTGATTTGCTAATAAAGCATAGAATTGGGAAATATCAAATGTGTCTATTTGAGACAAGTGGCTGCTCAGTATAGGTGACCGCTTACACAGATTTGACTGTACTGCAATAATTATTTAAAACTTTCATTTTCTTTACAGATTTAAAAAATGGTCCATCGGTAGTTGAATCGGCTTAATACGTGTACTTATATTATGACGCATATAGATCCACTGCGGTCGAGTATCTTTCACGATGTTTTCGAGCAACCATACACCTCTCATCGCTGGGGTCTTAAGATTCGAGCCCAGTTCGGTCCATTACTCCACCAATTAAAGCTGAATATGCCTGATATAGTATGCAGTGTTTCGAAAATGACATAAATCTTATCGTTTAAATTATATCCTTCGGAACTGTACACAAATTTTTATTTGTTTGTTATCTGTAATTTTGAACAAAATTTATTGTAAAATCGTTCACATTATACAACAAAAGAAACAAGAATTTACATGAAACTAAACCACCGCAAGTGAATCATTGCATGTTTATCGTAGTTTGCTTTTTGTTACATTTTAACTAATACGAATAAAACTTTATTTTCTTCCAGAAAACTATCCAATTTAAAACCACCATAAAACACAAATGTTTATTTAACGGTATTGGAAATAGTATAAAATTGCACTCCACAGTGATTTATCACAGAGAGCATATGCAAATCCTGAGCTATAGACATTTGCGAGACACAAGCAGAATAAATAGCCAATCTATCTTCCTAAATTATCTTTTTATCATTCTTATAAGACAAAATTGGGCAAGAGATTAGGTTTATAAGAAGTGAAGCTTTAACATTTAGTATTTTAAGGACTTATAAGGAAAATAAGCCACGTAAGAAAATGTAAATACGGAGATCAGTATATACATGCTACATATAATACATTTGCTTGTTTTTAGTTATTTTAGGGATTGGGGGTAAGGGAGGGGTGGCTTTGCGGTGCGGATTTTAACTTTTGATTAAAATGGTTGATTCATTTATTGACACTTAAACATAAAATAGACAAATTTACATTATTGGCAAAGATAACGCGATTACACGCTTATCTACAAACACACGACTCCCAATGCCCAAAATATGTGTACACTGTTTATATTCACAATGTGTTGCTTAAATACCAGTCTATTTGAAGAGATTGTTTGACTTTCTTGGCGTTTGTAACAATTTTCAGCTTTTCAATAGTCTGTAGAACGGACCCAGCTCTTGTAATTGGGAGATATCAGGTTCAGGAATATACTAATTATTTAACGGCGGTCAGCCCACCCAACCATCGATACTGCGCTAGGCGGTTAGAAAACACTAGACGCATTGTATCTCTGCAAGTTATTATCTACTTCCCCCTTATATTCAGAGGTGACAGATCCATGGCTGTGGTTAAATAGTCAGATGCGTTACCTACTGAGCCAATATGAATGGATAGAAAACTAGGATAAACACTAAAAAGTAGCAGGTGAAGCTCTTGCAATTAAATTTAATATATCACTGACTAAATAAAGTACCTGTGATGTTGTGAGATCTTGTAAAATTCGAATAGTCCACATGAAGCATCCGGAACTGTCTTAACTCTTTGATATTGCTGTGGTCAACAGGGTTATCAATTTTGCTATCCCATCTGAGTAATAACTTGTCTTCCGTGTATCCGACTATAAAATAGAGAGTAAAATCGACAACACGTGGTTTATAAAGTAAAATTGATAGAATGGGATAAAATACGTGTTTTATAGAGTGAAATTGACAATGCATGTGATAAAACACGTGTTTTATAGAGTAAAATCGACATGTATGATAAAACACATAATTTATGTGAAATTGGTAGAGGATCGAACTCACGACCCTACGATATTGGATGCGATGGTCTACCACTGAGTCACACTCTTTACAATATTAACTTTTTATTTATATATTGTATATAGGAGTATTTTTCTAGTAATATCTTGTATTTCTTATGATTCAAAAAAAAATTCAAAAGCAATACTATTTAACAGAACATTTTTATATTTTAAAGATGTCCACTATAATCAACATAAAACTCACAGCGCATGCAGAAGTGAATATCGAGTCATATTGATCATAACGTTGTAATAGTAACAATAACCACATACATGTAACATAACTGGTTGACTGAATATTCGTTTACTGCCGTAATCTAATGATAAAGCGTCCGCTTCGCATGCGGAAGGTCGTGGGCTTGATCCACGGTCAGATCATACTAAAGACTTAGAAAAGGTACTAGAAGCTTCCTTGCTTGGCGCTCAGTATTAAGCAATGATAGTTATAGGTCTGATCGGCTCGGTTTCAGTAAAACGTGACTGGGTGGGTTATCATACCGTGTGTCTGCGACACGGAATACTGTCTCAAGTAGACGCTATCGGGATATGACTGTAAACATGTTGAAAGCGACGCTAAACACGATACAATAACAACAACTGATTATTTTCACAGCACGGGAATCGTTTTATGACCAACCCGAAACGCTTCGAAAACGTCTAGAAATCGAACGCTAAACGATTGTTATCCAATTAATAGTCGATTAAACCGTTTTAACTAATCAGGAAACAGAACGCCTAGCAATAACCGTTTCTCCAATTAGCAACCCAAACGCTTAGTCGCATGCGTTTATCCACTCAGCAACAAGAACACTTTAAAACATTAAGTTTCGAAGTTTATAAACACACTTACAGCTCTCCATCATGATCGAGCAGACTTGTTTGTCAAATGGGTATTTTCTTAAGTCCATGCGACAGCTTAACGTTACTGACGCTCTGAAACGAGATTTAATGAAATGCTTTATTTTATTAACTATTATGCATTTGACGTCATAAATAAGGGAAATATAAGTCGTGTTGGTATTCAACGTTTTACATCTGTCAGGGGGGATCAAAGCGTTCACCCGATAATGAAGACGCAATTATTTAGATGTGCTCGTTCAATAAGAACAGAGACTCGGCCAGTACGACAACTGGCAATGCAAATATGAAAAACCGAGTCTTTTGATTGGTTTTGAAATTCCCCCATTATGGGATCATTGTTTTCTGCATATGGAATACATTAATTCTTAACAATGTTTGCAACATTATGTCAATTAGGGTATTAAAACGTACAGTTACATATCAGCTATATGAAAAAGGGGGTCTAAAATATTTGACATACGTAGATGTTGTTTTTCTCCTTTAAATTGACATGGATAAGACATAAGTTTCAGCCAAACTATCTAAACAATATTTAACTATTTGTGACGTATTATATCCTTATATTTTTCTTCCTTTGGAGCAGACCTCCTTCTCAACAATAGCCTTTTCTGGAAAGATATATTTAGTACTTATAAAAAACTTTTAACAAACATCATACTAAGCAATTTGAATCATTTTCAGTCCACACCTTTATTGTAGATTCCGCAGATTAAGAATATGAGGTTCTATTATCTTACTTACTCACTGGTTTACAAAAATATATCAAATTTAAAAACAAAACAATTAATTCTATTAACATTTAGCATGCATATGCGATAACTCGTTTATTCCACTTACAGTGTCGACATTCTTGAAAGATTAAAAGTTCTAGAACAATTATCATCATTTCATATATGAAGATTATATCCCCATATCTTAAACTAAATTTGAGAATACTTTAAATATATATAATAGTAAATCATATATTCAAAGCCACTAAAAATTCAAATTTACGATGGTGTAGATTTATAATTAATCACATAATTCTTGGAACAAACCAATTTCTTAAAAAAATGAAGGCAAATGAAACAGATGTGTGTTCCTTTTGTCAAAGAGAAATTGAGACTATGAAGCATCTATTTATTGCAAAATGTTAAAAATCATCTAAATTTAGAAAGTAATAGAATAGATCATTTTCAGACATACTCGTTGGAATCATTTACCCTGATCATATTGTTTTAAATAGGTCACTGCTTAAAATTCATATATTGCCAAAATAGTCTTGAGGTGTAAAACTTCTATTTGTTTATAAGTGCTTCCATGGGGTAGGTGCATAATAGCGTTTATAAATAATCCTTGTTTCTTCTTCTTTAAAAATGCATTTTCCTTATTTTAATATATGCTCATAGTTTTTATTTGAATGACATAATTGATGTTTTCTGAACATTTTGAAAGCATTGTCATATTTGAATTGTGAATTTAGAAAAAAAGAATGATGCTTGGAAATTGGGGTATAATATATGATTGCGGAAGTCTCCTTTCACTTTGTCAACAGTGAACACATTGAGCAGAAAGAAAGTCTTTTATATAACACGTGGCCCCTACTGTTCTCATCATATTTTGTTAGTGCAGAGGTTGACAAACAGTAAAATGTAAGTTTCACTTGTTTCATTGCGTCTCTCTATGAATGACAAACCTTCAAATCTTTTTATTATTTACTATAAAAGAAAAAAGCTCAATGGTGTGGTTAAACTTATATGTGTCAAGACATATTATATGAGTTAAGAGTGTTTTGTTGCTTTTTTTTCTTCTCGAATATTATTTTAATTACAGCAGCTGTTTTCTGTTGTAATTTCAGTTTTTACTCTCTCAAAACCGTATAATTCAATCAGTTTTCTCTTTTAACGACAGCAAAAATGTTTTATACTCTTTTACAAGTTTCATATCATGTCAAAGTACACGTGTACAGTATAATGTTTTTTATTTGAGAAAACTAGACTCTTCAATATTCTGAGATAATCATTACCGTCAACATGAAGTGTAGTTTGTATTTTTTTTCATAAATCAAACCATTGCAATTATGTAAAAGAAGGAATATCGTTTAGCTGTTTCTATTTGTTTTAAAAAAGTGCTCGTATTTGCATATTTGTGACAATGTTTCTTTACAATTGGTGTTGCTTCATTTTTATGAAAAAAAAATCCGGAAAATATTTAATGATATGATTTTTTAGATATAACGATAATCCTATATCACTTGTATATTTACCTGACAATATAACTCACTGTACTGTCCTTATACAATCGTAACATCTTATTCGACATCATCACTTGGTGAATAGATGCCTTTTTCTCATTCGGAAAGTAAATATCTGGTACCCATACTTTCTCCATATTTTGGGCATCGAAATCCAAAAACTCAAAGTCGTACTGCACCGTACGTATCTTTTTAATTAATGCAGGGTTCTTCCACGATAGATGCAAAACGACGTCCACTGTAAAGTCCTGAAATCAATCACGGTTACCAAGAAATTATATATTTTCACAAGCAAACAATGAATGCAACATAAACATTCACATTCAGTGTACGTTGATGTACAATGTTTGCTCGTAAAGTTTGTAGCATGACCTTGTAAATTGATAATCTCTGTTAGTAATGAAATAAAATTGCATAATAACCATTCCTAAACTAAATCCCGTATTTTCTCGTAGATGACAAGATTGCAGTGTTTATTTTGAAATCAAGAAAGAACTCAGTATTCCTTATTCGGTGGAGTTCACGGTCCAGTTGTAAAATATCTGACCCAGGATCGGAGGGTCGTGGGTTTGATCCTCCGGCACGGTTATGTGTGGTGTCCTTGAGCAATACACTTAATCCACATCTGCTTAGTACTGGCTTTACCCAAGAAGACATCGAGCATGATTTGTTTAAGCTAGATTAACTTGTTTCACAATCGAGGTAAAATAAATGGGTTTAAATCATTAAGCAATATCAATATTACATGTCGATGAAAACTTGTTCTAGAAATAGCACCTGTTTTTAAGCAATCACCCAACTTTCAATATCAATATGTCAATGAATACAATATAGCTATAAATATACAAATAATTTATACACTCAAACGTTTATTCAGACAAGTCGTCGTTCAGCTCCAAGCCTGGGTTTAGAATTATCGAATTTAATTCAAGTTTATTAGAAATCGGTCATATAGCGTTTGCATGGCAAAGACACACTTTTTACTGAAACTGAAGAAAACATAATTTATATTGAATATAATATTTACGAAACATTCATGTTTTGAAGGCTATTATTTCTATTAAAAATTAATCAATTTTGAGTAATTTACAAAATTCGTTTTACACATGTAGATGTAAATTTGTTTAATGCAGATATAATTGATATAAGACGCAAATACTCATGAGTAACTAAAAGGACACGTCGCTGACGTCTAACGATCAATTATTTCTCATCGCTATTATCGTAAGTTTGAGCCCAGCTCTGTCCCAATAAAATAGTATGTGATAAAGTTTGCCAGATACTTAATATAATGGAAGGACGGTAGGTCCATGCCATGTGTGCTTTGGGTCACCCTTATTTAACTTAGTTAACCATTTGTTGTTTGAATATACATTACTGCTTAGGTTATTCACTAATGTCATTTGTGCTTAAGGTCATTCCACGTGGACCTATCATACCATCTATTATTTAAACTTCACTATTTGTAGCAAATGTTACTTTATGTAAGAGTGTCACACAATTGGTACCGTGCTTATACAACATTTGAAATGTTATGCTGAAGGTTGCACTACACTATTTGCTCCTTTGAATAATCAGATGAAGAAGGAAGAAGTAAAACACAGTCTGTTTCCTTCCTTTTTTTCGGGCTTTATATTACGGTAGTTTATCTATTCCTATCATGTGGTCAGTATTTTAGAAATAACCACTAAATATTTGACGCTGATAGCAGATTTCTAGCCGATTCTGTGTCAATTTAGCTTTGGTGCCTCGAATGAAATGAATTGTTGAGCTATTTGCACTCTGAAAATTGATAGGTGTCGCACAACCATTGAATTAAAAAAAAACGACTAAGATATTAGTATTATGTTTATGACTGAACAAGTAAATATTTCATGCCTAGACATATGCTGCAGATTTTGATATTTTACTGTGTTAAGGACCATAATGTTACAGTGGACCCCTGTAGGTAATTTGATAGTGCAATGTGACGTAAACCTTATTATATTTCAACATAGCATACCATTTGTGCTACACGTTATTGTAAATGTCATTCAGTTTAAACCACAGCTTATTAATATCCATTATCCCACTAGTTTAGTTTATACTAATTAATTTAAGCTCGATTGCGATGAAAGCTCAGAACTTATATGAACCGCTTTCGAGTCCTCTTCCTGGTGTTGTTTAATGAGAGTCATCGGGTCGATCGGGGGATCGAATCCGCAACCTCTGGCGTGAGCGGCCAACGATCTATCCATTACAATACCGCCCCACTTTTTAAACATTAGTTTAACTTACCATATCAGCCTCATTGATCGTATCCACACTGTTAACCAAAATGTCACACTCGATTAGAGACGCTTCGTCTGAAAATGTACAAAATATTAACATAATACATGTGGGCAGCCTCAAAATAACATCAACTGTATTTTGCCCTTAGAATAAACCAAAGAGGTATACTATGATTAATATAATAAAAGAAAACGACCAGTTGAAACAGGATATGACTTGCTGACTGTCTGAAGAAACTATAGGGCATACGAGTACATGTTAATAATTCAGGAAAACACACTTTGCCGTATTCAGATGCTCTGATTTTGAATTCTACCGCCGAATTTATTAAAAAATTGTCTTTAAAATAAATATATATTTTCAGTGGAGTGAACAATATCAAGTATACATGCTATTTCTCTATAACATGTCCATTTTATCTTTCGACATCAGTATATATTGATGGTCATTTATAATGTATACTACGTTTAATGTTAAAGGGATTTAATTAGTAAACTACCGGCCGGCTATCAATTTTTGTACATTTGGTAGATAAGGAGATAACTGCCTTCTAATCAATGTAACCTGATACTAAGAAACCATAACATAACACTACAATGGAATTAGCTCTTAGTCAATGGTGTACCCGCTAATCATTTAGGAGGCAAATTCAAATTTTCTAGCAGACAGCAAAGTGTTGTTTCTGACAGACATATTTCTAAACTAATATTTAAGTTAATATTTTAAGGAATTGAGAAAGATATATTGAAAAACATGTATGCCAAATTTGAGATGGACCTGTTCAGTGATTTTCTTATGTTAAACCTCTGATGTAATCAATTTATTGCATAAGACAAGAGTGGCCATTTCTCTGCTCTTGAGTTTCTTTAGCTCTTCTTCTCCAGCGTTTAAGCACATATTTTGGTTTAAAACAAGTATTTAATGTTATTGAGGACCTAGGAGAAGATTAGACTTATAATTACTATTAAATGCAATAACCTGACCGTTTGTATACTAAACCAATCGTCAGTAGAATTAAAAGACACCAAAAAAATGCGACATGCTTTTGATTAGCACCACCAATTAGGCATCAATCAACTGAATGGGGTTGCACTGTGGCAAACAGTTGAAATAAAATGCAGATAAACGCAATAGTTTAAGTTATTTATCCCTGGAGTTCGATATTACCCGAAAATAACTGCTACACGGCTTTGTGCAGCATTACCCATTATAGGCCTGATTTGGTGACTCGGTGTCCAACAGCTTAAAAAAAACGGAGATGATACTGTTTAATATAATGAAATAATAGGACTCACTGGGCAGAAATAGACAAAAGTCTAAATGCATTATTTTCGCCCATTTAACTTGCTATTGTCTATCTTTAAAATTAAATTTAAATTGATCAAATGGATGCTTTATGTCTAGGGGCGGCATCCTCAAAGAATTTATCATTTATTTATATAAGGCTGGTATATATATATTTATTTATTGTTTCAATTAATAGAAATTATTCCCGAAATTTTATAGAAATATTGAAGTACCAAACTTCATCGATGCTTAGGTATCTTTCCGAAACAAACTCTTTCACTTCCTCACATTACGTCAGTCGTAGTGATCTTATAAAAAAAAAATGTTGCATAAAAAATATCATGGAAAATCCCGGAATAAAAAATTTGCCATGAAATCAGGAAACATTTTGAAGATGCTTTGATTCCGGAGAAATGTTTCTATGCATCTGATGATATAAGGATTGCACTTTAACATATGATAATCATTTTTTTTTTGCATTTTGTATATTTTGTTCTTCTAATGAAGTGACAATGAAATATGATATGATATGCAATCTGGCACAAGCCAATCCTATACATCGGTTCTCCTATAATGACTGGAGTTCAAATTCGATCGTAAAAAAAGTCGTAAACATGTAGGGCGAAATAATCGTACACAGTCGGTTTCATTGGTACTCCTTCCTTCATGCGTCTATTATACAGAATTCCCCAGAAGTTTCCATGATCTAGTAATAACCTGTGATGCAAGGTTCATGTACCAGGAAGGTTAAAACAAGCGCGTTGACTAGAGGTAGAGCATCAGACCCATGAATGAAGGGTCATTGGTTCGATCCTCCGCCATGGCTATGTGTGTCCTTAAGCAAGATATTTTTATGCTTAGTTCTGGTTCTACCAAGGAAGAATTCGAGCGTGATTTGTATCAATTATAATTACTTGTTTCACGATCAAAGTAAAATAAATACGTTTAAATCAATCAACATCGAGCCCTGTTTAACTACGGTAAATCATCAAGTGAAATTATTATCAAATGAAATACCACTTTAACATCGGATTTGTCATGTAAGATGTAGAAGATAACTGATTCACACAACAAAGCATCGAATCAGATTCTGTTGATGATCTTGCTCTTGAACACACTTGATAAAATTGATAAGAGCAAATTGAAACGTCATATAGCAAATTAACGAAATATTCCCAAAATCCTCCGTAGAGCAATCGATAGAGTTAATATAAACTTCATGTAAGAAAATGAATCGTACGACGCCAGTGACTGAATGTTCTACGAGGGTCGATCAATATACAACTGACATATCATAAATCATCTACAGACCAGTATCTCAAGTTGATCGCTGAACTGATTTGATTAAATACAATCAGATGTAAATGGTATTTTCCCTATAATTGAATTTGTTGATTGTCGGCATGCTGGAATTCTGCACCTCAAAGCATATTTGATTCATAATATAATTATATCTAATTAAAGAATGAATTTCATTTCTTGAACATTCATGCGATATGAAAATACATATGATACGTACAAATTAAGAAAGAAAGAACATTTTTCTCGTTGCATATATAAAAGATATTACATGAGTGCTCAGTTATTATTGAATTTATTAAACGAGTTGTGACGTTTTACCGAGCCTCTACCGATTAGCTTCCAACAGTCCGTCTAAAATAACGTCATTTCACCATGACAAATCAACGTCATTTATGTATTCGGGAATGTCGAAAAGTAATTCGGCATTTGACGTATGGTAACGAAAAATACCGAGCGATAAATCGGAAGTAATATTGCACTAAATTAATAAAAACAATATGCATCATAAATTATGTGATAAATATATTCGAAGGTGAAGAATAGTGTCTGCTTTTGAAATATACTTGGATTTAATTAAGTTTCATAGGTAGTTTGCAGCATGGTTTGCTTTCAAAAATGGTGGAACGATTATAAAAAAAACATCTGTGTTCAAATGAAGCATTCAAACAACGACAAATGCAGTAGCATAACAGCACACGCACAAATAGGCTAAAGCAAGTCATAACATTTAGTCTAGGGATAAACTACCATTAAACGATGTTTTTCCCAGTATATAACGAAAGTAATTGTTTTAAGCATAATTGCACATTTACAATGGAGAACTAAATACAAATACACATATGTATGCTTTCATGTATGTGGTAGACTGGAATACGACCTAAGTCATTGATATAATCATAGACTATAATATATTGATTGATAATTAGAGTAAAAACAACAGAAATACTTACTGGTATCCAATGTTGGTAGGTAGCGATCTGAAGGCAATCCATTCAACCAAAGTAGAAAATCCGTCTTTGTTCTGCGTAAAAACGAAATTTAATTAATCAAGTGAAACTTATAATTATTGCACATCAGTTACATCCGTAGAATACGTTGTCGTGTTTATTCTTGCATTATGCTTTTCACTAAGAATTTGATAAATGACTTTCACCAACATGTTTTATGTTTCGTTACTTAACTGAACGTTGACTGGTTATTTAATATGTTTTATTTAATTACTGTCAGTTTAACCGTGTGCATTTATTGGAACCAGTCTAAAAACCGTATGCTAGATGAACAAACCAAACATTGCGGCTACATTTAAATGCTTTTACTGTTAATATAGTTAATTTGCTTTAATATGTCATAGTTTACTCTAATTTAAACTTAATTCAACCATGTTTAAAATGAAAATACTAAAAATGTACCCAATAAGTGCCGGGATGTTTTATTAATGAGTCAGAAATCGTTGCAGTCTTTGCAATCGAGTGATGTTTTTTTTTCGTTTTGCAATTATGATATATAATGACATTTTCTATACCATCAAAAATATATATATAAATTTCATCAGTTATGATTTTATCGTTGATTGCATTTATTTCTTCATAATTATAACAAATTACTCGAAAAAACATGGTTTTGCAACAGCCAAACAATGTTTGTCTGCTATACTCGTTTCATAGAACGAGATATTAAGTTAAATATAGAATGGAGTATGCTTGTGAAATCGATCATTGCATTTAAAACGTTTACACTGCAATTATTAGTAAAACTCTTTTTCTAAATACAACATAATATTAACTGCAATACATTTTAGTATAAAACATATACAACACACACATACCTTGAAGCGCCATCGATGCAATTGAATCTGTTATATATTATTAAGAGCAAACTGCATCTTAACCACTGAAGTCGATCCATTTTCGTTTGTTCCTGGTTTATAAAACGCAAACCATTATATCACATTTTCACATCTGGCTTATATTTTTCATTCCGTTTCTTTGATCGTTCATCAGTCGACCAATACTCAGATCAAGTAGTTCTAAACGCTGTAAGAGTTCACGAGACGAACGCAGCGCCTGTAGAAATCACTACCAAGCGTAAACAAGATTGGCAGATCGAACACACAAATATAATTGCTTCTCCGGATGTGTTTAACAACGATTATCTAAATAACAGAGCAATTCACATCATAAGCATGTTTTAATGTTTAAGGTTGGTCAATCTCCTTGATACTACACTGGTATATATTTACGGCTGAAAACGTTTGTATTGATCTTTATTCGTCAATATTAATTACACAATATATAATGACATCCACATCATATGGTATAATGTTACATCATGTGGCATTGTGTTATTACGGACATGCGTATTCCTGTATGCTGGATTACTTATCAAACACGGACGCTTTACACAAACAATGTCATTTTGAAAGTTGTTTACATCGACATCAACTATATATATATATATGTCAGAGTGTGTACGTAACCTGTAAGGAGAAAAACGTATGTCAGCGGTTCGGTTATCTCAATCGGTACAGCATTCTCCCTGTAAGCGAACGGTTCAATGTTCGAGTCCCGGACTGGCTGCACATGTTTCTCGTCCAATGGGCCAATGGGCGCCACTGGATTAAACTAGTCATTTGTCAATAACTTATCCCTTAAAACACTATCCGTAAGTTCTTTTCAAATTAGCCTCGTAAATTAATGTATATTGAGAATAATAAGCAATTTAACTACAACTACTGTTACTGACTCATTGTATAATTTTGTTGGATCTTCATGTACACGCTCGAGAGTTGTTAGGGATTCGCATCGGACATATATCTAGGGAAGCCTCCAATCAACATTGATTGACATCTTGCAAACTTGCCTGCCACTGCAAGTTATTCTTTTATTATTTCTGATATTATAATTGATATCAGTTTATTACCTTCAATATAGTTTGTAAGAATAATCATCTGCTGTTTTATCTTTCTGTTTATTATTTTGAAATTTGAACCTTATGCATGTTGTATAGCCGAACTACATTATTCAGTATAAAGCTTTATCTACTCTTTTGAAATAAATTAAATGTATCTTTGCTTGTAATTTATTTCTATTATTATTGCATTGTTAACCAAAAAGCATATTATATAATTATATTATATATTTACAAACTAACCCCTGAACCACATTGAGAACTTTAAATTACTACTAGAAAGAAACTCTATATAATTTCGCCTTCCTTTCTCAATTATATGTATTTTTTCCATGTGTCAGTGTAAATACAATATATTGGAAACAGAATGTCTTAAAACTAACTTCGGATGAAAACATCGCAAAATTTATATAGACACTATCAGTAACATTGTTTCAGACAGTCCTTTTCACCCAAAGTTTCAATGTTGACCTATTAGGTAACATTTTCGTAATAATTTTGAACTACTGTGGTCTATTGTAAACGTGCTGCATAACACTCCTGTTTACTAGGAATTTTTAAAACATGCATTCCATATTAAAAGATCGTAAAATGTGCACTAGCCAGTTAAAATCAGACCATACCTTTCATGAGTTGCCAAATTATTCATACGGGACTGCTGCAATCGCTCAGTGAAAATTGATGTTGTAGTCACACGCTAACGTGTAGTTCCATATTTATTGTTTCCCTATAAAATGTTTATTGTCTTCTTTATTGTATATCCTAATCAACTATCTTTAAGTCTACTAGCCACTAATATCAGCAAACACGATATCTAATTGCATGCCATTTTTCGCCAAAGCTTTATATTGATTATTTAAAGGGACACATGCAAAAATTCAGTTTTAAGCTCTCACATAAAATAATATTTGAACAAATGCACGTTAAACTATATGTAAGCTATGATCTCCAAAATAAAACTTTATATTTTCACTCAAAAATCTTCCTCAGGTAATTAATTTGAACTTATATGATAAAACTTTTTATTCTATACCTGTGTGTGTATAGCCAATGGAGCTATCCCAGATGTTACCACGTGACCTAACAATATGTAGAAGTTTATTGGATCCAATAACTTTCATATTGTACAGTTCAAAATTCAAGATGGCGTCTTAAAAAAATGGAAATAAATTTAGTAGAAGTTTCAACGATAAAAACAAACAACCGACAAAATGCTCCGCATGACGATGACGTTGAGAAAATCCGAATATCTGTCACTGCAACTTCCTTCGTCTGCCGCTTTGAACTCACGGTTTATTTACTTGATTTTTATTTACTCTTTTGATAAATTTCTTTCAGATTGAGGTATAGAATAAAAATATCATTTTACAGTGTTTTGTACAATATGGGAATATATTGTACTCGTACGTACAATATATTTCGTTATTGTACAAAACACTGCAAATAACTTTAAAATATTTAAGCACTTGTTCAAACAATTGCCTTGTGTACCTTTAATACTACTGAAGTAAAAACGTTACTAAAAGAACGACTTATTTACTTGACCTAATGGAATACCTTTTAACAAAAGAACCTTCTGCAGGATAGTGCTAACTTCTACATTACACTTTGGTTGAAACACGCAGCAACATTTATAAAACATATAAACAATATGATCTTAACATATATGTCTGTGATATGGAACACTTCTGGTTATCTAAATTAAATATATTCGCCGAAATAAAGTCCGTTTTTATATGTTTGATAAATACTCGAAAACATAACATCAATATCAAACAAGATATATATAAATATATTTTTTAAAAGACATTAGTTTGATAAAAGTATGTAATGTAAATGGAATTCATTATGTATGCATCTCATATATGTCTTTATGTACTGAATATAGCAAATATACATATGTACCGAACAACTAATTGTTGTTTGTACTGAACTAACAAATGTATAATATGCACTGAACAACTAGAAAATATCCATATATACTGAATTTCAAACAAATATACATTTTCAAACACACATCGATCTTGAAACAAATATTTATCTTCAAACAAACATCCATTTTTAAACAAATATGATCCATCTTCAAACACATTTACATCTTCAAACAAATATACATATTCAAAGAAATATCCATCTTTAAATAAATATACATCTTCAAACAAATATACATCTTAAAACAAACATCCATCTTCAAACAAATAAAACGTCTTCAAACACATATACATCTTCAAACAAATATCAATCTTCAAACAATCAAACAAATATACATCTTCAAACAAAAAATATCCATACCGGCACTAATCTTTAAACACATGTCAACACATGCACTGAACTTCAAACGAATAATTGTATAAACTGAACTTCAAAACAAGTTCATATATGTACTGAATTTCAAACGAATGTCAATATACATGTACTGAATTTCAATAAATGCCCATGTGTACTGAAGTTCAAACGAAAGCATATGTGTACTGAACCACTTTAAACATATATCCTTATGTACTAAACATCAATCACATGTCCATAATGTGTTATACTTAAAACATATGCCCATTTGCATCGAACAGCTAATACAGCTGTCGTTTTAGAAAGTCAGTATTGATATAAACTAACACGAATTTGTAGAAGTTTCACACGAAAACTCAATCGTTTAATTGGCATCTTTAAACTGTACTACAGAAATATTATTATTTATAAATAAAGCTCAAGTTCAGACTAGAACTGCCGAATTTGAATCTTCTTTTGGACAAATGTATTCAAAACATTAACTAGACACTGTTATCTAACTCAGTTTCAAATCATCTTTAACCTGTTCAGCTCAGTTTAATAAATTATAATAAACAAAACGAATTATATATAAACTGTTTCCAACAGTTAATACGAAAAAAAGCATGTTTAATTAAAAAACATATTTAGTCAAACCTGTATAATATCTTATTATTTTTATATAATTTGTGTTATTGATGTTCCTTTTTGTTAGTTTGCCGTTAATAAATCATCCAACCTTTATCTTCTTTTTGCGTGTACATTCATATGATGATATATATTCGCCAACATTAGCATTAACTGGTATAATAATACGATCGATTGATCGATGAATGTATGCAATTGTGTTGTGTCCGGCATGATTGTTTTATTCGAAGTGTCTGCTAGATCTGTTAGCATAGCAATGAACTCAGGAACAATAGTTTTATCCATCCCATCGATACTGCCTAGTAAACAATACAAAGAATGATATTAAACGAATCGAAAAATAAGAGAAAGTACAGGATATACAGCATACTTATGACACAGTTTTACAAAAGTATAACATTAACACAGAAGTACAATGAATACCTACAGAAAAAGTGACAACATTGGCCACCGCCTTCTGACAGTCGGAAACCAAAGCGTACACCTGGTTAACGGGTGAACCCAACATAGCTCTCTCTCCACTCCGGAAGTCACATCACAAAACGAGACAATTTAAATCAAGGTTGACCATCAAGATTATTATTATCTTACAATTACCATACAAACACACAGTTGCATGGTGTCAAACACTACAATGCTTAGGTTCATCAACATTGAATTTGTATAAAGATACAACAAATGCTATACGTAGCGATACATGGTGATTTTGTTGAGGCCAAACAAGGAAGAGAACAATAATTAAGAGATCAGGACATGTTTGTGGCGCCACTGTTCGTTTATAGTCTGTAGAACGGACACAGAACTCTTGATTGGGTCCGTTCAATAGCAATGTTGGGGAAGCCACATTTGAGCACGTTGAATGGTCATCTGCTTCAAATGAAAGTTTGATTGACGTCACAGTTTAGTAAGCGTTCACTTGCTTTGAATTTTAGGACAGGCATATAATTAACTGCGTTTTCATTGGGAGATTATAAACCTGATTCAGAAGATACCAGATTCTAGGATAGACTAGTCTGTTTTAGGTTTAAGGTGCTATACGTTTTAATTGAGTCTAAACACTTTCCTTAATAAACACAAGACTAACTTTTTTTAAATGTCTAGCATAAATAATGTTGTTAATAATGTTTCATATATTGACTGATCTGTACTCAAATTTATATATTAATATTAATAATCTTAGCATTCAATTATCAAATTGAAAAATGTACTTCGTAACAATGCATATGTTGATAGTCATGTTAAAAAATGCCATTCATATAAATATTTTCGATGTGTTTTTACTCATTAAATTAGCTATCAGAAGAGTCACTTTTCTCATTAATATTTTCCACACAGTCAACCATCATCAAACTTTATAGAAATATCGTTAAATGAAACATCCGAAACATATTCCATGACGCATTTATATGAACAATAACGACAAGCCTGTTGTAAACAATGAATGAATGGTGTTTTACGGCACGTCTATAATAAATAAATCATTTAATTAGCGCAAAGAATAATGAAAGTGATGATAACAATAATAAAATAAATAAATATGGTTAAAAATTATTAAAACTGTTACAAATAAACAGATGAAATATGAAGTAACACTAAACATATACAAATAGCAATAACAATTAACTTAATGTGATTAAAGAGTTTGACCTTTTTTAAAAATACAAAGTAACGTTGTTATTAACAAAACAAAATAGATCTTTCTTCAGTTGTGTACTATAATCAAGTATCATTGTCTCCAAATAGTGCACGGTTTGGTTCAAAATAAACTAAACAGAGACAATATAAAAATGTTTATAGAATGCTTTAACGTATCAATAGTAAAATATTGTTGTTACAGAGTACATCTTAATAGCATCTAGTACAATAATATTTCTAGGTACCGTTAGTAAAAAAAATGTAAACATATATACCCGAATTTTGAATACATCTTTACATGTCATACACGTACCCATAATTTTAAAACTTCAAGTGGCAAACAATACCATATATATTTAGTTTAGAAACACTGCAATGTACGAGTATACGATAGTGTTTATAAATATGGATGACATTTGTCTTTTAATAATAACATCGTCGTAAATCCAGCACAGGATATGATTTGTTATTATCAATACAATCATAGGGTAAAGATGAATCACTCGATGTGTCCTGTTGTATAAACCCGTCTAAGCGTTGTTTCCCCTCGATTTCCTACTTTTAGACACTTTTGAAATAAATGTCTATGCCTGATGAGCCGGTTTATATGCTGGTGTTTATATACCTAAAGTTGGTGAAATGTGGGGTCCCTTATATACATGTATGGTTCATGTAAACAGTATAAGGTTCAGGCTAACACGTCATTTAACACCTGGTAGTTGAGCCCCACCACTATTCATTTTCATGGTTATTGTTTCTAGACCCAAAAATGCTAAAAAATGATCCATTAATCGACTTATGCCCCAACAATACATACCTAATACAGTAACTGATAAAAGGCCCACTAAGTTACCAACTTTAAATCTCTAAAGCTTATAGAGATATAAAAAAAGAAAACACATGTCAAAAAGAGCATAGCCACTACAATAGCAGTATCCTAATTAATATATAAAATCGTAATGTGACAGTACGCACATATTTATGATGCAAAAGTAATGGTCTTTTGGTTTCCCCACCATTATTTACTGTTACAATAACTTTTAATTTAAACTTATCTATTTAATTGCGATTGTGAAACGAGCTATTTCAACTTACAAATATCACACTCAAAGTCTTCCTGTGTATAACCAGTACTAAGCACATGCGGAAAAGGGTGTATTGCGCAAGACAACCACCCACAGACGTGAGTAGAGACCGAACCCACGATCCTCTGACCCTAGGTTCCGTGCTCTACCATGCGCTCTATATACATGTTGATGGATCAGTTGTAGCAATTGATAACAATTCCGTATTTGACCGCCATTCAGACCCTTCAGCGTCCTATTTTAAATGTTTAACCAACAATGCATGCATACCGGTTAACACTAGGAATGAATTAGCTTGAAAATGCATAAAATTGTCGTTTCTGAAATGTTATTTTAGGTTTTAATAAGACGTGTGAAAAAGCATTATACGCTATTGATTAAACCTCTAAATTGTTAATGATTTGTAATAATAAATGAAATTGAATCGCGGGATACGGCGGATGAAAACAGAATAACATTTTCTCCAGAATTATTAACCGAAGTATTAATAATGCATTTGCATTCAGAACTTGCAAATGAATTGACATTGCTGTGACTCTTGGCATTAATAATTAATTATGTGTAATGCAACTCTCTCTCAAGTATCAAACCACATCAATATGCAAATGTTTTTGCAAATAGGAATCAAACGATACACAAATACCATGTTATGCGAACAAGTCATTTTATTTTACCATAAAATGCCTATAATGTAAAATGTATTCGAGTTTGTTGTATTATACTGTGAGTAGAATATTATATATATGACTAGTTACCTAACATGACCATTGACAAAATGTCAAATAAACGTTTGTATAATAAAATAAAACATCCCCAGGGCCAAAGGTGGGTCATTATCCGCCACTCTATAGCCCACCCAAAGATGATGTAATTTGGTTCTCTAATTTGGAAAGCAATGTTGAACAACAACATAACTGCATATCTGCACGACTTATGGTAATAGGTAAACCTTTAAAAATAACAAGTGTGGCATTCTCAGAATGGGTCCGGCTAAACTAGCGGAGTCCGGCTAAACTAGTTGATAATAACAACGAAATACAGTCAAACCTGTGTAAGTGGCCACCTCTATTAAGCAGCCACTTGTCTTAAGCAGCCACATTTGCTATTTCCCATTTCTATACTTTCGGAGCAAATTAACCTGTATTAAGCATCAATCTGTCTTAAAAGGCCACTTTTGCGCCTTCCCTTGATTGGCTGCTAAAGGCAGGTTTGACTGTATTTGATAATTAGTGCTTCATGGTGTGGTTACTTCTTTTGTACGTATGTTTTGTAGTTATTGAGAATATTTTATGTATTGATTATGTTTTCATATTGTTGTGATGGATATATCCTTTGAATGCTATTATATTTTGTTTGACATATATTTTGTTATGTTTATATATTGGCAAGTTGTTTTCAACACAAAATGTTTCTTTTTGTCACCGAGTAAACTCGTTTATAATAAAAAAAGAGTTTGAGAAACGATGACTGTATAATTTATCAACATAATTATTCAAGCAGTGTGGCAATGGCATTGATAGAGTGTTGACCGCCCACGCCAGAGGCTGCTGGTTCAATTTCCAGTTCGGCCAAATGCCTCTCAGTATACAACACTCAGTACTGATTTTACCTAGGAAGCGAACTCGAGAGCGGTTCGAATAGCTCTAACCTTTGTTGACCATATGCTCAAACCTTTGTTGACCATCGCGCTAAAATAAATAAGCATAAACTAAAATAATAAACAGTGTACATGAAAACTATTTAATAATAATAAAAAATACTTGCTACAACCGTTCAAATGAAATGACCCCTGTTATAATTTCTGTTGTATGTATGCAATGTGCTTTATATTTATTCTATGTATACATTAAAAAACCCATCACATTGAGCCACGTTCCCACTACGTCCTCAAAAAATTGGATGGACGCAGTAAGAACCTGTACAATGTAGTAAGAAAGCAGTAGAAACCTATATTGACGTGGAATGGTCTCCATGGACGTGGAGGACGTGGTCAAACTTTTGACATGTTAAAAAAACGTAGTGAAGACGTGGTCGAATCAGGACGCAGTAAGAACTTAATAAGGACGTAGTATTGACGGCATATAAACGCAACTAAAACCAAGTAGGGAGTTTATTGACGTAGTACAAGCGTTGCGCTGACGGTAAAAATGATTTCATGGCGTTCTTACTGCGTTGTCACTGGGTTGTAAACGTGGTAAACGCTTGGTAAGCGCGTGTTGATAGCTGAGTGGAGGTAGTAAGAATGTAGTAGTAAGGACGTAATAACGACGCATTGGACGTGTTGCGTGCTTGATCATGCAAATGGTATGAAATTAGTGGGGACGTGTTAGACACAGTGAGAACCAGACAGGGGCGTAGTAAGGACGTAGCATGAACTTGAAAATTGCACATGGTCTTCTCTTATATGAGGTATATCTGAAGCGAAGCTGAGGTCCATGCAACTTTCTTGGTCTGATTGCCCAAACCATAGCTTGCATTTGGATCGAAACACCATGTATTATTTGTTATATTATACAGAATATAATCAAACATAATACAAAAGTAACACATATGGCGTTCCATTAAGGCATAATACGCCCTTCCGGAGTACCTTCATATTGATATACTTACACTTATTGTATATTGGACCGGATGACGTCATCCTCGTTTTTTTATAGTTGACTGGGCCCGGTCCAGATACTAATATATTGACCGGATGACGTCACATGAAGCAATTTGAAAGAAGAAAATATGGAAATGAGGTATTGAATATTTATGTTTTACTGATGTGATTGCTGGGTTCTTTGAATGCTTTGTTTACTTACCGTTGGACATGCGGTGTCTAAACCAAAGTATTGTCCAGTGCAATCAACGCAGAGTAAACTAGTGGATAATAAAAATAATGGGTTAAGAACCAATGGATGTGTAACAAAAGGAAACAACTACCGTTTAGAGGTGTAAATTTTATTTCCGTGTTCCTAATGTTTACAAATAATTGCCCCACCTGCTTAACACACACGTATAACTCGACCGAGATAATATTATACACATAAAACACGACTGTATTAGTACAAACTATTAACACCATATCATAAATGACACGAATCTGACTCAAGGAGAATCAGCAATACAATGAACACACAGAGAGAACGTCATTGACTCTCTAACATTTAGTTTTAATCATTGTACTTACGTTCATTATAATTGTTAAATACATGTAGTTTCAATTTTTAAAAGTGAAACAACTGTTTGAATTAAGTTCAGTAGTGGAATTTACATAAATCAATAATAATTTTCCTCAAAAATTTATACGATGTATTGGTTTTAACATATAGTGAACGGAACAGCTAACCCGCCACTTTTGTATTTGCAATATTTTTGTCAAAATAATTACTGAACGGAACAGCTAACCCGCCACTTTTGTATTTTCAATATCTTCGTCAAAATAATTACTGAACGGAACAGCTAATCCGCCACTTTTGTATTTGCAATATCTTCGTCAAAATACGGAGTAGCGCCAATAAAGTTGGTATTACACAGCCCAAATGTTCTTTCCTATTCTGGTTTAAATTTCAAAGAAATTATTTTGATACTATTTGAGAAAATACATAAAGTGACAGGTATATACAATGTCAGTTGGCGGGTTAGCTGTTCCGTTCAGTATGTTTCATTTCCTTAAAATAAGAAGCAAGATCTAATGACATTAGTTTCGGTTCTCCAGTCCCCTTACTATGCATTATTTTGTGCAGTTGAAAGTCAGATTTCGTACTATATTCTTTCTGTGTTTTAAATTATAAGTAATTCCAAATACTAAGATAATCATGAATTCTTAAGCTACACTATATATAACGTTTGTTATTAAAATAATATGAGATTTGAGTGTATGGTATATGCTGTGATAGATCCGCGACACAAAACATTTTAACTTAAGAGTGATAAGCATTTCTCTACTCAGTTAAAGCCTCTTGTTGGCGACAGTAGAACAATACGTATGCGATAACATTTAATTTATTTGGCTTTGGCATATTTTCAAAACAGAGATTTAGATAAGTAGAACATAAGATATGAGAGAATATTAAGTAATGATACACGACGGGGTTCACAAAGGTGGCTGTTATTGCAGTTACCTAATGAAATAATTTAAGAGCAATGCTTGTTTTTTTTTAATAATAGTAAACTGGGTATCACTACAATACCATTACACAATTTCACAACACTTGTGCACCAAGTATTTGCTTGTGAGAAAACGTTCCTGCTTTGTACAAAATTACATTACCAAAGTGGCAAAACTAAGTGGAAAAATAATGATTTATTAAATAGAACTCGGTAAATGCTTCAGCATGGAACATTGAGTGTTTCATCATCTTCCTTTCGGAAAAAAAGAAGTAAAGACAGGCATATAGGTAAACGTTTATGTCTTGGTAGATAATATAAAAGGTTTTATCTTCCTAACCTGAATAATATAAATTGTGCTCAAATGTGTACATTTATTCAACGGAACAGCTAAACAGCCACCCGACATTTTATGTACCTGACATTTGATGTACTATTGTTTTCTCTAGAAGTATCAAAGCAGTTTTCTTTAAGTTTGGACCTAAATAAGAGAGAACATTTAGGCTATTTAAAAATGCATAACTTTCTGTTAATGTCGTATACAAATTTTAAAAGCACTACTCGATATTTTGACGAATATATTGGAAATACAAAAGTGGCGGGTTAGCTGTCCAGTTAAGTATACTAGTAAATATATCTTAGCAGACAGCTTGTAAGTGATGTATTTTATATTATCTCTCATGCCATATCGGTCACGCCAACACTTGATATCCATTGCAGTATATCACTGCACACTATAGAATATCTAATCCGCAGCTATCACGTGATTCAAACTAAAGCAAACGGACGACGATGTGTCTGCAAATCCTGTTTTACAGTTTGATGTTTTTTAAGTAATTTACCACAGACGATTCAAATCTGAGTTCAAATTCAAAATGAAACATGGCCAATTTAAATTTGAAATTAACGATACATTACAGACAAAAACTAATTTCCTCCATGGAACAATCGATATTTCCTCTAAACATACATTGATTTTCTTTACACTTTATCTTTTAATAATTACTTTAGTTAATACTCAATACGATATTAATAGTTTTATTATCAATCTCATAAAATGCGTTGCATTTGCTTTTTTTACTAAACAGCCAAATTTGTATGCAATCGGTAAGTGTTTCCAAATTGAGCAATTACTATTCGCACTCAAGTTTCAAAATGAAATTATGTGTAGCTTTAAGTAAAAATATTAAAAGCTTTTAGAATCACTAATACCCCTTTCACTTTGTGTTTTCATTTCATCAATATTTAAAGATTTCTTTCAGACGGGTTAAAATTTCGAAGAGAAATTGAATACTCGTCTTAAAGTATTTATATTGTAAAGTAGACTGTGTTTGTTTCCTAAAGTGACAATATATTCATATATTGAAATCAGTTAACATATAAACATTAACATCATTAACATATGCTAAGTGGAGAAAAGTGTAGGGATATATTGGTAATTATTGCGTGTTTAAGACGGATACAGGTGAAACAGTTTAAAAAGGCTATGCAGTTATGAACGACTGTTTACATTAAATACAAAAAAACATACGAAATAACAAAACATGTTCTACTTATACCAAGGTCATTCCGCTCTATTTATCATTATACTCTATGCTTTACTTTCTATTTCACATATTTTCTTAATTAAACGGTGTCAGCTATATGTACATATCAACAGTCTCACCACTCTAATAATATATAGTTTGTATATATCCACTACACGTGCGATACCAGTATACCTCAATGTAATTCATGCATTACTGAAAGCAGAACAAAAAAACGGTCCAAGACGTACAGTACATGTGCAGAAACGCATTTTACAATTACGAAAAAGGTCATATAAGTATGTGTTTTAATACGCAGTCGAATGTCACAATTAATATAACAATCATAACAATCATTTTAATGATTACATCATCCCTATAGCAACCATTAAAACAAATATACTAAAACCATTATACACATTATTATAACATTCGTAACTACAGACATAAGTTATATCATTTTCATAATTAAAGTTTCAAAAATCAAATTTCAATCATAATGACATCAATTTATGAGGATCATTCATTATTTAATCATTATGCCAATCATTATAACAAATAGTATAATAATTATTATTAGATTCATTATAACAACTATTAGAATCATTATAAAAACATTATAACAATGATTATGTCAAATATAATAAGAATCATTATAACAATTTTATTAGAATTAACATGACAATATTGATTAATATCATTATCATAATCTTTATTACAATCATTATTATAACTATTACGACAATCATTATAACATTATTTGTAAAACTCATTATATAAGATATTACAACAATTTTATCATAATTCTTGTGACAATCATTATGAAAATCATTATAAAAAACATTATAACAATCGTTATATAAACATAGCTATAATTTTCATGATTTAACTTTTCTATTATAATTATTACAATGATAACAACAGTCGTATTTAGAATCATTATAACAAACATTATTACAGTCATAATGACAACCCATACTGCATTCTTTATTACAATATAGAAACACGTCATTATTACAATCATTGCTTTAGCCATTATCAAAATCACTTTTACTATATTCTTAATGCCATTCGTTAGTACAATCATAATACATATCACACTGTTACAATCGCACTTTTACAATCGCACTGTTACAATCGCACTGTTACAATCGCCATATAACATTCAATATTAAAGACAAATTGAAATATATAATATACGAACCGATCATGTAGGCACACTCACTATTTTACTTATTTACATGTAATTGCATCAATCATTCCAATCATTAATGTAGTTCAATCATAATTACAAACGATTATCACAATCATTATCACAGCCACACTATAAGTTTAAACTATCCGGTTTAACATAGTGTTTCCACTTAAGATAAAAATATCTTAGTCACATCCGAATGTCGGGTAAGGCGTATATATTAGTTATGACTGAATTCATAAAATTTGTATGAATTTACTGCAAAGATAATCATTTAAATATCTTTGTAGTTTCTATATCAATTTGCCTTTAAGTTATTAGTGAAGTTATTAATAACATTAGATTAGATTACTATAAACTTGTTTTGATACATCTGGCGCATAATCGATTCAGTTCAATAATTGTATTGCATACAGTATCATACAGACACTAAGATTAAATACATAAAACAATATCACTTTTCCGAGGTTACTATAAACTATCTTTCGGTGCATTGTAACAAGCCAATGCAAAATGTTTGTTTCTTCTATAATGTATGTTTTTTTATAACCCGTCTTGTTTAAGGCAATACACAAGTATATTTTATGTAAATAAACTATTGGATTTCATTTCATTTCTATAGTATAACAGTCAAACATACGCAAACGTATTTTCAAGTACCCTATTGCACAGGTTTAGTGTTGCATGTGGTCTTACATTGCATAATGAATAACATTTTTCTTATACATGAAGTTAGACAAACGTATACAATAACGGAAAAATATAAATTAAACAAAATTTAAGAAATAAATTTATAGTAACTCATTCAACATCACACGTCATAACCATGTATTAAAGGGACAAAGTTACATATTTCACATAATTCCAATTTTACATTTTTTTCACTTTCAAACTTACTCTTTTAATGAACCCAAAAAATAAATTTTCATTCACCTATAGCATTATATATAAAGACAATTACAAACTATTACGTAACCGCCCTTTAAATCTTTTTAACAGAGAATTATTTTTCATTCTTTCATTATTATTAACCTTTACCATTGGTACTAGAAATATAAAACATGATGTAAGAATGTAATATAACATGCATGCAATATATCAAGGGGTCGGGGGTTAAATGTTGGTCCATGCTCAACTCAAGATCCAATGCTTAACTCAAGAACGAAATTGACTCATTAGAACAAAAATGTAAATACCCGTAACTTTTTACTTCATCGCTGCAGTAATACTTTCAAATTTGAGGCTGAGTCAAGTATTTAAGCTACAATTTGTTTTTATATGAATTCTGGGGGGTGCGTTGGAGTACAAATTGGAGTTGAGTATGACAATTGTTTTATTACCTCGGAGCTTGGGCAATAAAGAACACTTGGGTAGATCTAATTTGAAGGTAAAAGTACAAGTAGTCCAAATTAAAGTTTATTTCCCTACCTGCCAAATAAACTTAAATGTATTCGGTTACCCTTTATTATGTCAAACATTGGCTAATACTCTGATAAAGATGGATTAGTTTACTGGTGAATTTTTTCAAGAAGAAGAAAAAGATGAAAAAATTTAATTTCAAATGTATTGTAAATAATTGAGTTAATTTGGTTAATCAGCCGTCCTTATTTAGTTTATTATACACAAAAAAGATATCATGCTACACCTTACCTTCCATTTCTAAAACATCGACATCAACAAATTGTAACAGTTGCATTTTTCATCAAATTATTACATTAAGCCGTTACAGTTTCTCGTTATAACATATTCAATTATACATACAAATCTTTTTCCCATTTGAGGTATCAGACTATTAAATAATTATGCTATAAAACTTGTCACAGAAAATTCATTAGTTGTATCTTAAACTCACTTTATTTATGCATTTTTTCGTCACATGTAAAATACACGTAATACCTTTGAACGAATATATATTTCTTGGAACCAGGCCAAATCATTTATCGAACCATTTGGGCACGCACAGTTCCCTAATCTATTGTAGATATTGTAATAGACATGCATAGTTAACTAAAATCATGTGTTAAAGTTAAAAATAATTTGACTTAATGGTACAATGCTGTGCTGCCAGACTTTTAATATTTTTGCAATTTATAAATGAGTTGATACACGTCTTACACCAAAAATGAAACACTTGTGTATTTCTAACAATTGAAATAGAATATATTTAGGCTATAATGTTTGCTGCTGATAGCTCAAGTGTTTCTGACACCCCTAGCAATTTACAACAAATAAATATGATTGAACGTTTCTGTGTGTTCATAAGGAGAGTCAATTTTGATGAAACAAAACTGTTTTATCTAGAAATAGTGATATTTTATAGAAGAACGCAAATAATTGTACAACTATTTGAAAATCGAAAGTGTGCCTTTTCACTAATACCTGGGTGGGGCGTATCTTACCACCAAACTGTATTTGTTAAAAATTAAAGAGAATCCCGCAAAACAGTTAAATTCATCTTTAGATATCAATGCAGTTTTGTACCTCATCCCGTGGTTGCGTTTCAAATTTTGATACATGTATATCGTATTATATTCAGAATGTTTGTGTTATGAAATTAAAGAAAAAATGAAAACTAATACTTACGATTCTGTAAGCAATATGACGCAAAATATTGCCAACTTTTTGCGCTAGAAGAATGTAGTTGATATCCTTTATATATTCGTATATCATTTATAAATTATTAAATACTGGCCAAAACTAATGTGTACGCCTGCGCATAAATATCCAAAACAAAGCTTTGATATGTCAAAGCAATTACACGATGGTAGTAGAACCAATTTGGCAAGTAAAATACTATAGTTTCTAATGAATTCAGGTATTCACGGCCGGCTGGAGATGACGGCAACGACAGCATTTTATGATGTTCAAAACAACAGATTACTAAAATGACACAGCGAATTACGAAACTCACCCAAACCTCGCACGTATATTACATTTAAATCCTTATTTGATATGGAATCATGTTAAATTTTGTCTACTGACATATCTCATAGACTAAATAATTCGTTTCTAACTTCTGATGCTCAAGGCATTTTATATTTAATTGAAACCTGCACACATTGTAATAATGAAAGCGCAATATACTTTTTCTTTTTTACCGAACAAAAAAAATATAATTAATTAGAGAAGACCAATATCATTTATTTTATGCAAAGCCATCAATTCATCAACATATTGTAAATTAAAGTGATTGAATAGCCTAAATGCTGATAAATATACTCGTCGATTTATTTAAAGGAAACTTACACTATCATAAATACAGTAGAACATCGATGGCTCGAATCCGATGGGACTGGACAATTTGGCCGGGACCTGATAAGTGGTTCGAGCTATATGCGGTGTTCCAGCCATCTGTGTTTGAGCCAACGAAGTTCTACTGTACAGCAAAGTTCTTGTGTCATGCCTTTGAATTATGGTCAATGTTCGTAAACACAATTACAGTTTGAAATTAATACACTCATTGTTTAATAATTAGCGAAATCATTTATATCGATTACATGTATATATTGCATCATGTTTGAAACGGTATATAGGGCACTCTTTTGAATTCAGTATTATGTAAAACTGTTGTGGGATACTGTCCTAAATAATCAAAATACAATTTGATGTGTTTGAGGATATACGCAGTTGAGCATTCATTCATTCCTATTCTAATACCGCTAGCCCAAACGTTTGACAAAAATGAGATCTGATCGCTACACGATATATCAGAGTCAACCCGTTAATTGAACCTTAATTGTGAATATTATCCTTCCTTGACATTGCATAATTACAAAAAAAAAAAAGAAACGTCATGCATATATCAAACATCACATCTCACAAAACAACAAGATTATAAAAGCTCTCTCAGGCTTGCATAGAAACTCAAAATATATTTACATATTGACATAATCCTATTGAACAATCGTTGGTGCATATTATATAACTACGGTTTACTACGGTGCAACCTATTATCATTTGGATATATTTATACATTTGAACATCAGCAGTTGCCGCACATTATAGTACATATGAGCACCGGGTACCCACAAAATGAATAAAATTATATCGAATGCATGACCCATTTTCACAAAAAGCACACCCCTTTAGCGAGTAAGCGATTACTATGTTATATGTACAGTCAAACCTGTGTTAGCGGCCACCTCTATTGAGCAGTCACTTATGCTAAGTAGCAATATGTGCTATTTCCATGCCTATTCTTTCAGAGTAAATCAACCTGCATTAAGCAACAAGCTGTCGTAAAACACCATTTTTGCTTTTGCTCCTTTCCTTGATTGACTGCTAAAAACAGGTTTGACTGCACTGTAATATGAGGAGACATAGAAGTAATGAATTTTTTTTTTCCCTTTTGGTCACGTACACACATTTTGCCTGTACACATATGCCTAATAAAAGCAATATGTATACAAGAAAAGCAATATACAGTTACTCGTAACTCTTTGCACAACTGACACATATGCATACACATATTGAAAACACACTATTTATGAAAATTGTACATAAAGAAAGATATCGCAAGCCTTGAAAAAGGTAAGTTTAAATCGTTTTTAACTGAACATTTTTTTAACGTTTCCAACACATATGTATGCCGTGTTTATCGATTAACGTCACATAAACATACACAAAGACAGCAGCGTTTTACTTTCGTAGTGTTCTTCGGTACACACACAGTATCTCTTAATCCGTGTAGTGAAGTTGTACCAAAAAGTATGTCCAGTAAACAAGGTTGAATATTGTAAACAGTACCGGAAAAGCTATTCTTGATCCAACATCGCAGTACATAGCATATATCACACCGTTACTAATTTTGCTCTTTCTGTAGCGAATGCCGCTAGTCTCTCCGCCGCCATTTTCAACGTCTTTCGTGTCATCGATCATCTTCTGAATAAAGGAAATATTGAATTTACATATCAAATATAACAGTTGAACCGTTTTTTATTGTTTTAAAGGTCCCTTGTGTTGATATTATTTAGGATAAAATGCTATACAAATCTTACGAGTGTTTATATATTGTAAGGAAAATAACACCTACTTTCAATCAACGTAATAGTTTCTACAGTAGATATATCCAGAAGTTTTATATCCATTCCCATATTAGAATGTATTTGTAGTGTATTTGAGCAGGACACTTTTTCTGCATATGCATAGTACTGGTTCTACTTAAGACGATTTCGAGCACGATTTGTTTAAAATGTAATAACTTGTTTAACAATCGAAGAAAATAAATAATTTTAGATGACCAGAATGTCTTTATCCTGTCAGAGAAAGTCTTAATAAATGAATTAAAAAAGAACGTTAAAGAAAAAAAATACATATAAGAATATAAGCAAACAAAAACATAGCAAAACGTAGCTTTTTAGTATGTACTTTTAGACAATAGCAGATGTTGTAGCAGTTTCACAAGAAGTAGCTATAGCTTTGTCAGCAGTTGAAGTGGAGGTAGTTGTAGTAGTACTAATAGTAGCAGTAGTAGTAGTAGTAGTAGTAGTAGTAGTAGTAGTAGTAGTAGTAGTAGAAGTGTAATAGAAGTAGCATTAGAAGCCGGAGTAATAGTAGTAATAGTAGTGTAATAGAAGTAGTATTAGAAGCCGGAGTAGTAGAAGTAGTAGTACATGAAGTTGCAGTAGGAGTACATGTAGTAGTACTTGTTGTTGTTGTTGTAGTAGTAGTAGTAGTAGTAGTAGTAGTAGTAGTAGTAATAGTAGTATGATAGAAGTAGTATTTGAAGCCGGAGTAGTAGTAGTAGTGGTAGCAGTAGTAGTAGTAGTAGTAGTAGTAGTAGTAGTAGTAGTGTAGTAATTGTAGTAGTAGTAGTGATAGTATAAGTAGTCATAGTAGAGCAAAAGTTGAAATAGTATTACCGAAGTAGAAATGGTTGTTTTAGTAATAACTGCAGTAGAAATAGTATGAGAAGTGTAAGAAGCAAACGAAGCAGTTACCTCTTTTGCTGTAAATGTTGTATTGGTAATCGAGTCACTTTCTCGGCTTTTCCTTGGAATGCTGAATATATTTTTGAACTTAAATCCTTTATTGGTGTCTTTTCTCATGAGCACGTTAGCAACAGCAAATTCAATTAATGCAAAAAATACAAACATCAAACACGTGGACATCCAAATGTCAATGGCCTTTGTGTACGACACATGCGGAAGTGACGCATTTACTCCGGAACTCTGTGTCGTCATAGTGAGCACTGTCAACACTCCTAACGAAATTCGTCCGGGAACAGCGTTAACATTTAACCAGAATGATATCCACGACAACATCACTACCAACACACTTGGAATGTACATCTGAACGAGGTAATAGCCAATGTTTCTGGCTAATGTGAAAGTAACCATTAATCTGCTATGGCTCCCTACAGTTAATGAAAAATGAATACATCGTTTTAGATGCATAAGTAAAATATATAAAGTAATACAATGATAAAATATTACATATTAAGTATATCAAAGAACTATCAATATAGTACTGCTGAATGTTCAAAGGCATTGACACTTGTTCTCAGTTGACATGTATCTGGTCTGTTTGTATTGTATGTTTTATGACGATAATGACGGTAATTATTGTATACGGTTTGCTGTCGTGGTTGATGTGGCCTTTGATAATCATAACCTTCTAGACACACGTTTTTATTTTGTTTTAGCTTTTGTCAATCAAACATATCGATAATTGAATCAGCGATCAATATTGTTTCATTTTCAACCATTTCCTTAGACAATCTAATAATTTCTAAGTAAACATTATATTGTATTTCTTTGTATTGACTTGAACAAACAACCTAACGTGGCTCTCGTGTCAGGTCAAGTAACATCATGGATATTATTAAAGACTTATCCGGAAGTTGTGTTAGTAAGCATTTAAAAAGGGAAAAAATAAGTTTAATACTATTTTATTACATCTATCCAGGAAAAATTACAATAAAAATATATTCATTTTTATTGCAAATAGGTCGAGCAACAGGTTTGAACAGCATTAACAACAGCACTTCCCAAAAGAAAACAAATATGATACAGAAGACGTCGCATTTAAAGGTCATAATCACTACGACATTACTTACAGAAGTAAGACATAGAATAAATATTATACACACATTCAGAATAAGTGACAATGAAGGTCACCACCTTCAAACGCACAGTAGGAAATCATCACTGAGGAAAGAGAGATTAGTTTAGTTTAACAGTTGAATCGATTGTTAAACCATTTTCAAGAAAAACACAAGTTAAAGAATTTAAGATCGAAACTTGTCTGGTAGAACAAGTACAAAATGAATGTAGATGAAATACCTATGTACGCATTTTCTTTCTATTAATGAGCATAACATGTACATAAAACAATACTTTCCCCGCCCACTGCTTTTCATATCCATTCTATTTTCTGAATAATCTGCCTGAGAGTTTCTTATCTATAACCCATTATTGTTTAATGAAGCGAAAATGTGTCCACTTATTTTCATAAATTTTACTATTACCGTTTCATGGTGGTTTACATAGCCAACATTGTGTCGGCACTATTTTGAAATTCAGAACATTTTATAGTGTGGCACTAATTTTTGAATTAAATACCTTTTATTCAACTGTAAATCATTTTATTAGCGAGAATTTTATTTTCGCTAATATTCGCGAGTTTCATCCCTCGCGAATTCAAAAATTTCGCTATGATTACAATCATGTTCACTGTCCGGATGTTTATAATATCCGAATAAAAAATGCATTTCCGGCGGTTTCACTATTTTACAGTCGCGAATTCAACATTGTGCGAAAAAATAAATTTTGACAAATCCGAACGAAATAGAATTCACTCGAATTTAGTATACAACAGTATATATTTTGAATTCAACACAACTATGTCATAGTATTCAGTGTAATTTCATTGTTTGAATTTAAATGCACAATCATGTGCATTTTGTTGTAACGAAAAAATATCCGTTTTGAATAACCGTTCAGTTTTAAAAATAAGACAAAAGCAAACAGCAGATAATGTCTTTCTTTTAAAATTAAAACACCATATCATCTGATACTACTTAACTATTGTATTTGCAATATTGCTGAATTGTTAACCTGGTAACCCTCTATCAACTGGTATTTTGTTGTTGCGTCCGATAATCAAATAATATGACTGCCTAGGATCGGCTAAATTTTACATAATATTTATATAAGGAAGACAACATTTCCTCTGAAACAACGAAATCAATTTTATAGAACTGGAGTATTGCCCTTTCCGATTATTCTGGACATCGGTCATTCAAAATGGCAGTAAGGGCATCGCATAGTTTTAAATTTGAAAATTTAGATGGGATCTCTAGAACTATTTGAATAATATGATTAACCATTTCTGAGACTGTTATTTTGTAATCTACTAGTTTAATATGATGTTTGAATGAGCGTTAAAAAAGATGTTTTCAATTGATCTGTCATTGTTTACAGATGCTTACATAGAAAAAATATTTTTCTTCTTCTCTTAGGCTAGTAAAATGTTAAGGATTTGAGTTTTGCAAGATGCATTTATTAACACATGTTTCTTGTTCGTAAAACTTGTCGGCATCAGTCATTCAAGATATCCACTAGGGCTCTGCCTGTTCAAGCAATATCAAACATAAAACAACATACTTTCATCTAACTGTTAATCTATTTTTATCATATGTTACGAAAGAGTTTCTAAAGAAACTGCATTTATCAGCATTGTGTTTTTTTTCTGTTAAACAAGTTGGATGCCATTTCTTAACTTTTAACAAAGAATCAGGTAATGACTTTGGACCCATTTGGGAAATCTTGTTTCTATTGTGAAATATTTTGTTTACATCATATATAAGTGTTAGAAGAGTTCAGGTTCGCAATAAAGAACCATTTCACATAATTCGTCTCGTCAGCTAGACGAAAGGTTTTCTAATGTTTCGAACGTATCTTATTTACGAAACACAAATTTGTATACCCAATGTATGATTAAGCACGCTAATGATAAAGTTAGTCTTTAAATTGTGCAACATCCAGACCATATAACGCAATTCGTCTCGGCAGCTTAACCAAAGCTTTTTGAAGTATGGAAAATATTTTCAATTTCACAGTACAGTGCATTGCACAAAACTTTATAAGAGCGATGTGAGAATACTTTAACTGTTCAACCAATACACATAGTCACCATAAACCAAGTTTCTTGTTCGTTAAAGCTCACGCATTTGAAATGGGGTTATTTTCGTCTGCATTTGATCATTTGGTAAATGTTAACACACAAATAGATCCAATAAATGTGCTGGCATATGTAAATATTGTTCACCGCTTTATGTCAATCGGGCATTTTTATGGCACAAATGAGGGTAATGCGTAACTATTTTATTTCATACTGTATCCTTTATGTTAGTCGTGTTTTCACCAAGTAGCTTAAATGTATGATTTCTGATTGTCTACATCACTGTGTTATTTAAGTACAATTGATACAAAGTAAGTAATTAAAATATCAATTGGATTTCATCGGTATTAATGACCCCAGACAAAACACAATAACTACAACACCAACAAAAACAACAAAACAACAGTACAAACCATATAAAAGACATTTTCCCCGTTGAGTTTCATAATGACGATATTAAATATTTACATAAACATTTCTCCAATTTGCTTAGTAACAACGATGTTAAACTTGTACATAAACAACCTCCCCATTTGGTTCCGTAACGACAATATAAAACATGTATATCGACTGCTTACACATATTTTCATTTACTTATGCTACAGTGTGTTTATCTAACCTGTCTAAGTCCCATTTACTGATTTAACAATTTGATAATGTTTGTCTTTTTTAACATCTCCAAGCATTATATACTGATTTTACAATCTTTAAGCGTTGCTTTCTTAAATTTCTTTAAGCTTTATGCACCTATTTTATGATTCGTGATTACAGAGTGTACCTTCCAGATCTAAAATCTAACACAAAGCACCAAACATTCTAAATATCTTGTTATAATGATAGAGAGCACAAATTTTAGTTTGCATCGTTGATGAAACACATTGCCTAGTGCAATGGTTGTGAATCGACATTGGAAACATCCTGAATCGGTCAACTTACGGCGAACGTCACGAGAAACAAATGACAGAAACATTACGTCGCATTTGAAAATTATTGTTGCGTACCAAAGATTTACTTTAGTGAAATGGAAATGAAATACAGTTTGTCTAGTATAAAGATTGTTTAGAACGACTGCAGCAGATTTTAAATAGCACGCTCACAAAAATTTTGCAAAAATATGTGACACTATTTAAAATCATAGTCCATTGTACCTACATTTTGGTATTTTGCAATAAGGTAGTTTTTTATTTCTTTGGTTACCAATTCTTCTATATAAATTTCATCAACACATTTCTTCATTTCCTTCAGTGGCACTTCAGACATATCATGATTTGTTTCTTCATAAATCTCCCTAAATGTCATTTTCCTCTCTTGCTGCTCAATGAAACGACGGTTAAATGTGTATTTTGAATAGTTTAATTCATATTTTTTAAAACTAGCATCACTCCCCTAGTTGTCAAACATCTTGTTGACAAGTTTGTTCAATTCTTTAAGTAGCATTTCAATTCCGTCATTATCTGTTTTCTAATAAGTCTCATTGATATTCCATCTTATTCTTTAAGGACTGCAGTGGCGTTTGATAAAATATTTTGTACTTTTGATATTTTTACTTATATTTTCTGAAATAGTGCCACTCCTCTTGTATGCCAATCATATATTTGTTTATCTCCGAAAAAAGGAGGTTTCAGACAGTATATATACATCTATATTGTTATACATTCACAGATGTTAAAGTGATGTTAGATTCAAGAACTTGAATAATGCGGAGTGGATTGTAGTGGAGATAGTGTTGGACGTCAACGCAAGAGATGGCAGATTCAATCCCCAGCTCGGCCCGATGTCCCTAAAAACACAACACTCAATTCTTGTCTTACCTAAGAAGCGGACACGAGAGCGGTTCATATAAGATTTGAGCTTTCTTACACTTTGATGGATAAAATTTATTTCAATATTGCCATGCATCCATGCAAAGCTGATTAGCTCAGTCGGTTACGCATCTGACTATCAATCCAGGGGTCGTGAGTTCGAATCCCCGCCCGGCATTATACGACATTGTGTCTCAATATCATTCATCTTTCACCACTGAAACAAGTTGGCAACTTATCAGTTACTTGCGAAGATGGGATGTGCTCGAGTACTGGTTAACCTATCAGGATCCCAGAAAATAGTGGTAAGGTGAACTGATCGTCTGTTAGCCCTCGACGGCATAAACATAGCGTTAATATTCAATCAATCAATCAATCAATCAATCAATCAATCAATCAACCAACCATGTAAAGCCTCATGCATCACTTACCTAGACCTCTTCTAGTTCTGGACGTTTGATCCACCATTATATCAATTATTTCAAATTGTGGCATTGATATAGCCTCCTTGTTCAAATGAACAGCTTTATCTTTATCTATTTTATCAATAGTGATAGTATGTGTTTCGTTATCAGTTGTGTTCGTTTTAAATGCCCTGGTTGGCCAGTTCAGTATAATGTTGTTTACGTTGTACGAAACTGAAAATATAATAAAATCATTCCATTCAGTTAGTATGTTATTGCCAAATAGTCTTATATAGAGAACTTAATAAGAATTGATGAAATCTTACGAATTCACGAAATCTTGTTTTCATTTATTTCAATTTAGATTTATCTCTTGAATACATATCAAAATTATTTCTTTGGAGAATGGAATTCTCCACAGATAGATGAAACATACCAGCAGTTTGGAATGGAAATTTGTTATTATTAAATTACAAAATATGTATACGGTCACTCAATAAACAATACGATTGATTAATAGTTAAACTGTTTTTAATTCAAAACCATTGTGCAAGATCGAAACATTATATAACACGTACGTTAAGGGTAACGTACAACAACTAAGCTTTTACGTATAAGAAACAAATTGCCTTAACTTTGAATGATTAAATTTGTCAATTTATCAATTAATTTTGTAGAATTTTATCTATCAGCATTAAGCCAGTTGATAAAGTTTTTTGTATCCGTCTCTTTATTCGCGATGCCTAGGCTATTGTGTTTTAACAAATGCTTTTAGAACTGTAATGGTTTCGATCTTGGTCATTCTTTATGTAAAAAGGCAAATTGGATACATTTTGCTGAACGTTTGTTACTGCTTCCTTCGATTTTAAAACGTATAAATGTATCTTTATTTGTTAGGCACATCTTTAACTTTATAAATTATCAAAACTTACAATATTTACCAAAATCAGGTAACTAAAGTATCCCACTTTTTACAAGTTTCATTATTCGAAATCTCAGAAATAAGAATAAAACATAATTAAAATAAATTTATCTTGATAAATGAAAATTCAATGATCTTGGAAATAATATATAAATAACTTACAGCTTTCTATGAGGATTTGACAATTTTGTTTGTCGAAGGGATAATTACGAAAATCCATAGGACAGCTAAGAGTTAACGACAATCTGAAAGGAAAACACAAATACACAATACAGTTAGAATAGCCAAATACACAACACATTAAGAATAGCGAAAATATCAATGGTCACCAGTCATACAAATAAAAAACACATTAAGAATCACCAGTCATTTAAATGTGATTTAGATACCGGTATTCAACCAAATACCTAGTATAGACGAGTGGAGTGGAAACCGCATGCGTTTACTGCAAATACTTTCATTCATATAGATAAGGTTCCAAAGAACAGATAAAGAGCAAGAACCAGACAATAAGAAAACAATGAATAGTGAGACGGACAGACAAATTGGCATGTAAACTGGTAGGGAAGTTGACAGGCAAGGTCTATCAGAGCCAATCCGTCAGTCTGCTAGAAATACAAATAATACAGCCTGTTTGACCGACTGACATACGGACTAAACAGACCAACTATCTAAAAGTACGAGCGACAAACAGAAGAAAATTACATAGAAACAGTCAGTTAAACAAATCGACAAACAGTCAGACAAAAAAAGCAAACTCTATATGCTTGACAAATATTACCTTGTCGAGTACGTTACACTCCCGCCTTTATATATCCGTAACATTTTATTTGGCATGAGAACATTGTGATAATAGGCATTCTTTTCGTTGGGGAAGTATAAATCGGGTACCCAGAGCTTCTCCAGGTTTTTAGCATCGATCTCCACGTAGCCACCGGACTCGATTGATTCAATTATGAAGTGACTGAATCTTTGGTCGTACCAGCTAAGATGAAGTAATAGAGTCACCGTGAAATCCTATAATATACAATGAAAATTGTTGTAAGTGATTAAGGTAAATACATATGGAAAGCATGATTGTTCAAGATGTGTATATTAAATGACGACAATGATTCATATAATAATACATGATAAATATGTATGTTCTAAATGTGTTTAAAGATGGCGACAAACCGCATCGGTCGTCTATGTATAGAATGTCTGCCTCGCATGCGGAAGGGCATGAGTTCGATCCCAGGCCGGGTCATAACAAAGACATGAAAAATGGTACAAAAGGCTTCCTCGCTTGACCCTCAGCATTTAGAGGATTTAAAGTTCTGGGTCTGCTCGGATTGTTGTCAATATCGTGTAACTGGGTCAGGTATCATACCATGTGTCTGCGGCATGATACTCCATTGTGGCTACGATCAGAATACTGTCTCAAGTAGACACCGTCGCGATATAACTGCACAATTGTTGAAAGCGATGCTAAACCCTACACAACAACAAACTGGTGACAAGACTTACAGGAATACGTATATACAAATAATTTTATAAAATCTATTGACTATTGATACACATTACTCGTTATTGACGACTGGTATATTGTAGGTATATATGTGCCAACATAGCTATTAGCAATGGTACATATGTATATATGTATGTAGGCAATATAACTACCTATAATATAAACTTCACATAACACTTTAAACTATAAAATGAAAGTCAGAGAAAATGTAGCAATAATTACCATATTTGCTTCATTGATGGAGTCAAAGTTTTCCACATGCATCTCGCATTCGATACTTGTGGGTTTATCTGAAATTAAATCTTAATCTATAAAACTGCACACTAGTAAAAACGGTCATCACACTTCAGTCATACTTGTTATAAACCATAAAAACAATTAAGACATATCAATAGATAAGTAGTTATATTAAGATGTATTATGCAGCACACATTATGTTTTTACATTTTTGTATATGCGAATCCACTTTGCTGTTATCCAACGCAACGGTATTGGTGGTACATGTAGAACAATTTACACTAAATTTGTTCTAAATGATTCATAGAGTTTGTGATATTTTGCTGCAGATGAATACAGCAAACGTTAAGTCTGGTGCCGCATATAAAACAATAAGACATCACTTGTTCTAAAAATGATATGTTTTACACGATGTGGATGCTGTAGAATTGGTAAGAGAATATACTGGAATATGATGTGATGACGAGGGAAGAGTGAGAAGGAATGTCCATAAATTAGGCTTAAGTTCGCGGATGGCGGTTTCACTTCTAACTATTCCAATCTTTAAACTCATTATTATAATGGGGTAGTTATCAGTTACTTGCGGAGATAGGGTGCGCTCGAGCTCTGGTTGATCTGACTTATAATCTATTAACATAAAAATGACACTAACTATTCAATCATTTTTGTCGTATCCATTGAATGCTACGTTTGTGCACTTATATGTTTTAATTGTCTTGATTAGTCTGGTTTAATTTTTGAAAATAAGGTACATGTACATCAATAAATTTGTATACTAAATCGCTTTGTTTGATTAAATTAAACGTGTTTATAACCACGAAAACATGGATATAACATCAAATGTATACATGGCCAATAAGTTTTTACATATTTTGATACATACGTTTAACATGAGTATAAAACATGTATCCTACCATTATCGTAGTCCGGCGGAACATTATTTTTGAAATTCATATCGTTGGTGATGAAATCCAGGAATTTCTGCCTGAAACGAAAAAAGAAGATAGAAATATATTGGTTATAAAAAGTTCCATATATACATATAGTACCACGAGAAACAATGACAAATACAATGTGTATCAGAGGTATTGTCTTCTATACCTGCACTATTACCCTGTTACATGTAATTATCGTAGCATGGCTACGTGATTGAAGGTTTCACCATTATCAATGAAAAGTTATAGATGTTTTATTACAAACAATAGTGTACAGTTGTAAGAAGTGCGATATTAATGTTCACATTAACTTTACATTTTGTTATTGTTTTGCAATACATATAAGTGCATGATGATACATGGGAGGTACTATATTCGTATATCCTAGGTAAACAGGTACACAAATCGGCATTGAGCATTGGACAACCTGAACATTAATTTACCATAATATGTTAGATATGGTCACGATATAATATTTACATTCTAATTTATATATAAATTTGTCGTTCATTTCCCATAAACGTATAGCTTCGTGCATACTTAATAAAAAACATAACTGTTTTTGACATGTTAAAGCAATATGTAATTTAAATAGATGTTACATTTGCTTTACCATCTAACGTTAACATGGGATACACCACAATATGTATAGGTAAGAAGTTATATGGAATTTGCTATGTCAGCTTAGCTATTATTCTACTTTCTCGTTCCTGGAGCGATTTCATTGACTGAGAAAGTTGGTCAACATCTACTGACGGTCATGTCATTTAATGTACAATGGAATTTTCTATTTTGATAAATCTGAATAGGACAACATCTAATAACCGGTATATCAATGTTAGATAATTCCAAACACATACATACACACACATACGAACCCGCGCGCGATACATGGTGATGTAACAAGCAAAGTATATATAAAACTCTTGGTATTCACGTATTTTGTAAATGGTACATGTAGGTCTATCTCACTATGAAGATCTGTTACATTCCAATCATTGAAAAAATGTTCAAGTTCGAACAAACGCATGGGATTTCATTCACCTATATGCAGTTGTAATTACTTTTGTAAATTATTTTTTTTATCATTCACGACAGCAGTCTGATCATAATTCGTATATTTTGTTCGTCGTATTCCACAGTGAGCGGTGACGTTGTTTAGTATCACTTTGTCAGCTTTGTTATAGAATATGAAATTTAATATAACTGCGAACCATACTGCGTTGATATATGACTTACGCAGCTATACGTTTTGCCCTGACTACTATTTACATTTCGCGCATTGTCATACGTTACTGGTAGCATAATTTACGAATCCACTGGGACTGCTGGTAACAATACTGCCATTTGTGATGATGGGGATATTTAATATACAAATGCGATACAACATGTTTTTGTTGTGATTTGCATGACAGCTAATCTAAGCAGATTCGTGACATTGGGTAATGAAAGGAGAGCAGTATTTAAGTACATCCAATCGGTCACAGTGCAGGGAAATGGAATTGCGTTACATAATATTCATGACGGCGTACCGTGACTCGATACACATTGTAATGGGTTTAAATTGCTTTACTTCTTCTCTTCGTTTCGTTAATCTAAACTAAAAAAGCAACAACAACAACAAACAACTCAAACATTTTAAACCTGTCAGCCATAACTTAAGTGTGAAATATTATCTACTCTATTGGAATTGACAGCTTAAAAGTGCAGCTAGATGTAAGTATGTCAGAGTAAAATGTTATATATGTAGGAATAAAGTATTAAAGGAACTGTTTATTGAGTATATTTATCGATTGTTTCTTACTCTCTACTCCCTTGTTTATTTTGACAGTGTATTATGTCTTTTGAATTTTATTCCAGCAAACCAAATACAAAGCGATACATATCCTGTAAAGCATTTGCATTTGATCACGTGAGATGATATCATTATACGTTCACATACTGAACCTTTACTAGACGCTACACTCTTATACACCTTTAAATTGTAGTAATAATACCAAATATTGAGGTTAATGTCGTCAAACAGAATATGTACAAGTATAAGGTAACCGGCACACAAATGAACCAGTTAGAAGCGATGCAGAGATAAGCTGCTCGAAAGGTTAAATACAGAAATATCCACAATTCTAGTGTCCTAGATTTCCTAAACTCCCTAAGTTGTAGACCGCTTGACTTCCGGAGAAATGGTCAGACTTGGCATGTTTTACAGCATCATCCATTATCTTGTAGCGATACCACCAGCAAATAATATATAACCCGCAATAGATTTATTAGATCGTCACGTACCTTGTCCTCTTGTCAAATTCAGACCAGAACTGGTTGTAATCAATACTCCCTAATTTTATTAGCCACTGGGATATTTGTCACCGACTGTTTAAAACATATTTTATTTCAATATATCATGAATTAAAATATGTCACCGGCTATTAGCCGAGTTAAACATGCCTTTTCTTGGAAACCTACTCTGTGTGACGTATAATATTTAACGATAACCCTTTACATTCATTCTTTTACAATTTAAACTCTGTTCTTAAATCAACATTATTGTCAGTGACGTGCGTTCGTCTAGATCTCCAGCAGATGTTTGACTTATTGGAAGATAAACTGATAGATATATAAAGAAAATAAGCACAAAAACTGTGTATGTCTCACTACTCTGCAGACCGTTTTCTATATCTATATTTGATCGTCAATCTATATAAAATAGATCTGACTCTAACGCCCAAGTTGTGTCAACATAAACATGTTATAAAAGTTTATGTTTACATAGCAGGAATGTACTCACAAAACTCACAATAACCGGTATGGTAATCAGTTTCTTTTTAAAGACAGTGCAGTGATTACCTTTATGTTAAAAATATCATTCAGCTGTTATACCATATATCCGCCTGGTAGAATCTAATAAAAGTCACTTTTGTTATAGAACAAGTAATATGTAATTGATGTATATGCTATGCGAACCTTGGCTCTAGTCATCTACAGTAAAAAGGCACAAGCTCTATAAAGCATTTTGAATTATTTCAAACCTAAAAAACATACGACTTTTTAGCGATATAATTGTACGACGGCCTCTCAAGCGAGGGGTAACTCTGTGGTCAGAATATGCTACTAAAAATTTTAACATGGAAATTAATTGGTTAAAATACTGTTTAAATATGCATGTGCTAACTGAAGTTGTAAAGATATTATATGAAAAGCATATAAAATTAAAAATATATTTTCGGAATGAAATTTTATGACATTATATTCAGACGTTATGTCCTAAGAAAACTTACAGAAACTAATATTCCCGATATTTTCTCCATTCCTTATAGTGGTGGTCGTGTAAACAAATGGTCAATTTAAACTTTTTCTGAGTTATGCAATAAAACGGATCTTACAGTCGTGCTAATTTATTATTGAATCTATAAAACTTGTTTGGAAAAATGATATAATGCTCGGCAGAGTATCGATTAATATATTTTTTCAACTCGTTTAATAAATTCAATAATAAATAAGCACTCATGTAAGATTTCCCTATATCTTCTCTAAACGTCTAAATGCATTAAAAGCCGAGACACCTTTCGGAGTAGTTCGCCATGTTGATTATCTGCGCTAATATCTTCGATCAATTCCAAGCTATCCCGGATGAACCGACTACCAATGAAATATCACAGAATGACCTATACAGAGGTTAGACATTGGCTGTGATATATTGGTTAATGAAACTGGTCTGAGAGCAGGAGGTCGGAAATACGTCATAGAATGTTTGTTCGAACAGAAAAATGTCAATTGAATGAAAATGGTTTGTTGTCCAAGTTTATAAATGTAAACAAACGACTTACGATATACTGTTATGAATAAGACTTCAATCAATTCTTGTTGTTTGCCTTCCAATGAAATTGATATAATAAAACACGATGTATATCAACATAACAAAATTTTAAGAAAATAATGATGCAGCGAGGGTATATGATTGTCAGCGACGAATATTCGGAAGATAACTGAACACCAGGCGCACCTTGCTAGTAACTGTGACATTAGACATAATGTATTCATGATAGCACAAGCGACACTGTCAATACTACTATCACATTTCTCTGTCGTGCTCCAGAATCAATATGGCGTAGGAGGAGATCACTTCCACGGATGCTACTTGCGCATGGGGGAATCACGTGACTTTAATTAGTGTCGTCACTTCGTTCGCAATATCATTGTTTCTTGGCCAATTATAATTATGTAAATGACAAGGAATGAGGAATATGTTTTGCCGCAGGTTCATTATTTATGCAATCATTTAGAGATATAAATTCAAAAGCAACTGTAAACATTTGGGAAGCGCCTCATCAATAAAGGATATTTTGACAAGTTGCATACATAAGTAATAAAGTATTAATAAAGAAGAGTCTTTAATTGGGTTACTCTGAAAAGATAAACTTTATGTGTATGGCAATAGGGAACGGGGTGTATTGTCATCACATATTGTATATGTATTCCATTTCCTTACACCGAATCTAGGTAGACCCATCATTTTCCCGCAACTGAAAAAAACATTCTCGTTTAAAGTTTCCGAACGAATTTGGGGTCAAATCCATAACTTTTACCGATTAGAGAGGTATTTAGACAGTTCTTTAGACCATATTTACACGGGGAAACTTCATTAAATATATAAAGAATGATAAATACAAATCACAAACTCTCCAATTCTACAAAACTACAAATATGATTAAAATTCACATTTGTATTTCTCCTTGCATCACACTCTTAACAAATTTAGAACTGTTTATTATCTAAAGAAATCAATACATATATTTCACACAAATCAAGATTTTGAGATTTGTGTTGCTCTCTCTGCGAATGCTCATGTGATTTCCAATCGGGTCGAACTATTGAACTTGCACCGAATAATTTGATGACTTTGTGTAATTGCATGTGTTTTACCTGAACTGTTTAGAGTATAATTATGATGAACATTTACATCGATGCGTTATGTATCATGTACTGTCGGTTCGCACCCTAATTCATAATTATCTACGTTTCGCATTCGTGTCAAACTGATTGATGCGATAAAGACTATCTATCGCTCCACCCACTGATCACGTGGCATTGTTTGTCGAAGTAAATACAATGTAGTGTTTACTTAGACAACCTTAACTTACCTTAGGTAAATGACGGTGTAACAACGAATATCGATCCATCCTCTTTTGGATTATCGACTTGACTTTGATTGACAGCCCGTGCCAGGTCAGTTATTTAGTTCAAACAACATGCGGTTTTGCAAAATAAACAAAACAATTGGCATATTACTCGAAGTGATTGCTATCTTCATTAAAGGAGTTTTCATTTAAGATCTCATTTATTTTAATTTCTAGACTGTTTCTTTAAAATCGTAACGTTTTTAGCCGGGCTTTGTTCGAAAGACCCCTGCTTGAGTCGTTTTGATAATATTTTGTAGTGTTGATCACCGCCAAAATGACCATACACGACAGAGACTACTTTTTTCACTTTTTCATGTATTGTTATATGCCTGCAGAAACAAATCATACTTTTAAAAAACTTTATTGTGGACATTTTATTATGTCATTTTTTTATAAATATATTGCATAAATAACCAGATGTTTACACTACTATCAATCAAATACGGAAGGCGTCGTTTAAATAATTATTAGAGCCCAGTTATCAGTATTTTAAGATGTTTGATATTCAAAAGAAGTGACTCCACTTGTTGTGATACAACTTTATTGTTGGATGTTTTCTACGTATTGTTAAATGTTATAGCGATTAACCTGTTGGATGCGCTGGTTTGATAGACCCGCTGTATGCTTAAAGCATTATACTAATTACAACTTGAAGGAATTTGCTAAAAATTGAAAATGCTATTTGAAAAGTTTATTCCAGTAAGTGAAACGTGTGCAATTTTATTCAAATAATCGGCACAAAGGTAATCCGAATAACTTCATTCCTAAGAACCAATGGACTGGCAACTTGCCGGATATGAATATCGTTGGAAAGCGTTGGAGTGTACTGAATACAGTGGTGGTTAAAACCAACCGTAGCAAAATTCCATAGAAATGGCGTCATCTACGTCATGTGGTGAGAGGGATGATCATCTTCAGCCACTGTTATTGCTAAGAGTATTTGTAAAGTCATAAATGCAGTAGACTTGGTCTTTAGGACATCAAATATGAAATTCATTTAAAAGCTGACCAGGGTTTAATAAAATCTTGTCTTTTCATTATACAGTTAAATCTGTCTTAAGCATTTAGTCAAGGCAGGGCGCTAATGACAAGTTGTTGCTTGATACAGGCTAATATGCTCTGAAAGCTAAAGAATGGAAAATAATGTGAATACTTACGACAAGTAGTTGCTGAATAGAGGTGACGCTTATACAGGTTTGATTTTAAGAACAATTTTTCTACTCATACTTACACGGTACATGTCAGTTATATTGCACCGACACTAAAGATTTCTAAATAATAATACATATTTTTACCGAATTGATATTTATAAATATCTAGAATATACATTTCTTATAAACACTTTTTAAACATTGCGAAACAACAAATCGATTTAAACGGTCGACTTATGTTGCTGACATTTCAATATTGATAAACGCTGTCATAGTTAAACTATATAAGCATGATTTCGACCTTGTTACACGTTCATCATAAAAATCTAAAATAACTTTATTTGCAACTGTCTTTGTTGCCTCCTATATAATGTATGACAAATGACTCTAACGCCGTAGTCCTTATATAAAAGCCTACATTACAATAGATAAGTGTGACTAGAGAAATAATTTACTAAATATTTTTGGAAGCAAAGTGAAAAAATTTAATCCGATACAAACAATATTATTAAATTAAAAATTGTCATCTGTATCCATAAATATAAAAGAAATCTCATAACAAGCTTGTTTAACTGCTGTGTGTTTCGTTATCGAAAATAATTCATTCGTTATCCTAAAGTTTGCTCACACTAATTTGGTTAGTTATCAAAGAGATCATTCCACGAGAGACGTTCACCACACCCCCACCCCCAACCCCGGAATATTGTCCTTCCTTAGTGGTGGTTGGCGTGTTTATTCACAAATTACAATAGTTATCAAAGAGATCATTCCACGAGAGACGTTCACCCCCCACCCCCGGAATATTGTCCTTGCTTAGTGGTGTTAGTGGTGGTTTGCGTGTTTATTCAGTAATTACAATGACAATATATGTACAAATGTATGTATTTCCTATTCTAATATACGCAATCTCGGTAACCAAATTTAAAGCCATGCACATACACTTCATCCAGTTATTATAAACCATACCATTGCACTATAACGTTATAGGCTAAATTTGAACATGTTATTAACTATTAAATTACATATACACGTATGAAATTGAGATCAAATTGTGTTTAAACATGTCATTAAAAAAACGCTGAGAGGCAACAAGTGGGTGGTGAATAATAAAAAATATAAACTTATCTCACAATCTTTAACTATAAATAAACCGGATTTAACAAGACACTTCTATACAAATTAACATCTCTTTACTGCAAACTGATAATAAATACATCTAGTTAACGACATCAAGCAACTGTTCGTACCGAAATTAGAACCGGATGAGTTGTTTATTTGAATAAAAAGTGAAATGATTCCAATAAATAAGATACAAGTAAATGTTACAGGTAAAAAACACACGGTGAGGTATTTGTGTGTCATTAGTTGGAGTACAGAGAAGTGTAGGTGTTTCGTTTATAAGTAGTACTGGGAGGCATTAATTTTCTTAACTTGTTTTCTATAATACGAGCTTTATAATAAAAAAATATAATCTCATGAAATACACATTGCCGCTCATCTTGCGATGTAGCAATCATTGAGTCAGACATTTATTTTAAAAGAGAATTTAAAATATTTGCAAACTCAATGCATCACTCATTTTTTTAAAAGTTGCCAATTCACAGAATGTTTATAAGTTACCCATCATGAACAGCCTTAATAAAACCAAGTACGCTAAAATATTGATTTAAAATGTACAGTATGTGTTGAGTTTTTCGTTAACCCGTTTTACACTGTTTCTTTTCTTTTGATATGATTGCGACAGAAAGAGTGAGATTATTGCATCCATAGACCGTTGTTAATGCACATATTAGTTCTAGTATTAATTAACCAAATAACGCAGACGATCGCTTCAACCGGAATTTCGTTTTTCTAGAAACAATTATTGTGAAAAATTTAAATAGGTCAACGAATACCTTTAAATTTACTTCGGATATTTGTTCAAAGGACATACACATTTCAATGTGATGAACAACATTGTGTTAAAACTGATATCTCTAATTAAAAATCCTAAAAAAACAGGAATTATTTCGCTGTTATTCCGTGATTTTACCGACCATGCTATTTTATGTGCAGGCCACTCCTGGAAAGGTGCATTGCATGTGCTATATTCAATGAGCGGTCTGCGAACTTAGCAGTCTTGTTGAAGCAGAAAAGAAACCCAATCTGTTACACTATTCCAATCCTGGTTCTATATTTATGTGTTCTGCCAGCTAATTGGGGGGTAATTACCGTAGTGCGACCGCCAGCTTCCCTTGATACCTTTTCCATTGTTTTCAATTATTACCAAATAACCTTGGTGTACACTAATAACCATAAAGAGTCCTATTAAAGTGTGGAAGAAAGTTTATCTAGTAAAGTATTGTGGTAGATTATATAATTTAGACAAAAGCAATTATATAATTGGTACAATACATCTAATATAGTTAGGATTACACGCAGCCATAAAACAATTCTAGATAAAGAAATTACACAAACAATTCAATATTAATAGCAGTATTATTTTATGAAATTATATTATTATCTAAATCGGTTGTCATTTTATACAATTTAATAAATTATATTTAATTTCTTGTTCTGATAAATATTTAAAGTACCAAATTTGCTGAATAACTATTTTTGAACAGTTTATTGCATAATGTATACATTCGTGACGAAGCTCAGTCAGTGGAATTTAATAGACCTTTGCCGTTTATGTCCCATAAACGCACCCAAGTGAACGATCATATTTAGTTTTGGCGATATTTTGCGTAAAAATAAAAACATTCCTATAGAGATATTGCGATAGGCTTAATCGGATTTCTGTTCAATTGTAGAAATTCAAACTAGGTACGGGATCAAAAGCAAACACAGAAAAAGAATAATACAATACATGCATGTATATGTAAATATTATTTCCCTGTCTTTCATCTAAAAAATGAAAATAAAACAACTATTATAATTGAATAATGCGAATAATTCTGTATTGCTTTAAGTTTACATCGAACGAAATGCAAACATGTCATCTGTAATAAATCACAATACGCAATAAACAATGTGAGACCAACATAGCCTTAGATGAAATCAGAAACCATCAGTAGTTAGATGTTGCCTGATATTGACACATTCTAATTCCATGATATCATTAGTATAAAAAAAGTCGTTTAACAACTTGCAGATGTAACGTGAAGCCATTCTAAACCTTGACTCAATGCAATTGAAACATTAATATTTACATAGTGTCGTTATGTAATTATGATTAATGTCTTAACATGTAGCATTTTTACTTAACTTCAATATGTATTTACTCAGCCAGTGCGTGTATCCATAACACCACGGCCAACAACGATATGCAAATACAAGTCACAGTGCAAGTTAACAACTTCCTCTCAATAACGCAATAAGAGGTTGGCATCTTTTCTAGATGATTAATCGGATATGATGGAAAATCAATGCTTAACAGTTTCAGAATATCATTTTATATAATAACAGTTTTCAATCCTTGCATGTGAGATTTATGAATCATGCCCAGAATTTACAAATATAAGTTGATTCAATTGCATGCAGACCCGTCTGATGGGTTTGCAGTGCATGAAATAGAAGTTTGACTATCATTTAGACAATTCGATTCTCATTTGGCAAACAACCTAGGGAGTTGAATGTTGTGTTTGAGAATCATTAAAACTAAAATGACTGTAAAATGTATATGTAATATTGGTTTTGCGTGGTTTTAATCGGTTTTGTTATTTAAACATTCTTAGTTAATGATTTTTCTTTTGATGCTTGCAAATTTACAATTCAATCAACCAGTGGCTGGGTTATTTATAGTACATGTACAAGTATTATGCACTGAAAGCAGAAACAAAACTGTTTGTTACATATAAAACAGCAATAGACTATGATAAAAATTATACACTGCTATTTATTTTTTTTATTGGTATCGTATTATATACCGAATCGCCAATGTTTTACTATTCTTCCAGGTACATATCATGGGACATTCGTGACCTCATCGTCTAAGGCGCTGTCTCAAGATCACTTACCTTTCACAGCCTCTTTAGCTCGGTCTAATGTCATTATTCGATAACGTTTATTAGCTAATAATTATTATTCTATAACGTTTATTAGCTAATTATCATTATTCAATAACGTTTATTAGCGATATTTTCTATTATTCGATGACGTTTATTTGCTATTTTCAATTATTCGATAACGTTTATTAGCTATTTTCAATTATTCGATAACGTTTATTAGCTATTACTTGCAGGTTGATTTTAATAAAAATGTATGTACATGTATTGGAACAAGTGACCCATTTATATGTGTAGGTATATTATATATTTTAATAAATTATGACAACTGTAGACGTATTCGAAGCTGTCAGTAACTTGCTTATGGGGCAGTCCAATGTTATTCATATTTCGAAAAAGATCATATATTTTATTTTACAAGATCACGGTGAACGTGTCTATTATTTAAAGTTTATAATATTGGCTTACATAAGAGTCATGCAGTGACATACATCAATCATACACAGTATTATACTTCAACCAGGAACAAACTATAGTTATCCACTGATGTCAAATATTAAATCTAAATTAATTTTTCCTAACATCAATTTTTTTTTCTAAATTAACAATTCAAACAAGAAAATGTTTTCAAAATGTTCCAAATACATAAAATGTTCAATTCAAATCACAAAATGAGCATCAAAATAGGGACAATGATTCTTTTAAATAAAAAAGCAATGATTATTTATCAGCGCCATTCCATTGTATTCGACTACCCATACGAATCTCTTACAGTTTTCAATGGGTGTGTTACACCTATAAACACAGATAAAATGTTGTTTATTCTTATTTTTGAAATATCACTAAAATGCAACAGCCTGCTCTATTATGTCCTATTAGCCAATATTCTCAAACGATGCTGATTATGAAATTAACCAGATCACCACGTGATCAATTGGTGAAGTAATACAGTTTGAAGTATATATTATCGTATTTGTGTTTATCTTGTAACTACTAATACTCTATTTCCCATGTGATATTTCCCGTCTACTTTAAGTGCTAATTCGTAATAATGTGTGTGGTTAATTCTGTTTTACACGCGAGCATAGGCGTCATAACAAAAAACAGAAACTGTAAATTAAATAAAATGTCATGTTTTACTAACTCAACTATCAATGTTAAAAGAAAGAATTGTAAAAAAAAGTCGAGCACATCAATTGATTTTCATCTGTAAAAGCATTTTAATAGAAATATAAAAAACGGACTTGCCGGTGAGCTATAATGTCGTTTATTATTAGCTGTTGCTCTGTGTTTTGTAGATACGTTTTATAACGTTTATAACTCTAGATAAATCTGGCGTTCAAAAGCCTACAGGGATGTTTATTATTGACGCTGACATTGACAAAGTAGCCAGAAATATTTGGGTAACAAATGAACGCATGTTGTATTAAGTCTTATTCTTTTAAAGGAATGCATTTCAATTGTTGGGCAAGTTTGCCAGTGACTTGCAGAAGAGCATTCATTCTGAGATCTTCCTCTATCAATAAAAAACTGGATATATTATACATCGCCTGAAATGTGTTAAAAATGGTGGTAAACCCATTAAAACATTCAATTGTGGACCGTTCTTACAATCATCAAACTCACAGTACGAAACATAGAACTTTGGTCGTCGCATGTCAGCCATAGTTACTAAATGTTCTACAAATGAAGTTATTTCATCACTAAAATACCATTTGTACACCAAGTCTATACAAAATAAGATATTTATCAATTAACCCAAACACTGGCAGAAATTGATACCATACCTTGTGGTATATTTAGTTAATGGAACAGCAAAAATAATGGATATTTTGTGCTTCTGTGTTTGTTATTGTTTATTATTTTCTGAGCTACAGTAGAAACGGAAACCAGATTCATCATTACTAATCGTACTATCCCGGTAATATGGTAACAGTCTAATCGTAATATATGCCCGAAACTAAAACGAACCATTCCCGGTAATGCGCGTGAGATATGAACAATAAAATCCTATTAAGCTGATTGATTCAGCATCGAAATCGAATGCAATAATGTACAATGACAGTAGCCATGCTGGATATACGATTTTGACTTTGAGAAACATTTTATTCAAGGTTGTTTAATGAGGCTTGTTAAGTATTTTAATTTTATTACAAAGATAAGTTTGTGCTTATGTAAAACATGTGTCCTTATCAATATTTATCTGATATCACATGTGTGGTAATTATATCTGATATTACATGTGTGGTAACTATTTTTATAGAAAATATTTGATTTAACATTTGTAAATTATTTTCATTAATATTGATCTGGTATCGCTTGTAATAATCATATTTATCAATATATATCTCATATTACATAAGTTGATTACATATATCATTATCAATATTGTTTACTATCACACGTGTACATTATCTCATAAATACTTACCTGGTATCTCGTGTATAAACTATTTCTAATAATGTGTATCTGATATCATGTGTGGTTATTATCATTATCAATCATATTTATCTGGTATCGCATGTGCCTGATATCACAGATATCATGTCCGCGATATATTCTTGAAACTAATTATCTAATAAACACGTGTGTTAATAGATAGGAGTAAAATCAGGAGCTTATCTTTTAAAAACAGTTTTATTTGTAACACATTAATTAATATTGAAATAATATAGAAATAGTTTATATTGGCTTATATAACATTGATGATCAATTAAATTATCAAAATGGGTTAATTATTAATCAATCAATGTCGATCTTGTACCGATCGCATGAAAGATGAGCACTTGTAGCCAGGTAATGTTGCCTTTTTTATAGCAATGGTCATTGTATGAAGGTTATATGTATATGTGTATATATTTGGTAAAACAATGTGTTTAAACAATCAATAAATTATATAAATTGCTTTTCATATTGGCATCAATTATTTATCTATTGTTTTAATGATGTATCTAATATTCAAATCAATAAATGCGCTTCTGACTGTTTGTTATCCTTTTATCGTTTATCAATGGTTAATCTAAGGCATTGACTATTGTGCTTAATATAACCATTAGGGTTAATTAAACATACTACAATTATTAATCTATGTTTAGTTATCAATCAGTCTTAATCAGATACTTTATCAAATATCAGATAACATTCGCGCATGCTTATCAATACTTTTGTATATTTGTTTGTCTATTTTTCTGATATTAACCATTTTTATTTTTCTGGTTATGAAATGATTCATGAGCAATATACTTTTAGATAAATGTTAATTTGGTTTTGTTGTAATTAAACACTAATCAACTCTTAACAAAGGGAAGTGAGTGTTTGTTGAACATGTCTAACTGTAAAAGGCAATGTTAGTATTACTTCTACACGGTTTATAGATTATTGCGGTTTATAGAGTGTCCGGTTTACTGAGGTTTCACTGTACAAGTAATGTTTGCAAATAATGTGTTTATTTCATTAGTACAAATTTATCTTTACTAGAGTGTAAAGTAAGCAAAGTTGGTTCAAAGCGTTTATGGATCGCTACTATGTGTTGTGTTTTAAATACAATCAGGCCTAGCCGGTGTTCGACCCGACAAACTCTTGTGTGAGCCACACGGCACCCAAGTGCCTATTTTGTCTGCACTACACGTTTATCTAAAATAGATTAATTTATCTTATCTGTTAAATTGTTTATATTATGATGTCAGTAAAGGAGTCTGAAATGTGCTCACAAAAAAGTAAAATTAAATTATGTGCTAGCATATCTTGTTTTACGAGGATCTGGGTGTTTGCAATGATACAATATTTGTACAAGTACTGAGTCAGAGACTAAATAATGATTTAATTCAAAATTGGCATAACGTTATAGTCCTTTTGTTAAAGGTCCAAATTTTTCTACCAGACAGGGAGTTCTGTAGAAGTATGTACATCAGCTGTTTTCTTTACTTATTAGTTGTGATACAGTGTTCTAAAATACATAATTTACTGGCTGCTGAAATGTGCATAAACACAGATTCATGTGTATTTATTTACAATTTAGAGTGCATAACCTCGCAAGCTCCTGTCTTGAATTTCACAGTTTTGGCAGTTGGTGTTTAACCTTTTTCAAACTGCATATTACACACATCTTTAAGAAAATATCTTTTTGGCAATTAAACGTATTAGCAATTATCTAGTAGTATGCATAACCAATACAAAGCAGTGGTGACTTTAAAATGTTCAAAATGGATTCTCTGATTTGAATCATGTATTCTTTAAAACCTGCCTCAGAACCATCTTGTGGCTTTTATGTCAAAGTTGGGGCTTACATGTTAATACATATTTTATCAACTGTCTTGATCCAAGTCAATGATTCTATATTTTTCATACTTATATATATACATATAATTTACTCTGTGAAAATAAATATCCATCTAAAATAAAACTATTTTAATTCCAGGACACAATTATAGTATTCATATATCTAGAAATATTATTCTGGCCTTGTGCTTGTTTCCCGTGTCATTTGATATATACTTTATATATCAACATTTAAAAAAATGCTCGCAAAATTAAAAAAAAAAACATGACAAAAAAACACTGCCAATATTTTCCAACAACATAAAACAGACCAGAAAATTAACGTCAGTTACTGAATCGGTCGGCACCTACTTGAATGTGTTTATCGATGTTTCCTTGACATATAAATGGAAACTTCGTTTAGAGTTGCCTCATTTAATACCTCTATATTCTCATTAAAATATTACATTTGTATATTCTAATTCAGATATACATTGAAAGATGTATATAGTACCTTTTTTCAAGATCAATTTTACGCAAATAATGGAGGAAAGTTTGTATATACTTTTTGAATCTTTTATTGCCTGCCGGTATATTTTACCAGCAACCTCCCCAATAAGAGACAGATACTCTACTACCATACAAACTGGAGCCGGTTTCACTTAACATCTCAAACTGAGATTTTCCTCAACTCAAAAAATCTCAAATTGAGATATTTAGTGGAACTGGGACAAGGGGTCAACACCAATCATTCCAGGACCTGGGAATAGTCTTAGCTTAAGCTGGACAATCAAAATGTATACCTTAGATATATAGTTAACCATGACATATAGACTAATTGTGAGAGTTTATTTGACTCTGTATTAAATGTCCCTACATGCTTGCAAATTTTGGTTTCATAAAATGGTCCCCAAGTGTTTCTTTTCAAAATTAATTCTTGAGTTCAGGTCTAAGAATATTCTCACAAGCGCATTGTCTGTAGCATGCTTGTACATAGAATTGTATCTCGGACATAATTCAGATGTATCTAGTTAAATCAATTTCAGTTTCCTAGATCATATCAGTTGTGATAATTCGACATTGAGCCATACGCTCATTGACATCCAGTAGTGACCGCACCATTTGTCTTGAATATTTACTTGATATCGTATGTGTCAATTAGACCATTGAAGAAAGTCGAATCTGCCTCCCACGAGATCTTAGATGGACTGTCTACCACCGTAGTTACATAAATTGTTGATTTCGTGTTAAGATAGTGTATAAATATTTATTTTGTTAATTTGTGTATCTGTTATCTAGTTTTGAATTTATTATATTTACTGTAAAATACTATAAATGATCAAAGACAAATGTCTGAAGACATTGCTTTTACTGTTTTCATTTATTGTCTGTTTATGCAAATACGAATTTGAATACTTATATTAATGTATTCATGCTGTTTTGTTTGCTACATGTTAGTTGTTTTATTATATTCTATTGTCCGTTAAACCATGGACAATATATTTTGTTGCTTGTTTTAGTTGCTACCTTGTCGTTATCATATATTATATATTTACATAGCAACAGTTTAAACTTATAACTTATTCGAAATAAATGTTAATTTGTTTTGTATAATATTTTAATATAATGCAATACACGAGTGAAATCAAGACAATTGTTTTTGGTTTTCTGGGAAACACTACCTAGCACTACCTAGCAAAATTATATATTATTATTGTAATCAAATTCATTTAAACTAAGTACAATGAACAACACCTCTTTAAAAGAGATGCTTAAAATGTGTTTTACATCAGTCTGTTTTGTTACGAAACTCTTTGATTTAGTAAACTATGACAATGTGTTTAAATGATTACAATTGAGTTTCTACGTAATCACTGTTTACCTTGGTGTACTGTTTAAATGTTGTTTTTTTCTAATAATATTAATGTGTATTAGATAGTAGTTTCATGGGGGTAGTTTTTGGAGTACATATTTCTTTACAGTACCAGAAAGTATGTTTAAGATAAAAAAGCGGTAGCATAACGCTGAACTTTTATTTATGATTACTTTACTTATCACGAAATTAGGAAGAACAGATATTACCCCGGGGGTCGCTCTTGTTAAAAGAGGAAATCGAGATAATATTGACCCACATACATAAACATATTAACCTATATACCTCCATGAATTTGTCTAAAATAAGTTAACCGGTGGATTGATATTTAACATGCTTCTACTATATCGCCTATCAAAACAGGCATAAGTCATACTTCCCATGCAACTGTATTAAATCAACACAGAAGCATAAAACACATTTGAAAGAAATAAATACGTATCAAAAGAACCGTAACTAATGTTGTAATCACTTAACCGAATTGTACACATTATGACAAATAAAATATGTTTAAAGTAAATAAAAAGTACAGTAGAACTTTATTGGGCTCGAACAGGGATTGCTGGAACACCGCTTAGGACTCACATCACTATTATCTCCCTTGAGTCCTTCGGACAGATGAAGGAGGTAGAAATAAAACTTAAGTTCTCTTTTTCTTTTACAATGGAGCCCTATGGGAAATGTAAAAGTGGTGTGAGACGCTTAGAACTCAAACCATTTATCTGGTTCTGACAGAATTCCTTTTTCGATAAATGTAAAGATCGAACAACTATTAAGTCGAACTATTTTGTCCAGTCCCGTCGTGTTCGAACCCTCGAAGTTCTACTGTAAATGGTCTAACTACACGGTAGAAAAATTTTGCTCTATTATCTATATACCATCCATATTTTAGCAATCATGAATAATTCATTTCACTTCCCAATGTTCTTAATTAGGCAGTTCTCACAATTGGTATTATAAATGCTTTAAGGATCTTTACAGCGATTGAAGTATCAAAGGTTACAGATCTACTTTCGTTTTAATAAAATTGCACAAATAAGACACATTCAGGAAAACGTTTTATTACGCCAGTTTGTTCAGTTATATGTAAATGTTCCGATAAAACGGTTTCAGACCTTTCATCAGTAATCACATTAAGGCGAAAACACCTTTACAGATTATTCTTCAGAATGCATTTTGCTGCTTTTGTTGACTTTTTCTCACTTTCGAAAGTGATAAATAAACATCGTCTTGTAATTGTGCTAATTTTATTGATAACTGTTAAAATAACCTTCGGTTTATTATGTCCTATAAAATACGCTACTTCTGATACATTGCAGGGAGTAATGTTTATCAGGATATGTCAATAAACACTTTAAATACAGACACTACAAAGATAAAAATAGAAAATAAATGATGGTGCTTGAATAGACCAGTTAACCCTTAAGTTCATTCCAAAATAAATGATTTTTTTTTCAATGTTCTTAATGTATTGTGATGATAATGCTATCGCTTTGACGTATGTGTTTCGATGTTAGGAATAATCTGCAGTTTAAATCACTTACTTTCTGAGAATGTTTCTACTCACTATCACTTAATTGCAGTGTTTAAGAAAATTTACCGGTGGTTATATTAAGAAGAAACATCGTTGAAAAGATAATTGCTCATGAACTATAACCACCAGGAGACGTAGCATTGAAGGAGCATAGCCATCCAGAGTCACCGTATAAGCATAAGCATAATAAATATGTAAAAAAAAAACAACTATTAACAATTGATTGATTGATTGATTGATTAACTGAATATTTAGCGCCATGTGTATGCCATCGAGGGCTAACAAACGATCAGTTAACCTAACCGCTTTTTCCTGAGAACCTAAATGGTTAACCAGTACTCGAACACATCCCATCTCCGCAAGTATTTGATAACATTCCCACTTCAATCAGCGTTGAGAGGCGAATGATAATGAGCATAATGTCGTATATCAATCATCACGGAGACTGTTGCCGGGCGAGATTCGAACTCACGATTCCTGGATTGATAGTCAGACGCACAACCGACTCAGCTTATCGGGCCCAGTTACTTATACTATATAATTATAAAATATATACGGAAAAAAGTAACAACAGCGGTTAAAGCTAGAGGTGTTCCGATTGATTCAGACTATCGATAATTGGTAGGTTTGAGTTGAAGTTAGCGATAATCGATTGTGTTTTCTATCAATCGATTGTCACCGCCAAGTGACTTTTCGTTTTTTTCTTACTGTCAGATAATTTATGTGAAATTACCAGGTATACATTTGGCACTCAAGTAATTTCAGCCTTAATGATTTTCAATACATAAATGATGTTTTTTTGTAACCTTGTCTCTGTCTCCCGCTTTATCGTGTTCTCTCGAATGTGTTTTTCTATAAGTGAAATAAATGAATGAATTACTTATTTGATCATATAATGGCCGATTATCCGATTATTAATCGGTTGAATCAATCCGATTGTAACCGATAATCGATTGTGAAAATATCAACTAATTCCCATCACTAGTAAAAGCAATGAAACTATCCGTAAAAGAAATCAGAACTGCGGAATAATCCATGTATGCTTGTTTGTTTGAATAATTAGCATCAGTTTAAGTCATCAATGGCTAATAGATAAATATGTTACCTTAATAATCCTCTCGTTGGATCCCGAAAGGTACTCAAGCACACCTTTCTCCGCAAGTAACTAATAACTTTTCCACTTGAATCAGCGGTGAGAGACTCAATGAGACTCAATATCATAGTACATTAATCATCACGGAGACTTGGCAGTGCAATGTAATTGAACTTTCGACCCCTACATTGATAACCAGATGCGCTACCAACTGAGCTAACCGGGACCGCCGTAGAGCAGTAAAGCAATTCGATATGGTTTTTAAGGTTTTAATTGAGGTTGAAAGTATTCATTTAATATAAAGATTTACTTAATTTACTTAAACCACGAGTATGCACCAAACATTCACCGATCTTGGTCATTGACTATTTTTTGGTCATTGTAAGAAAAAAGAAAACCAATAAATCACTTTTGAGCAGACGCATTCTCACACAATAAACTTGATATAGAAATTGAATTAAATACAGAACATTCTATCTGTTGTTCTGAAAATATACACATTTAGATAACTCATTAACATTAGACTACTTGGTAATAGAACAATACCGAGAATGGAAGCTACAGTAAAATATATTGCACGCAGACGTAGTACTCACTAACGTAGTGTATATTGACATAGTACACACAGACATGATGGATATTGATGTAGTATACGCTGGATTTTAAATAGAAGTTTAATGGTGCACAGGGACGTAACAGGACACACTGACGTTGTACACACTGGCGTAAAGAGAATTGACATAGTACACACAGACATGATGGACATTGATGAAGTCAACGCTTGTGTTTTATATAGTAGTTTAATATTGCACAGGGACGTAACAGGACACACTGACGTTGTACACACTGGCGTAAAGAGAACTGACATAGTACACACAGACATGATGGATATTGATGAAGTCAACGCTTGTGTTTTATAAATTAGTTTAATATTGCACAGGGACATAACAGGACACACTAATGTAGTACACACTGGCGTAGTTAACACTGACGTAGTACACACGTACTTACTACATATTGACATAGTCCACACTTACGTAGTGTATATTGATACAGTACACACTGGCATGATGACTATTCGTACAGAAAACACTGGAGTTATAAAGTGGTACACAGGGATATTATAGTACACACTGACGTAGAACACATTGACGTAGTACACACCGACGTAGTTAGCACTGACGTAGTACACACGCACTTAGTACACATTGACATAGTTCACACTTACGTAGTGTATATTGATACGTACGTACATACATGATGGATATTGGGATAGTTAACGCTTAAGTTATAAAGTAGTACACAGGGATATAATTGCTGATGTAGTTAATACTTACTACACACTGACGTAGCGCACACAGACCTGCTCAATCATTACATAATTTTCAATCTGGCAAAGTGCACACTGGTATAATAAATATGCTGATATAGTAATACTTTGCTATTGAAATTAACATACAACATATGCTTACTACAAGGTTGAAATTAATATAATAGTTACCAACAGATTAATTATATGCCAATAAGAAGCTAAAATTAATATAGTACATACTAACATGGTATTAACATGTTTATTACAAAGTTAAATATACTATAGCACATACTGGCCTAGTAGGAGTTTGTTAGTAACAAGCTAAAATCAATACAGTACATACCAACATAGCTGGAATATGTTATTAAAAAGGTTAATTTGATATAGTACATAGTGACGTAGTAAGGATATGCCAATTTTAAAGTTAAACTTAATATTGTATATATAGTGACATAGTAAGAATATGTTAATTTCAAAGTTGAAATTATTACAGTATATAGTGACGTAGTATGTATGTTAATTTCAAAGTTTCAATTAATATACTATTTACTGACTGAAATATAATATGTTTATTAAAAAGTTATATTTTACAAAGTACAATAGAAAAAGTAAAAATGTGCTAAAAACAATGTTTCAATTAATGAATTACAAGCTGACATGATAAGAATATATTTTATTGCAACGTTTCTTAATGACGTAGTATATACGGAAATAGAACACATTGACAGGATACACACCGAACAAGAGCATTAAGGTCTCATTAGAGAATTACCATCCTTACATGACGGTATCAAGATTATTACATCTGAGTAATAAGAGTGGTGTAAATTGGTTCGGTATAATTTTTTGAAAATGCTTAAAATGATTTTTTTGTACAGATTAAAAGAATTGTCGTGATTTGTGCCAAGTGTTGCTTACTCTGGGTGTTGTTTGATGAAGATATAACAGTTTGAAGATGCGTAACGATACAATGTAAGAAATTACAGAATGGTAAATAATGAAAAGTGTATCAAATAGAAGCAACCTGGTGAACTCCATGTTTTTCCTGCGTATTTGGAATAACAGAGGACTATCTATAGAAATAAGGCACTTTTAGAACCAATGGTTCAGTATTACAAAAGTGCATTTCCATAATTAGATTGACTGAGTAAATATTTCATTTAAGAAATAGCAAAATCGAGCTTTTGTTTGTCAAACAATGGTTCCTAATTTTAATTTTTCCATTTTGTTTATAAACCGCTTTCTATGGCGCATTGTTAATATCCACCATGTCTGGATTGTGTTGTAATCTGGGAATGCGTCGTAAAACAATATACACTGCTCGTTGAATAAAACCCATTGGGAATCCACAAATCAACAGTTTGATTGGCTATTCGGTTAATAGATACGTGTATCATGCAATAACGCAGTTATTACAGTTTTGTTTTTCAATTTTCAAATTGACAATATAAGATATCTTACTAGTTGAAGGCAGCTATATTCGAGATTCATTATGCATTATTCTGGTTGGTACAACGGAAGCGCTTTGCAAGTGTCAAACATCCTTAAATCCGGAGGGAATCCAAACACATCTAATTGATAATTAATTCATCAATTGTACTGATACCGTGCACAAATATATTTAGTTCTGTTTGGTATTTCAGTTTAAAATAAAAACGTTATATAATCAGATAACATATTGAAAATCATAGTTGATTGAGAAAATTATTTTAGCTTTAATGGGATTTATTTTCACTTATTGTTTAATATGATTAGAAAATGTACATTGTAGTTTACCAGGGCTGCGTTCAGCACCGTTAAACAGCGAACACTTTTAATGCCACGATCCCTAAAACAATCGCGTACTATGTGTTAATATGTTAATTAACGTAAGAAAACGATTAACTGAACTGAACGCAGCTCAAACTGTTGTTTAAACTAATGTTGATTGAAACTGAACTGAAAATGCGAATGTAAGAACTTTTTTATACGTAACATTTCAGTTCATACAAAGCATAATATTTGAACATTTGTTCTTGAAAAAACAATATGCAGAAACAAAACGACATGTAATTTGCCGAATGTTGTATCACATGATTTGTCACTCTGCAAATATAAGGTCCAAAACTAGAAAAAAGGATTTAATCAATTTATATCTCAGTTGTTTTAAATTCCATTATTTTCTTTTCTGGGTGTTTAATTTGATTTAAACAAAGACATGTTTTACAGAAAGAAACATGCTAATACGTTTATATAAAAGTTAAGTCCAAGTGCAAAATGCGAAACATTCCAATTCCCTCAATAAAATACATTTTTTTTAAAAACCTCAAATTCAAATTCAATATCAATGTTATGATTAAACGCTGACGTTTCTTTGGGGTATTAGCTAGAAGTTTCCAAATTTCCATGTTTATAAATTCTATATCCTATATTTGTTTTATTGAATTATTGTGATATTTTTAATGATTTAAGCCACGACATGTCCATATATATTTTTTCTAAAATGTTGGTAATATTATAAAGAAAAACAGGGGATATAGGTAAATATATGTAAATTTAATACAAAATATCTATTAATCACGTAGCAAACAATTTGCACGCTACAAAAGTAGTGCATTTGGGTATTTAATTATTTAAAAGTTAATATTTAAATTGTTAGAATGTTTTGATAGATGCGGTCCAAATGACTTGCCGTTTTATAGCAATTGCATACTTTTTTCTGATATAAGGCAATAGTTCTGCTGTGCTATTCGACGCAAATCCGTCAATAGACCCAAATTGGTCGTTTACGTGCACTATTCACGAGGTAGAATACGGTCGACTGATAAACCCAAAATCGGCCGTTTATGTGCACTATATACAAGGTAGGATACTGCCGACAGATAAACCCAAATCGGCCGTTTACGTGCACCATATACGAGGTAGAATACTGACGACAGATGAACCCATATCGGTCGTTTACGTGCACTATATACGAGGAAGAATACGGACGACAGATGAACCCATATCGGTCGTTTACGTGCACTATATACGAGGTAGAATACAGACGACAGATAAACCCAAATCGGCCGTTTACGTGCACTATAAATAAGGTAGAATACGGACGACAGATATACCTAAATCGGCCGTTTTACGTGCACTATTTGCAAAGTATGATACGGTCGACAGATAAATCAAAATCGGCCGTTTACGTGTACTATATACAAGGTAGGATATTGTCGACAGTTAAACCCAAATCGGCCGTTTACGTGCACAATTTACAAGGTAGAATATGGACAACAGGTAAACCCAAATCGGCCGTGTGCGAGCACTATATACAGGTTAGGATACGGTTGACAGATAAACCAAAATTGGCCGTTTGTGTGTACTATATACGAGGTATAATACGGTTGACAGATAAACCCAAATCGGCCGTTTACGTACTCTATATACAGTGTAGGATACGTCTGATAGATAAACCCAAATCGGCCGTTTACGTGCATTCATATACAGTGTGGAATATGGACAATAGGTAAACTCAATCGGCCGTTTGCGTGCACTATAAACAGGGTAGGATACGGTGGACAGATAAACTGAAATCGACCATTTACGTGCACTATATTCAAAGTAGGATATGGCCGACAGATAGACCCAAACCGGCCGTTTACGTGCATTAATATACAGTGTAGAATACGGTCGACAGATAAACCCAAATCGGCCGTTTACGTGCTAAGATACGGTTGAAAGATAAACCGAAATCGGCCGTTTACGTGGTAGGATACGGTCAAAAGATAAACCCAAATAGGCCGTTTACGTGCTAGGATACGGCCGACAGATAAACCCAAATCAGCCGTTTACGTGCGCTATATACAATATAGGATACGGCGGTCGACATATAAACCCAAATGGCCGTTTTCGTGCACTATATACGAGGTAGAATACAGATAAATGTTGACAAAAATTGACTTAAGGCATATTTATAAAATGAACCCCACTGAAACCAGTAAATCAGTATAAATGGTTTCATACAATTTAAAAACCATTTCTTTGAGTTTTATTTCGTATCAGAGAAATCGTACTTATCGTCATGAATGTTTTCGAAATGAATCATGATTTTCTGTACATTATCTCGTTAATAAGTAAGCGTTTGAAAAGCAATCAATATATGTTATAGATGCAATATTTATAGATCTTGGTAAAAATTAAAAATACTCGCCATCTTATCATCGTTTGATATTGTCTTTTTCTTACACAATATATAACCGGTATTGCTTTTTCCTAACGTTTGAAAGGTCCATTCAGAAAAACATACATATACCACGGATTTATTTTGTTTATCCTTAAGCTGACGTCTAAAAATAAATATAAAATTATTTGCTTAAAATTGTTCATAAAAACGAGGAAATTTCTATAAATAAGTATTTTTTCAATGTTTTTATTGATATTTTTAATGTTTGATTTTTTTGATACAAAAATCACGGACAAAGACATTCGTATGTATATTTGACGCCATTGACTTTGATACAAAACAGCAGATCAAAAAAGATAAAAAAGTGATACATCTATGCTAATATAGGTATAAAGTGATATAAAATTTTGCCAATATAGCAAATTGAGGAAAATATTTACAAAAACTAAAAATTCAGTACTCATTTGTAAATACTTGCTCATACTTCACTGTCAACATTTGGCAGTAAACTATACGTCTCTTGGTAAAGTTTTTTTTAACTCTTTCATCGAGGAAAACATTTCATTACCGAGTCTTTTCGTTTCAGTACCGTTCCGACCACGTTTATGATACATTAGTCCGTTCGTTATATCGTTCGTTAGTCCGTTCGTTAGTTTGATCGATCAGAAACGGTTCAGCGATTCATATGCAGAGAGCGCACCGTTTATCCGTTTCTGTTTTGCGCACCTTTTTCCCTTTATTAAACACATAATTGTATGTGCGGAGTACAAAATACACATCATGTAATATAGTCAATATCACGGAAACCAATATTTGTCGGAATTTTTTTTTTTACAGATATCTGCAACATGTTTTTACACAATCGGTACATTAATTCATTTGTTTAAATCGCTTAGTTCTGTTTATTAACAATATCGTCTTAATATGAAAACAAAAATAAATATATGCTGATGTAAAAACATAATTTAAAATTAAAACAGAAGTTCACTCAAACTTTTTCTTGTAACTGATATTCAGGTTTCAAAACATCGAATACACCATCTTAACTACTTGATTTGGTATTTAAAAATAAGAGTAAATTGTTTTAGTTCATTAATATGCAATATCTAGTTGGACCAGATGGCCCAAGGGAAGATTTATCTTATATTAGATAATCTCATAGTCGCCAAACAATTGAACATATAATTGCCGAGATGAAATAGCAATTGAATAATAGCATACTGTATTGAGCCATTTAGACCATCGACTCGAAATACGCATTTTTTTGTAGATTACGAGGAATAAAATTATAGAAACTAGACGTTGTTTCATATTAAATTGTGCAATAAAAGTAAACTGTATTCTATATGGAACGACATACGAGCCGTTGTCACGTAAACTTTAGCACTTATTGCAATATGTTTGTTAAAAGTGTTAATAACAAGGATAACCTAATTTTAGTATAGTCTTACATAATATTGGAAAAACAATACTATCTTATTAAGACTTATAAATATAAAAAGTGATGCAAAAGACCAATGTGTCAAATTTGGTTGTGGAATTGCATAAATTCGCTCAGAAACAGGTTGTATAAAAGGCTATCAGTTTGAAAAATATTATGCCCATTTTGTATTACGGTGAAGTAAATAAGATTCATGTTATCCTTAAATGTCAATTATATAATGATAGAAGATTACAACTAACTGATAATGCTTCTAAACTTAAATGAAATTTTAATAACTATACAGAAGAACAAACGTTTTTTTCCCCATTTAATAATTCAAATTTGATATATGTACCAAAGCCTGCTTTCAAATATTACATAAGTTTATAATAAGTTTTTTATACAAAATGAATGAATCAATAGCGTTTTACGACACATACAGGTAGAGACTATATTACAGTCTACATAATTATAATATATCTTAATAATCATGTATCATTGTTATATCTTTTTGTTGTTGTTTTCCACATTAATTAATAATTATTACTTTTGAGCAATTGTTGTTAATCAGGTCATAACAAATCTGATTTGAGATGAAAACTGGTTTCTTAAAACATCTTTGATAAGTACTGATATGACCATCTTGGTGCAGTTTTAAAAAACTCATTATCTCAACATGTTTCTTTTAGGAAACTTTTAGAGCATATAAACTATAATGAATTGAATAGCTGTAAAAAGTTCGTAAAAATGTTATATATCCATTGAACCATGTGATTTGTTTTCACAAAAACCATTTTATATCGAACTTTTCCCGTAATAAGTCAGGAGTATCGCACTGACATCTTTCACCTATGAAACATCATTCAAGCACTTAATTTGCTCGAATTCAAGTGGTAAAGTTAATCCAAGAGATACTGCTGTCTCTTGTAAAAACCTTGCCCTGGTCAGCACTATTTCCGGTACGGAAATGGTATAGGGTGAAGTTTTGTAATGTTTGTTAAAATTCATGAAGTATAAACTACAAAGGAATATACATCTGTATTCTTACTGTCTACGTGAAGTTAATCAACATTTATTCAAATAAATGTGCAATTTATGAGCATATTTTTATTAAAATAGTTCATGCCTTCTAACCACTTCGCGCGCTATGATAATTAACCTAAATCGGTTAGTGATGTGTCCAAGCACACAGATCAATCAGAACTAGTGACGTTATCTGGGGGGAACACATTGGCTATGTTTTATATAAACATCTTTAACATATCAGCTTGTTTATCATGCAATGGAAATTGAATTATAAATGTTTGTATTGCAATTACGTGTGTGTGTTTGCGTGCTTTAAATTCTCTATTCAAATTGAACTGCTTATAACATGTATAAAGTGTTAACCGCACACGTTTATTGGTTAAACTGTTTGTACCACACACATGTTGATTTTAACACCCTTTAATAACATTACTAAAACCAAAGTGTAGTGATAAATTCTCCACTTGAATCCGCGTAACCGTTCGAAGGGATATTCTAGTTTTGTAGGTGGGTACTTCAGAATACGGTTGCATTCTATTTAATTGGTATAATCTATAATTATTTTCCAAGGTGAAACGACGTGCAAACTCTAAAATGATTTATGACATATCCCCATAAAACATTTATTTCCTTTGATATCAATAATGATATACTTTAAAAACAAATAACAAAAACAATAGACATTAAATATACTTTTAATTCGAGAAGAAATTATACCTTAAAACAAGCGGCAGCAAAACAGAAAAGAAATGCTGATGATGTTTATTTCTGGCTGATGAAATATACTGAAAGTTTGAATCGATATCAGATTTGAAGATATGAGAGTTATTAAAGAAGATTCAAATATCGCAAACGCAAAAAATAGCTTTGATAAAGCACACTTTCAAATATGCCTTTTCGCACCAACAGTTTTCCCTTTGGTGAGTTTTAAAATAGCAGATGATATATGAAGACGATACTGATATCAAAATAACATCAATACTAAATGAAATGATATACAAGTGGCTTTCACTTTGATTGCTTAAGCCAATTATATATACTATATCAAGACAACTTTACCTGGGATAACTGGGAAGACGATAAGCAATGCTTTCTTTGTTGACATATACTGTCTTACCAAGACGGTCAAGAATTTGCATCTTTTTTCAGAGTAGGTAACATTATGGGAGATATGTTTTGATAATCGTTATAAACATTTAAACATAGTTTTATTTGACTAAGATAACAGGTAACAAATCAAGCTGTAAAGTTAATGTAAATACTCATAGAAAGTTCGAATTCAGGCGCTGATATTGAGCTGTTATAGGGGGTTGTAAACGTACATTTGGAGTTGAATCAAGGACTTCGGTTCCGTTGCCTTTGCTTTTCGTCTTTAGAAAGGCATATTACGTACAGAGTATGTAGGTTACGGCCCTTGAACAGTTGTTGATAAAACCAAAACAATCACTGATGGAAAGTTTAAGCTGGTTTGTTGATGCATCCCATCTCGAGCTTTGAAACTGATCTTCTTACAAAATTTATTCACATCCTAAGGACCTGGTATAGGTATTGTTTAATTCACAATTCAAGAATGAAAACTGTCAAACAATTATTGAAATAGCTTAATACTGTTTATAAGAATACACTGATTTATGATCACCGCCACTATTATACCACACTCCCCAAAAACACTACCTTATCTAATAATTGTGATAGTCTTTCGTTGACCCGATGAATGAAAGACATTCACGGCTCAAATCGAGTTGCATATAATAAAATCACACACATTTACTACATTAGGTAAATAAATTGTACCATATACATGTTGATTTAAACATTTAATAGCATTACTAATTTAAAAACCTTAGTTTATCGATGAATCGTTTGCTGAATTCACATTCCGTTTTGAACGCAAATTTCAGTTATATAACTTCAGATTACTGTTGCACTAGTTTTATAACATGTAGTTAATTTGAAGTATGCAAAATACATACCACCATTTTCCATTTTTTTCCATCAATTATCAAAAGTTCTATGCTTTAGAAACGAATCGTGCGATACAAACTGACGAAGGCTATATTTGAAAAAGAAGAATTCAAGCAAATTGATATAAAGTACAGACGTTAAATGTATGTGTTGTGTCTTTACTTATTTCTAGGGCGACAGAAAATATGCATTAAACCATGTGGCAACAAAAAAAAAGAAAGAAACAAATGTTGATGATGTTTGAAAACTGACTGAAAATATCAAATTTAAAGATATATCTGATTTCAATAAATATCATATTCGAAGATACGAGAGTCATTCACGCAAACGCAAAAAAAAAAAATGAACTCTGATAGAGCACATATCAAAACTAACATTTTCACACTATCAGTTCTCGATATGCTGAGTTTTGTAACTTCTGATAATATATGACTCTATTGATATTAATAGCAACATCATGAATAAATGAAATGATAGAGAAATGGCTTTTACTGCGATAACTTATAGCTAATTAGAGATAAAGCATATAAAGTAAACTATACCTCGCAAAATAGGGTAACCAAAAGCGAAACTGATATCTTGGTTACAATAATTATCAAAATAGATGCTACCAGTTTTTCACCGACTAGACGATATAAAGGGAGATATGTTTTGATAATCGTTATAAACATTGAAATATAAACTTTATTTTAGTAAGATAACAAATCGACTCAATCATTTCACAATATGCTAAGATTCAAGCACCGATGTGGTCTTGATATGAGTTTTGGCGGTGAAGCGAAAGGGTATTTCCATTACCACAGTGCCCATTCCTGCCATGCCACAGAGAGATTGTGAACTCAGGGGGTAATGAAATTTTCGTTTCGGTTATTTAGGAAATTAAACATGTGCTGAGAGAGTTACCATTCATAGAAAGCGCTGGAGCGCAGAATAATCAATTACATCTTGGTTTTGACAGCGTCCATATCATTTAAAATGTAAATGGCAAGTTACATTAAAACGACCCATATTGTCACAAAAGATAAAATATATAGAGAGGATGATTCCATTAAACTGCGCCGTTTGTTTTACCGTGCACAAACGTATTGCATGAGTTCTAGTTCCTACTATATGCTACTGTCAAAGGACTCTTGGGAAATTGTATCATTCTGTCCGGTTGATACAAAACTCTTGTGTTTGTGCACACTGGTGTGCATGCCTTGCTGTGAATTTGAGTTCTTCAGTACTACTCTATTATTTCCTTTATCTTTCCTTTTATTATCTTTCATCAACTCATGTCTGTCTAGATTATCGACCCGTTTTAGTAATACATCTCCTGTTTCTTACTTTTGTTTTTTCCTTAACTTAAGGTCGTCTCTCTGCTTTTTGTAGTTACTATCTTTATCATTAAATTATAATATCTTAGTTCATAGTTTAATTCCTTTTTATGTTGGCTGCGGATAACAGGACTGCTGTTTAGATAGAGCTGTTTATCATTGGTTTTCACATAAAATTCTGTATATGTTTCTTTCACAAATTCTATTAATTTTAATCCAAGTTCATAGGCTTTTTCTTTATTTGTGGATTGGTGATAAAATGACTTTCTTGTCAACTGGTTTCACATACTCTCGTATGTGTGTATATTTCCTTTAACAGTAGGGTGATTTAAGTATACTTTTATTGTTTATATTATAATTTTGCGATGTTATCTTGTATAGAGTTCCATGCAAAATGAAATGTTAGGATGATAGTCAATGAATTAAAACACTTTGTTTTGTCGTGAATTATGATTATCTTTAAACATAAATTAGACAATCACATCGTGCGGTCTCCATTTCTGACTTAGTAGCATGTATAAATGTTAACACGTTTATAATGTTAATATAATAATATCGTTTATGAAATGTCTGATAAAATAATTTATTTTGATGCATAAGAGTAAGTACAAAACGTCCATTCTTAAACTTTCCCAAATGGCAATAAAGAAAATTGTAACAATCTTCTTACAAATTAATCGAACAAAGAGAAAGGCACAGAAAATCTATGTAACATAATGGTTCATACTGTTAAAAGACGGTACTTATTGCGGAAGTCAAACTAAACAAAAGTATTTGATCGAATTACAACATATATTTATTTCTTTAAGAATGCGATATAACAGTTTTATACTATACTGTTTAACCTAAAATGTATTTTATAACTTGATAATACGTAATTTCTTTATATCAGATACAAACAAAAACATTCTTCCATTACTTTTTATTATTTCTTCTTTTGAAGTTACATATCATGTGAATTCAAATCAGGGTCTGTTATCTGGATCTTTATCCATTCATTTCAAATTATCAATGTGCATGTCATATCAATTCTCCAGAGGACGATAATTCTTTGTTCTATTTAACAAGTAGTTTTAAAGAAGTCCATGGCAGATGTTTTGTACAAAAAGCAAACAATATAATTAACAACGTGTTTAAAGGGATATGCAGGCACTTAATTCAAATTTAAACCGCATGCGCCAGTGTGCTCATTGTTTAGATTATAGATTAAAACAAACATAATAGTATATTTTATAATCATTAGAGCATTTTATGGAATATAATTTTATAATATGCTTGCTTTTATTCTCAGGATACCTTTTTCATTTCTGTTTTTATTTCAAATGGATATATCATGGAAATAACTTTCACTTTTCATTTTACATCGAGCCGCGCACGCATGTGAAAAATAAAAATTGGATTGTTTTTACTGGAGTAAGTGAATTATGAAGAGTTTTTGTGATTGCTCTACAGTTTTTATCTGTTTATAAGTTATTAATAAACTATTCGGTCTTCATTGTATACACCGATGTATTTCAAGACCACACCACTTGAATGAATTGCTGTTAATATGTCTTTTTTCAAATAGACGAATTTCATCGATACTGAAAAACAGTATAAATGACAAATCAATCAATCTCCAACGTCATGGAAAATGAAGAAAAATGGGACAGGCATAAACTTCCCTGCTCTTTTCTACCTGATTCGGGATATTTCAGGTTCTTTATATACACTAACATTTTCCAGGACATTTGTATTACAATAATCAGTTATCGTTTATAAGATATATGTCGGCGATATAAATAAAATACTTTCACTTAAAAGTTATACATTAGCAAATTATGAATTATCAATAAAATGATAATTGCAATGGTTGAAATATAAATCACAATCGCAGCATATTCAATCTGGTATTTATTGATACTTTCATACTTGACAATGCAATAAAAAGAATAAATCATTAAGTAAACAAACCCACGTTTCAGAATGTTTTCTAAATTTCAGTAAAGGCATGCAAGAGGTATTAAAATGTAAAATCCGCCCAGTTCACGCTTTTCATAATCTCTTTCTTAGTTTTTAACGTTTCACTACACGGTTACGCCCCTTTTTCTGTACGACATTCTTACGCTTAAAAAAAGGCTTATATAATTTAGTATGGTTCATAGTGGTTGTGATTTCTTGCTGCAGATGAATAGAGCAAAGTTGACATAGCATATACAGCAATAAGACATCTCTGGTGTTAAAACAGTGACTTTTATAGGATTTCAACATATGTATGTATTTATGAGCATTTCAGAACTTCTTTTTTTAAAAAATCTTTTAAAAAAACAAGCTTGTCAACCTACCAGTTATTATGCATTTTAATGCTATGAAAAAAAGTACTTTAAAAATAATTCTATGTGGAACTCTTTTTTACCATGGAAATCGTTGACCTTTTTTTTATATAGAACAAAGAACAAAATTCAACTGTGTAGTGAAACCTATATAAATTTACATATACTCATATGTCCCCATTAGCCTACTTAAGTTTATAAAATACAAGTTGCAATTGCATATAAATTGCCCTACTTAAGTTTATAAACTACAAGTTGCAATTGCATGTAGATTACCCTACTTAAGTTTATAAACTACAAGTTGCAATTGCATGTAGATTACCCTACTTAAGTTTATAAACTACAAATTGCAATTGCCTGTAGATTACCCTACTTAAGTTTATAAACTACAAGTTGCAATTGCATGTAGATTACCCTACTTAAGTTTATAAACTACAAGTTGCAATTGCTTGTAGATTACCCTACTTAAGTTTATAAACTACAAGTTGCAATTGCATGTAGATTACCCTACTTAAGTTTATAAACTACAAGTTGCAATTGCTTGTAGATTACCCTACTTAAGTTTATAAACTACAAGTTGCAATTGCATGTAGTTGAACTGGTTTTATTTCAAAACTTTAAATCGTATTATGTCATTTGTTAAAACGGTACATTTACAGTCCAATCATTTCAGATAAAAAATACATGATAATAAGCTAATATGTATTCAATAAGAGATACCGTATTCAAAGGACACAGCTACTAATAATTATGCGTGACTGTTGCATTTGATTGATAATCCCAATGAGCAACTTTAGCAAATAAAGCATATTTGGATAATAGACATGTTATGCAAACAAAGGTACTAAAATTCATTTATTATTAGCATAAAGTATATAAATTGCATGACTCAACAGCAAAACTAATGTGCAAAACAGTTATGTCTTACATAAACTGCATCAATTGATCTTTGATATTTGTTTTACACAAATATAAACAACCTAAGCGGAATAATTTACAAAAAAAGTCGTTAATGTCAAAGATTGTATGCACTTTGAAGTGCTTATTTCTCTTTATAACGCAATATGATAATGACAGAGCGAATCGAAAGATACAGAAATATTAAGATAAACTGAAGCTATTAGCATATGTCTATAGGTCACATGTGTGCTGTACGTAAACGCCATCCGGATACGCACTCGCAACATCCCAGAAATTATTTTTCTACGAAAAGAAATGATGACCGATTCACGATTTAGAACTGACCGTACCAGTGCCATGACCCCCTGTTCCTGTTGCCATTTCTTCTGTGTGTACGATTTTTACTTTTGAAACACTATATCGTAATTACGTGATGTGTCGGATGTGTTCTTGAATGTCACATCTTCTGATTGTTTAATACGCTCATATCTTATTTATAAGCATATACTTTCCAAAGTAATTCGTAAATGATGTAAACACTTATAACGGTAAATGTTTATATCACTTTATTAATTAGTTCATACTTATGTACATTACAAGTAGTGAGTGTTGACTATGAGATGCTATTGGTTTCGAGCCTGGAATCTCATAAAAAACGCTCTACTATATTAGACATTTAAAGAACTTTGGCAATATCAAGACACACATCCGACATCGGCATCAACAATGTCTTAAATGACAATTAAGGTTCATGCAAAACGCACGTTTGCAGTATGAGTAGGAGTTTGACGATAAACAAAACAAAATATCATGCCGGGAGGCTTATTCAAATTAATGAAAATTTTAATATTTTTTTTTAGAATGTCAAAGTGAATGGTAGATGTATTGTTTGCTTTTTAATGTTCTGGATAGTTATCTAAAAGAAGATATCGCTAAGCAAGTACTAGCCTAAGGGTGAATAAATGTCTTGCATATTTTACTACCGTTCACGAAGATATTCAAACCGAGTCTGATATTTTCATTTGTTGGTTTCGTTCTTTTCTTTCAGTGGTTTGGTTCCTTTAGCGGGCTTCAATGTATCTTGTAGAAGATAGGGTATTCTGTTATAATAATATAACTACAAGTACTTTGAAGATGTAGTATTTTATAATTGTTTTATTTCTTTCAATTAAATTAATTCAAATAATAAATATTAAATGAAAAATATGGTTATATTTACCAATGTACACACTTACTTTACCACAAACATGTTAGTTGGTTGTATCAATTAAGAAACGTAAAGACTCCAAGGGACTGTCCGACTTTGAAATATATGAAAGTACCAAATAATCACGTTTACGACAAACAAACAGATTTATATAGCCTAATGAACAGATGTTTTAATATTGATAAAGGAGAATGACAAATAGCTTAAAGAGAATAATATTGTTTGCGTGTTCTGAATATCTAACTTCATTGTAAGCGAATAAATCTGAAAGAAAGCTATTTAAACGTAAGACCAGAATATTAATGATAGGCAAATGGTGAATATGATGTTGCATGCTAGTTTGAAACGGTTTCCACAAACGCCAGCTCTAACACAGGCACGTTTACTTGAAAGTGGAATTGTTTTATTGCCGTTAAAATATTGAATAACTGATCTTAACATATGTTATGTTCTTCCTTTGTACAGTTATCAAAGTATTTTACTCTCTGGTGGTGCTAAATAATCATTTATTATATGATAACAACTCTGAAATATTTCCAAATATATTTTATTGAATAGCGAGCATGTTTTACTTTGAGTTTTCACAATATTGGTTACCATATTTCATATTCTAAAGTGCATGTTAAATTATATTAATAACGTTAAAAATAACTGAATTGCAATATAACTTTACCACATATTTACTTGACATTTTTGAACCACTTCGTACAACAGAAAGAAATTTTTACAAAATAGAGGTATTACTAATACATTAATACACTATTCAACGTAAATTGCTGTAATAGAACCAAAAAAGGATGCGATTCAAGTAAACACTGACTGGCCTACTGGGGAATACAAGTTCGACTACATTTCAGTATAAGAACTGACCAAAGGTCTCCTTTGAAGCATAGAACATAAATTTAAGAAGAAAATAGCTCACTCGTTTTTTTTTCGTAACAGTTCACCTCAGGTACACTGTATAAGCCAAAACCTCGCGCAGTATTTTCAGGTGATGAATATATTTTATTCACACACAATTTTATTTCATCTTTTATTGTTGCATCCAAATACAAATTTAGTACAATGCATATTTACGACGTCGATAATCATCACTTTAACTCCAAGTTACTCACCCTATTGCAAATAAGTAAGAATCTTTCAAAATCGCGACAATGTGAAATTGACCAGTGACGTTTCGCTTAGCGTTTCATGAATCTACATAACCTGTTTATGACAATTTGTGTTTAAGATGTAAATGGCGCAACATTCCATCGGCTCGACACTATCATTATCATTCAATAACAAGTATTCAATCATCAAACAGTCTTAGTTTTAGTGTCTAACTTTGATTGGCTTACACATGACGTAATACGTGGCTATGTATAATTTATGTGTGCGAGCTTTACCTCCGTTAAGCAAATTACGCACAAGCCCCGGTACCTGTCATGTAGTAGGTCAAGTGTCAGAGCCACACGACTGAATCTTGATCAATGATTTCATCTTTTGTTTGTAGTAAACACTCGAAACTCTCACCAATTTCGCAACGCGTTGTTAATTCTATAAACAACATTGATAAATTGACACATGTGAAAAACATCGGAATGTGAACATAACAAATATCAAGCCTTATCTGTCTATCCTGCAGAAGATAATGTTAATTTCAAGTAAAAGAAAAACACATCCCTTACACAAAATAAACAGCAGTGATAATATAAAACTTGGAATATACTTCAAAACAGATAGTAGCAACAGAATATCACGGTATAAATAGTTTAAAACAAACCATTAAAACTAAAAACGTTAGACAAACGGAATAAAACACAGTCTATACAACAAGGTGCATTATTAATATTCAGTATAGAAATCAAAACAATGATGTCATATAAAACATGTAGAATGATACTTAATTCAGGTATTCAGTAATTAATAACAAAAGGTAAGCTTCCCCGGCGTAAACATATCGTTTAACAAGTGCATATAGATACCGAAAGAGAGCTTCAAAAAATGGTAAAGAATTTAATAGAGTTGGCAGAGGTGTATCAACTTTGAATTATGGTAGAATTTGAATTACAGACATCGATCAATCAAACGTGACGTCAGAATGGTGCAGATTAGTTGCAGCGTAGAACAGTGAACTTATGTGTCGATTTCATGGTTACGAGGCGAATGATGAAAGTGGTCCTGTGGCAAGAATGTTTATAGTTGCACAAATAACAACATATTGCGTACACAATTAAATTTAGATGTGACCTTGACGAATAACATCGCTACAGATAAAAAAGATCAACCCATCATTTGCCAGTAGATATCTAACTACAATGGCACGACTGTACGTCATGGACCTCAATGAAATGTTGAATTTATAAAATATGAAAAAAATAAATATTTTTTCTTTAAATATATAAATATATCCAACGGGAAACGTAGCATAAAATATACCACAAACAATCCATACAAAAAATAAACAAAGATTAAACGTACTAGTAATAAGAACACAGCCAACATACAAGGGAAATGACAGCATGGATAATCACCTTGGAACTGTCCGTCGACACATGGAAAGAAGCATAAGCGTACTCAGTAAACAGAAAATAAAAAAAAAAAAAAAAGCTGACAATTTCTTGTAAATAATTTAATTTTCTTTTAAATAATATTTTATTTTTACCCGTTATGATAAATCAGGCACACACTTCGAATAAGTAGGTTCACTGCTGCTTTCAATTTCATAAAATAAAATTTTGAAAATATGGTCAAAAAGACATCTATGTTTTGATTTCGCGAGAATGTAATATAGTTAGATTGTAACACCATACATTTAAAATATATGATAAAAGGAAATACTTATACAGAACGCAACCACATGAAGAAAATAACATTATCGGTTTTACTTCGTCTGTTCATGAGGGGTATTGAAATATGTAACACCTCTTATGCCCCCACCCCCAACCAGCAAATGCTTAAAAGACGCCTTCCACCACGGGATACCTTACTGGAGTTGTGAAGACCGACTTATGTCTGTTTTAAGTACACGTTAAAAAAAAGCTGATATCTTGGGACTACCAATGATTTTTGCAAGAATATATGTAATATTATCACTAAACAGTGTTTGATACAAATATCCTTTTGAAAATAGATGGTCTTTCATTCGCTCTCGGAGTCCTCAAAGACAGTCTCGACGAAACCAATAACAGATATAAAGGAAAATATGATAAATAACGATTTATGACAGTCGAATAGATACACAATTTGGAACAAGTCCAGAATCTCGACATTATAGACGATGTAAGCCACCGATATGCAATCTTAGAGACACGGTCTGTTAGTTTTTTTTAAAAGATATATTTGTTAAGAAATATGATTGAACCAGATTTTTGTAAAGTTTATATCTTACATACGCAAAAACTAATTATTTCCAATGAAATTATTTATGACAATTGATTGACTTTCCTTTAAGAGTTCACTTTTTAGATTCGTTTTAGTAGACCGAAACGAAAGGATGCACTGCGATTACAATAAACGATGAGGTATGATGGATATTGAAGCAATATTTTGTTAAGCAATCAAAAAGGCTGGATGTTTGGAGAAATTGAGACAAGATATATCTGTAACATCGAAACAGATCTAGAAGGAGATTACAATTCTATTACATACTGGTACACTTGGTCAGTGCATTTGGAATTTTGCCTAACACATAACAATAAACAGACTTTAAACGTAGTAATACTATAGATGGATTACATAAACACTATATATGGACAACATAAAACAGCAATAATACACTGTCAGATAGGAGATTTAAAGAGATGAACATGTAGCATTGAATGACACGACAGCTAAAGTCCTTAAACTCTAAAATAATAATAAAAAAAAACAACTGGATGAATAATAACCCTACAATTGTATTTAATACAATACATTATTAGTTTTATGTATTGAATACTAGTATCTTATGCAATTAAAATAGTAGGAAGACTGCCAACATTTCTGTTTTGCATAAATATAAGTGTGAATAATGGCTCGTTCAAATTTTCAATACGAGTGTCGGGTGTGCCATTTTATTTACACGTTTCCTTTGTCTATTATGACGATGCGGGGAATATCTGCCTGGTTTAGATTGTATATATCGTTTATGGTTTGTGATTTTGCAGGACTGTATTTTCTTAAGTTATTTATCGATCAACTTTTGTATATAAGTCTTTGTTTGTCTGTTTGAATATTTAGCTTCAAGTTTATTCAGTCGAGGACTAACAAACGATCAGTTAACCTAACCACTGTTCCTTGGGATCCTGCACCAGACTAACCAGTTCTCGAGCACACCTATATTGGCAAGTAATTGGTAACTTGAATCTGTCTTATATCAATCATCACTGTGGCTATGGAATGGCGAGGATTCGAACTTATTACCCCTGAATTGATAGTCAGACGAGCTACCGGCTGATCTAACCGGGCCAAGCTCGTATGTTAGTAAAATGATTTAATTTTAAAACCTTCAGTCATGACTTTTATAGTTCACAGTCTAGGGAATACAAATTACACTAAGAAGTAAAACTTCGAAACAAAACATACCAATAATAAATCGTCTGAATTTGACGTATTTGTTATAATGTATTCCAACAAAGTGAAATACAAGAAATACTCTCTGACGAATTTGCACCGTACTATCGATTTTGTATCACTTCCTACTTTATCATTTTCTATTATTTCAATAAAAGCGTCATATGTGAGGCCGGTTATATGATTTGTGAGATATAAATATATTTGTTTGCCGTAATTTAACGTATCAGGACAAAAACCTACCATGCCAGTATAGAACTTACAATGTATTATTTGAAGTTGCAGTTTAATTCTGAAAACATAAGCCGTTGCATTTACTATAAAATGCAAATAAACATGTTTATTGAATATTTGTTTGTATCTGTGGCATACTGTGTTTGTTGTCTGTTTCGTAGTTAAATATTTTGTATGAATTTACGATAGCGAAAAAAATACAATATTAGTTTTAAGCAGACGAAATACGGATAACGAACCACCTACTGGACGGCATTTTCTAGCTAACTTGGCCATCGAGAACGCTAAGTACTGGACTTGTGACCACTGTCCCGTCAAGCAGAGAACCCTAAGTACATTGTTTTAGACGAGTAACCTTTGTCCCTCAGGTGGCGGAGCCCAAGTACGCCAGGTGTTAAATAGATCATTTGAGCACCACCTTGGCGTGTTTTGCAATATTAAATTTTGTAAAATGGAGCAAAAGGTTGATTTCCCGTTTGTGACGTGTTGTGCACTTGTTTTGAAATCAAAACATATTACTGAGGAAACAATATAAGATTTTAAATATATTGAACAATTACATATTTGGTACATGTATTTAGAAACATATGACTGATGGTTATACGACTAAAGATATTAAACTAAATAAAACAACCTCCTTCAATGAAGAACAGCAAGTGACCTGTATCTTAGGTTTAAATCCAAACCAAAGAAGTACATTGGAACTGCCAACTTCTACGGTTGAACATTCGCTCAAGTTAGTATTTGAAAACATTGCTATTATAGAATGTAAAAGTTTTACACTGAGATTATATTGCACTGGTTTAAAGGGAGTACATTAGGAAAAATAACGCTATAAATGGCGCCTTTAAAATAGAAAACTTATCAAAATTGAGATCAAATCCACCAAAACGTCACAAAATCAATATTTAAATTGAAGAGGTAAACTTGAAACTAAAACCACATTCTAAATACAAAAAAAACAACGACAGTCAAATACTGATTGACGACATTCGCATTGTCATTCAGACTCTTTCCTTTTGGCAATACGGATTCAGTTCGTGACAAATTGGAAAATCCTGATATATTCCATTTAAGTGATGTTTTCTCAGGCATTAAAGAGACACGTGACAATTCTGACTTTAATTTTACTCCTACCTTCTCATCAAATAAATCTTTACACCTATAAACTTAAAGCCATAACACATATTATGCTCCAAGAATGATTACGTAAGAATTCATAATTTACATAGCATAGTAATTGTTTATTAAATTAATGACGTCAGGTAAATTTTGAAATATGATAAAAATTCAGTAGATATACAAATCTATATCTGTTGTATTTTTTTGCTATCGTATCAATTAAAAAACTGATTCAGTAGGAATGTGTTACTTGATTGCATAGGTGTTAATGTGAAAAGCGTGTTAGGGAATCGATTAATTTTAGATTTAGATGAGAACATGTTTTATTTTTAAAACATCAGCAACAGAGGCATCAGTTTCATGTATTACGTCACGTGACGAATGGATATACATCTAACGCAAATAAATAAATGTTTGCACACGATGAGGGTAAATCACAAACTAATTAAACATTCGATATGGAACACCGGCGGTCTTCTGTATATTTGCTTGTCAAAATATCGATGTTCATTTTTTATTTGCCAATAGACGGTAAATTAATAAAGCCAGACACGAAAATCACCATCGGCTTGGTTGAGTTTTATTGATGGTGTAAATAGAGAGAAGCAAATATAAATATACACAATCTTCTCTGACGCAGTTCTTTAATGTAATTTACACAGTGAAAACACAATATCACAAAATGTGTATACAGATAAGCTACCGGATTTATATTTGATTGTGTTTTTTTTTAGTTTTTTAACGTGCCAGGCGTAAATCTATCTATTTCTTTTCTCGCTTCCATGTGTTTTTTTATTTGCGGAAGAAATAAACATTCTGATTTTACATTAATTTGACACAATTTGTGCTAACCGCCCGCTGATTTTCGCTTTTAAATAATTTAAAGTCTGGTTCTTTAGTTATATATACATCCACCATGGATATAATCAAAGGAAGCAAATGATTCTAGTATATCAAAAAACTGACGCTCACCTGGTACCAATAAATAGCTTTGATAACGATTATTTAAGTATATTATACACATTGTAATATATATTTTACAAAAAGAATATATAACATAATATTAATGATATACATGTAGTACAGAAGAGCGCAATGATCTACATTTATACAATATGATAGAGCATTTATTTATATTATTTGACAAACTATAGTAACTTTATACTATTTTATCATAAGACAGTATGTACATGAAGAGAAAAAAAATCACAAATATAAAGAAAAAAAATACATACAAGTTAATCATACTACTAACAGTTAAATAAGTAAGCATTTGTTTCAATGCAATATCATTATTTATCATTCCATGATTTAGAGTCTTAAAGGAACGAAATATAAGATCTCAATACATGGACTATATATAAAATTAAAACGATTTACAGCCTAAACAATAAATCTGAATTCGTTAAGATGCGCCGTTTTGTCAAAACGAATTGCAAGGACCTACTACTGAATTAATGAATATTTGTTGCTATGATTTCCAGTTAATAAATACACGAAGATGAGATTAAAGCTACATACCTAAGCATGTTCTTACTCAAAATATACTTAAAAACATATGTCATTATGAAAATCAATACACGTTGGGAGTACAATTAATTAAAGGAAATACATGTCGTTGGTTTATTATCAGTTGAATTCAATAGTATACATAAAACACTTGCTAGACATGTAGCATTTTTAGCGCAAAACCCAACTTTAGTATACATGTAATCCTTGAAAATGTTATTATATATCATGCATATACATAAAACGACAACGGCGGTAAACATCGTGATATTTTTGTCTATTCTTCTAGTATGATAAATACATACAGTTGATATATATAAATATATATTTGCGATTAAAATAAATAATCAATTAAATGTAGGCATGAGAACGCCAGCATGAAGTTTGTACACATTTTTCACTTTCTTTAAATATACTCAACGGAAAAGCTTACCTGCCACTTGACCTTTGTATGTACCTGACAATTTATGCATTTTCTCAAACAATATCAAAGCAACATCCTTGAAATATTGACTTTTATAAGAAAGATCAATTAGGCTAAGTAAAAAAAATTACATATTGTCTGTTAATATCGTATACGAGGTTTAATAACGCTGCTCAATATTTTGACAAAGATATTGGACATACAAAGGTGGCGGGTTAGCTGTTCCGTACAGTAGACTTTTATACCAATGGATTGTTGCACGTTCGATTTCAAAGGTAAATGTTATCTTCCCGCCACAAGAAGAGATTAATGAGCACACATGATTTAAAATTATTTTGAGTGTAAATGATGCTTCGTTTTTTTAACACAATAGTACTATATCCATGTTTTCAGCTACCTAGTATTACAATAAAATCGGTTATTGAATACATAAGTACCTTTCTATAATTGAAATATACATCTATGCCATAAATACCATCATGTAATAGGATAACCAAAGAATAATTAATTTCATAAATTATTTTACAGAAAGTATTTTTTTAATAAGGGTAATACATGTATATATTCTATGAATTAAATAGTAATTGGATACCTTATCTTTTTATTATAATCTTACTTGTTATTTATGCAATTAAAACGGTCATTGTCCGATTATACCTGACATGTCAGAGGTATTATGTTTTCATAATTGTATTTGGGGATAATTATGTATGAGTATAAGACTAAACATTTATCCATTTAAAACATAGAACAAAACTAAGATAGGACATTAACAGACTCGGTTTATGAGAAGTAATGAAATATGCAAACCCCGCCCACTTGCAATGACTTAAGCAGTATTCTATTTACGATTAAAAAGGAATCGGAAATATAATTTAAAAAAACAACACAACACTGATTCAAAGTACAGAACGACATTAATATTTTACGGTTGCCATACAGTGATAGCCCACATAAGTTCCGTTGTGTTATCTGATAAAAACAACGCATTGGTGTTGTCGAGGGTACAAAATACATCCAAAAGTGATACAAGTAAATATCGATCACATCGCAACTTTCCAAATTAATACCGTGTTTGGCATCATAAGCTATCTCAATATTGGTCAAAGGCTGTTTTATAAATTAAAGAAATATGTTCGAATGTAATAACTTGACTTATATCCAAAATGTTAATGCATTTTTCTAATGTTTATGCAAAAAATTGATAAACAGATATAATAACTTTAGGTTTGTTTTGTTCTTGAGGGGCAATGTATAGACGGATTTGTTATGTCGGGTTGTCTTTTGAGTTTGGATGACGAGTGCTATACCCATAGCTGCTATTTCAATATTACAAATGAATGAAACCCTCTCCTCGGATTTTTTTTCAGAAATTTTAGAAAAGCAATCACACTCACTGCATGGAAACCGGAACATAGAGTGTCTGATAAACTCATTTCGTTTTATATGTTGTATTACTTTTCTGCATTCCTGATTTAATCATATTAAATACAAAAAAACATGTTACCGTGTCAGGATTAAACTATTCAAGTTCGTAAGAAATAATAAAATGTCTGCACTATGACGTTGTGGAGAATTGTTGTATGTTGTTTAGCGCCGCTTTCAACACTTTTAGTCATATCGCAATGGGTATTCTGGAGAAGGAATGTTTTGTAAATGTATAGACACATATGCTATTTGCGTGTTATTGACATATAAAAACACCCCATTTAGTGTCTACAAACCTGTGAATTTTTCAGTTTTGAATAACTGAACGATTGAATAAATGGTATTTACAAAATAAATTAAAAAAGAAACCAAAATAAGCATCAATAAATAACCTATTTGTGTTTAGCATAGTTTAGTTCTGTATTTGATCATTTTATGAGGGAAAAAACGACAAAAATCGTCCTAAGAATACGTACCACTAAAAGGCTCTGCACGAAAAACAGCAGTACTGTATATATATATATATATATTTATATCTATATATATATATATAAATAAAACGAAAGCTGAGACTTCATAGAACAATTGCACAAATTTTTGATGATTTACGCAAGATGTTAAACAATGTTATATGAACAATTTGAACTGCTTTAAACCACACACCTGTGCATATGCTGCATTTTAAAGAGGAAATGTACAGATTTTGATGATGTTGCGATGTGACGTTGTGGCGAGGAAGAAAGATGTTAGGTGTACCTTAAACCAGACTTAACTTCCCCATTGGTTACTTTGTTACTGCCAGTTTTAACGTGGTTTTCCCTGTGATAGACTGCAGAACGGACCCAGCTCTCCCGATTAGTTCCGTTAAATAACAATTTCTATGGCAGTGTCATCTATCATTATAGTAGGAGGACGCTGATCAGTCAGTAAATTTGACGTTCGGAAAGCAACATTTGAGCACGTTGATTGGCCAGTTGCTTTAGGGAAAGTTTTGAATGACGTAATAATTTAGTAAGCGTTCAATTGCTATGAAGTGGGACGGGTACAGCATTCTCTGCTTTTTTCATTGGTTAACGACCTGATTCGGGAGACATCGGGTTCTATATATAGACGATTAATCAAGCGACACATAAATCTTTAAAAAATAAAACAATTCTAATTTGTGTTATTGTGGAAAATAAAGTGTTTTGGTTTTATAATATGATTTTGTTATATTGTTTCAAACTAAGACTGTATTCAGGGTTGGATCAAAGATAACATATTTGGTGGGGTCGTAATGTTAAGGATTCCGTGGGCATGTTCAATGGTAGAATAAAATAAATTGATGTCGGAGGGCGTAAAAAAGAGGAATAGTCCACAGATAGTTTTAGGCATTGGGTTTCATTTAAAGTCACTAGAAAGGTATACTTGCCCGATATAGGTGCTGGATTAGATATAGGTCTTCACCCCAATCCATATCCTATGTTCGCCAACGATATAATGTCATATATATTTAAAATAGTTCGAAACATGATACATACGAATGAATTAATGTTTTAGTTTTAATATAAATTACATCGAACTATTTACTTTCAGATAATATGTAAATTCAATACACAAGTGGGTTTGGGTTTACATGTTTGAATATGTTCGTGGTAAAAGAAGATGTATACCGACTTTATAGTAATTCAAATATAAACTTAAATTTCCAATAGCACGGTATCATCTCTTTAGCATTTTCCTATAGTTCTTTTCTGATATAACAAAACTTTGCAGAATCAGACTGGGTGGTAATGAACAAGGAAAGTCTATATAAAGAACCTGATATCTCCTGAATGAAAAATCAAGGAATGCAATGTTTGTCCTACAATGCAAAGCTATTAAACGCTAACTAAACTGGAACACCATTTCCCTGATGCAAATATGTACTGCTTTTTAACGCACCAAATTGGGAGAGCTGAGTCATTTCTTCAGAATATTTGATTAAGCATATCATTGATTGTAAAACACATCAAACTGCTAGATACTTTAAGCTATAAAATTAATGTTCTAAAATATAGATACAACAAAAGCGTCCGCCTCGTTTCAAGAAAAAAAACAATTAAGACATTAGTATGCAAAAGTATTACAGAACATTGATATGTTCAAACAAATTTTATATAATATACACTATTTTCTATTTTTAAACAACAAATTAAGAATCTTACAACCAATTTAAATATAAAAAATATACAATACGAGATAGGAAACCAAAAGAAAACCAAATCGACCATACCATGTTATTATGATGGTGGAAGGGGCTGAAACCTGAATTTAAAAGGTATCGTTATCACAAATTCCTAACGTCAAAAGACACCAAATCATAAACTTGATAGCATTTTTGTGATTGAAAACATTGCAAAACCTTGTTTTATATCAATCAGAAGAAACAACAAAGTTACATTATTAAAATATTCTAAATTGCACATTCACGTGTTTTCAATATTAATGCATGGTATGGCAATCTTAGAAAGTCCCGAAATAGATATAGATTGTGATTATTATAGCCAGTTGGTAAAAAAGCTCATGCTGCTATAACACCAATTTATTAACACTTATAACACAGTTAAAATCAAATTTTATATCAAACACATGTTCAAATATTTTCAAACACTGTTCAACAAATTTCTTTAACACATCTTTTATAAATAATATTGTCTATAACATGGCGATCGTTTTATTTAACGAGTGTTTATAAATGTGATGTTTGAAAGAGTTACATGAATGTATTAACACTTACGTGTACAATAGTAAAACATGCCCATTAGATAGTACCCAACATTTTTTTTTATACATTTTAATTTTGTATATCATATTTTTTGATTTAGCTCAGTTAAACAATTATTAAGAGCCGTTTCCTGGGTAAAGGCATAAATAATTGCAATTCTTTAAAGGCCTTTTAATCAAACATGAAGCATCAAGCATGAGCAGCAAATACTCTATCCAACCAGCTTAAAACATTTAAATATTTAGTGTGAAAATCATAAAGTACATCGACTTACAAGCATGATATTACGATGTAATAGTGTACTATATTTGATTATAAAAACAGAAAAAAGTGTCGATTAGCCAAGGCTTATGATATTTGTTTTTGTAATTAAGCGACATATTTCTATCTCAGAGGGAAACACTGCAATTCTGATATATTTTCTGACTTAATATCTGAAAGTTTTTAATTATCTTATGATTACATTATGAATTGCTAATTAACCAGTCAGTGAAACCCTGAAATTCGGTTATAGTTTATAAAGGGGCATCACTCTTGTAAATGGTTGAATATGATTCTATTTCACATATTCGTTATCGTCAATGACCCAACATGTAACACAAATATTTTATTTTCACCAGTTTGTTTTCGTATGATATATACAAAGATATTCACGAACAAATCAATTTCTGTTGCTCAAAATATTTTTTTTACATTAAATTTTATAAAAATGTCAATAATTTATTAAATATGATGTTTCATAAAGCAATACTTCGATATCACTTTCACATTTGCTTTTACGTGTGTTTGTATATGTAAACATGAGTAAAATACAAATTTAAACATTGGCATGTGTCCCTTTAATATAAATAGAAGTAATGAATTACCGATGTTAGAGGTTTAAGTCGTAAACGTTTTGTTCTGTTGCTTTAGCATTTTTGTCAATTTTACTTTTGTCAATAGTAAAAAAGTAAATGGAACTCAAATATACCACCTTCAAATAATTTGCTTAGGAATCTATTGAACAAATAACTGCTGGCCACCTACGTGTAACAGTTCTTGTTTAACAAATATTACATGGACGAAATAAACGACAATTAAATAACTATTTTAGTTTACCAGTATCAGCCTATTTGCCCTATTGTAGTAGTTTGTTCTCAAATACTTTACAATAAGTGTACTGTAATTTGTAAATCCAATGAAGTTGTGTTTTGTTCTGTTCCGTAATATACCACAATAAATGTCAATAAAGAGTCTACATTGACATTAACCCAACCATAGACAAACATTCTCTTCCACTTGAGGGGCTTTTCTAAAAATCACTTTTGAAATGTTTAACTTCTTAAACTACTGCACTTTGTACATAATTACAGTAATCACGTGTCTGGGCAACAGGCAAACAGTAACGCGATGTTTTAAATTGCAGTTGTTTAATATAATTCGTCTCGAACGTCCATAGCAATTTGTTCAGTTGGCTTACATAATCACCATTTTATAATAGACTGTAAAGTTTGATATACGCCATAAATGTCATGTGTTTGTACGAGCATACATATTTTGGTCTGCGCTGCAGCCAAACGCAACCACAATAATTCAAATATTTGGCTAGTATGTATGGCTCTGGTTTGTTTAAAACTACATACTACACGTCATTTTTTGTATAAACATCATCTTATAAAATTTCCTTACATAACTTAGGAAAATATAATACGAGATTGGTTGAATATGTTCATGAGAAGAAATACAGCATCTCTTATACATTCCAATCTATCGGTTTTAGTAGTATTCGATATTCTAGTCATCTTGAATGAGCTTGGTCTTGGACCCCTCTGTCAATGACTTTAACATTATCCGTTCTTCTGCATTAGTCATCTTGAATGAGCTCTTGGATATCTCTGGCAATGGTATAAGCAGTATTCGTTTTACCTGGTTACTTCCAATGAACTCTTGGACATTTTAGGTAATGGCTTAAGCAGTATTCGTTATTCGCGGAGAAAAAAGTTTTGTTAATATTTTAATGGCAATGACGCTTACTAAGTTGGTTTTAACTAATACTTGGTGGGATAGAATACAATATTGGAATTGTAGTTTTACGAAGGTAAGGAAGTACGGACGAACGAACGATTGTCACATCTCTCACCTGACACATACAAAGCATGTATTATTAAAATAAATCAAGTTTCAAAGTTTTAAACAATAATTTAAAATTGTCAAGCAAATATCAAGATTGTATGGTGATATACCTGAGTACGTTTGTCTACATCCAAGGTATATGAGGGAAGTAAGTGCATGCATTATCACAAACAGCAATTTTATAATTAAAGGCCCAAAACTAAAACATATATTTGAGTGGTATCTTGTTCAAAATATTACGGATTTCTTACCACTTTTTTGGTTTGATTAAGATTTGATTAAATATAGTTAAAACTTGCTTAAACAGTGGTTGAAAGGCTATTATACTATACCACTGTTTTGTATACCTGATCAAGATCAAATGTTATAAACAATTGTAAGAGCCCACAACATCAAACACCTTGCATCAAACACAACACCTTGCTGAAATTGCAATAACAACGGACACAGGGCGATCTGCCGACGGGGACAGGGCGATCTGATTGGCTCACGTCGAGCATTTTCTTCAGGTGAGCTAGAAATAAAAAAATTAACAATATTGTATGCATAACTTGCTGCAAGTCATATTTAAACTTCCAATAAATGATGATATACTGGGGATTATAATTAAATAAATATCACCAGTTAATCTTTAAATGATATTAACATATTAATGTCTAGCAATTATATTTATATTATTGTATATCCAATGGTAAGGTATGATAAAAGATTGGCAAATATCCACCGGGAATGAATAAATACGGCACATTACGCATACTGATATCATCTGAATCACACGAAAAACCTGTTAAAATTGTTAAATGGTTTTCTTAACACTTCCTAAAAGTAAGCGTTTTATGTGTTTACTACGTTACGCCATCATTGTTCTTATACTTTCTTTTTGCACCAGAAACTGGCCAAGGACTGTTAAATGTACGTGATGTCGAGCAGTGTTGATTCTTTCTTATATTCCAGATGTGTCTTTATTAATAAAATGTATCATAGTGTGTTGAGTCAATACATATATTTCAAAAGCACCAACAACAAAACAATGAAATATATAAGTAAATTATTGAAACGTATCCGCGATGGAATACAATGGTTTGCATTACCTTTACAGAAACTACACTTTGCTTTAATATTTTAACATCGATATCAAACGGAATAACAATACAATAAAAAAAATAAATTTGTATATGGATATATTTTCTAAATCGTATTTTCAATACAATTGTGATTCATTTTGTAATAAAATAAAGTGGACATATGCAGCTAGTTTCCTAATTTTGAAAGTATTGTTTAGTTGGAATAGCTGATGTTTTCACCGAAATCCCAAGACTGTAAAAATCGTAGTCTCAGATCTGCATATCTCGGACACAAAACGAATACATGATATGTCTCTTCTAGAATATTTATATTTTTCATGAATATAACAATGTTTACAATTTCGGTCTTCCTTTCAATGTTTTCGATATGACAAATTTCTATTTTAAGCTTGTAACCAGAACATCGACAATGGACAAAATACTTTTTATGCAAAAAAGGAATTTAAATATAAATATATTATTTCAGGATCTATATAAGTTTTGAAATACTTACACGTGCCACAATGTGTGAATTTAGCGGTACAACTACGCATACTCTCTGAAATAATCAACACGTAACTGACAAATGGGCCGTTCCCGGATAGCTAAAAGAAATCAATGTTCGTCTAAAATGCACCGTTGACATTAAAAACTGCTTCAAATTGCTGATTGTCGTTTAAGAGCCAGTAACTTACACACTGTTTCAACTGTGCCGGTTTTTCAATGGCTAATCATTGTCAATCATGCCGTGAGACGGAGCTATTTTACACAAGATTGTATTGTTTAATGTTTAAATGTTTGAAGACATGTGACCTATCACAACATAAATGCCTTAACACTGCAAAACAGCAACAAAACAAACAATTAACAAAAGCGCGTGTCTTCTTTGATACCTACTTTTTTAAAATACGCCGCTAACATTCGGATATCTAAATTGATATGCACTGGGAAAACTTTGTGCATATACATGTAGTGGATATTTTGGTGGTTTCAATTAAAATCCACTGACTATATATTCATTATATATATATATCTCTTATATCTCAATTCTTTATTAATCATGAAAGTTATATAAAAAATATTATCGATATGTGTAATATTAGTAATAACTTTACCCAGAAATAAAACGATTACCTGATACAAATATAGCAACATTCAGAATAATATTTATCAATATTTCAAATATAAATACAACGCGTGTTTACGGAATTGTATTAACATCTGTTAGAACCATTACGACAATTTAGTATTAATATTGGTCAGGATCCAGACAGGCGAATAATAGAGGCGGTATTGCTTTTGTAAATGGATAGTTGCTTCAATAATAGGAAATTATCGAGATTTCATCACGGATCATCCTAAACGCCCAGTTTCGACACAAAACCTAAAAAGCATGAAACACAGATCAAAGGCCACGGAGTGTATAGAGTGTTTATAAGTTACCCGATGCACACCGCCTCTCCATTGGTATAGCCAGATAATGTGTTTCACTAAAGTAATAAAACATACGAGTTGTTGCTAAATTGATTGAACCTGGTGTAGATATCAAAGATAGAAAGTCTAAAAAAATGGTTCCAATGGTTTGATCGGTGCAATTAAAGATCATTCAGGAGTAGTTAATACGGATAAATACGTCTTAGAAAAAAAAATACCACGAAATTACAACTGTTTAAGTTACGAAAACAGACTCTGTTTAAACGTCAAGAACTTAGTTCAGAACTTTCACCGTTTGCTGGAGCGCTTATTAAACTACAAATGTAAAATTTCACCATTTCTTCACCATTGTCCGCGATTTCCTTTCACCTTTTATATTATACCGGGGTTTAGCTTGTTTTCCCTTTTACAGTTTAATAAATAAAATTCATCGTATGAAAAATATAATTCCGAGATGTTTAAATATAATCAATGTTTTTGATAATATATGACCAGTTTTAATCAATGTACAAACTCCTGCCTAACTATCTGGAATCAATAATTAGTTATAAAAAGGACATCCCCACTGAGCACACAGAACACGTTCAAGAAAGGTAAATATATAGGATAAACGGTTTTATTGACTCAGTCCATAAGGGGTAATGGAACATGCAACACCACTCATGCCTTCTAGTGTTTAACCAGTAAAATAAAATAAATAAGTTTAAACTAAGCCGTATTCTAATCTCAAGCAATACTAAATAAACTCGATGATTCCGTATCAATAGCAAATCTCATTTACGGTAACTATGACGTATATTTATTTAAACATCCCGGGTGGAACGTGACCATATGAAGGCGTTGCTGTTTGCTAACCTAACAACTGAATAGTAAGTGATGTTATGTATTGACACTAAAACTCTTGACGGAGAATACCTGTTCCTCTTACTGACCCAAATTCACAATATTACAAATTGCATTTCTGTTGACATCATACGACTTTCGTGACACACTTTACGTTTACGTATGCTCAGACGGTCTCCAAATATGTTGACCGAGATTATTTATAGTGTCGTGTGTGTTGACTGATCCAAACATATCACATTGTAGTCTGTACCATTAGGTATGCTCACATGGTTTACCGATCTGTTTACCGAGACTAAATAGTGTCGTGTGTGATACGTTGTGTCATTTGCTAACTTAAACACACGCATGGTAATCTATATTAGATATATTTGAATAATTTACGCGATGAACTATATTATTTACTGAAACCTAACAACTTGCATGGATCCAAACATCTGGCGTACGTACTTTGTGCCCTTAAACGACCTAATACGCAGGCATTGTAAATTGTGGCATTAAGCTATATCCACCAACTCGTAAGACAATGTGTTCCATTTGCATCTCGCAAGTTTAGCTGTGCTATTTAATGACTTATGCTTCTTAATTATAACGCTGGTCCGGTAAACCCTGTCAATAGCGTGTCTGACTATCAATCCAGGGGCCATGAATTCAAATATCCGCCCTGCCAAAGTCTCTATGACGATTGATTTATGACATTGAATCTCAACGTCATTCATCTCTCAACGCATATTCAAGTGAACAATATGTCAGTTACTTGCGGAAATGAGTGTCTTCGAATAACGGTTAACCTTCAAGGATCCAAGGAAAGCGTGGTTAGGTGAACTGATCGTATGTTGGTCCTCGATGGCATAAAATGACTCTATATATATATTCAACCAATAAATCTAGAGCGTAACTGATTCTCAATTATCTTCAGTTATTGTTGGACAAAAAAGATAGAAATATCATTTGTTCACTTTATATATCAATCTGTTACATTAGAAACGTTTAAATGTCTGTAGACCGCGCTTTTTGTCGCTATAATACACAAAGCTAATCATTAACGTAACTACGATCAATTAGATACATGTAATTTTTGTTGATTTAGTACATTGAATATGCAGTATATACAAGAACGTTAAAGAGCTATGATTAGTATGAGGAACAACAGTTAAAATAGTAAGCAAAGATGACGACAAGGAATAATGATGACTGAAAGGAAAGATCTTCACGATCTTAACGAAGACAGCGGTAAGGGGTAGTGAAAACAATAACATGTAAGGATCAATCGTAACAGTAAGGAATAGTGATGATGAAAATTACCCAAAGTTACGGTAAGGAATAATAGTCAAGGGATGTAACAATGATGACATTGAATAATGGTGATTACTAAGAAATATGATGGTGGTAAAAATGATAACAGTAATGTTTAAGGTTAAATTTTAACAGTAAGGAACATTGTTGATGGAAATTACACATAGTCACGGTAAGGAATAACAGTCAAAGGATGTATAATGGTGATATTGAACAATGGTGATAACTAAGAACGATGATGGTGGTAAAAATGATAACAGTAACGTTTAAGGTTAAATTTTAACAGTAAGGAACATTAATGGTTTAGATGAGCAAAAGTCATAGTAAGAAATAATAATTACAATATAAAAACAATGGCTTAGAACGATGAAGGCGGTAAATAGTATTGATGACAGTAACGTTAACGGTTAAATTGTAACAGTTAAGAAAATTGACGATGACGAGTAACAAAAGTAACAGCAATGATAGAAGTGACAGCATGGGACAAGTATAAACTCTAAGAATGATTAAAGTGGTAAACATAGTAATAACGGTAACGTTTTAGAAAAATTGGTTGCAGTGAAGAACATTTATATTGCATTTAATAATAGTAACGGTAAGGACAATAGTAACGACTAGGGATACTGAAGTCAGTTAGGAATGATGATGATGGTTAAGAAAAGCAATAACGGTAACGTGGAGGGATCAATTGTAAAAATAAGGAATACTTATAATGACAATAAATAGAAGGAAACGAAAGATTAATACATTAAGGAAAAGTAAGGAACCATGTCGACGATAAGCAACCATGCATACGCTTGCGAACAATGACGAACCAGGTAGAAAGTTAGGAACAACGTTGACAATAAGGAACAATATTGACAAAAAGATTATTTAGACGTGTCAAGAATATGAAGATGAAAGGAAACAATGAGCATGATAAAGTACGATGATGATTACAAGAAACAAATTGAACGTAGACCGTATGAACAAAAGCGAATGTTAAAACCTGGTTCGGCAAAAATGAACACTGACGGAAAGACACGGTGATGGAAATAAAACAATGCACTATGTCTATAAACCATATAAGCTGTGAAAAAAAATGAGGATGGATCAGAACAATTCTAATGGTAAAGGTAAGCAATGAAGATGCTAAAGAGAATGAAGACATAGTAAACAATTCAGTATCTCGTCAAGAAAAAAAGTTGATTAATGTTCAATATGACGATAACTGCTGATTATGTTGTAAATATTGCATTTGATGCTTTAATTGAAATTTAGATAATAATTAGTATACACCCATGTCATAACACATAAATTGTGTAGATGTGTGATTGATTAAAGAACAAATCACTGATTTCTAACTTCGTGTATTTTTATAACCAGCCGTTCGCTTGCAATGCATTTCGGTATTACCCATCAAAATAATCGCTTTGTCTCTGGCAATCTTAATTCATTTCTCATTTGTAATTGAAAGATTCTGAAGTACGCATCAGTGATATAACTATTTTGACAAATTCACCATAGGTCACGAGAGAAAAGACGAATTGGATGGTAATTTGATATTATTGATGATATTAATTTGTCTCTGGTCTAGTCTCCATGGACCCGCTATAGGGATCCAATTTCTTACAATCTACAATATCTACCATATTCACGGTCTGATTGAAGGTTTTGTATTCCTAGGTATCAATTGTAACTGTTAACGGTCGACATTGGTCTCCAGAGCGACGGTTTTTCTGTAGCGATATACGTATAAGTAGGCCTCATTGCGTAATATCTTGCTGTCGTCGTAAGCGTTAAAACGATTATATATTATGATTATAAGTGGTCTGACTCGAGACCAGGGGTCGTGAGTTCGAATCCCGGCCCGGCAACAGTCTCCTTGATGATTGATATACGACATTGTGTCTCATTATCATTCGTCTCTCATCACTGATTCAAGTGGGGAAGTTATCAGTTACTTGCGGAGAAAGGGTGTGCTCGAGAACTAGTAAATCCCAGGAAACAGTGGTTAGGTTAACTGATCGTCTGTAAGCCCTCGATGGCATAAAAATGACGCAAGATATTCAATCAATCAATCAATCAATCAATCAATCAATCAATATAAGTGGTGTGACGCGAGAACAAATATCGCTCCGACAACAGGCCACGCAACATTGCTTGTCAAAATAAACATAATGTAGTGTTTACTTAGACATCATCAGCTAGTCTAAGAAAAATGACGTCGTAGCAAACAATATTTATTCTCGATTTAATTATCGACTTGCATGATTTACATCCCGCGTCAAGTCTATTTTAGTAATATATAAGGCTGGTCAGGATTGTCTTGTTGGTTAACTTTGTTTTACTTGTTATATTTATTTGTGTAATAATTATTTGATATTAATAATTTGATTTTGACTTTCACCATTCATCTTACAGTCTCCTGTTTCATACCATTTATTACGACCTCTATTGTCGTGTTAAGTTCAGCGACATCTATACCAGGAGTATTATCCTTCCTTAGGTATCTAACTTTAATTGTCCAACAGTAGACATACTTTTCAAAGGAAAACGTGACCATGGCAGCACAAACACAAACAATGCAACTAATCATCGTGACAAGGGCACTCAAATCAAACAAGAAGAAATGCGAACATGGGTTGTTGAATCGGAACAGTTAGTGACAGCGCTCGGCCAATAAGCTAAAATTTCTAAATTTCATTTCGTCACATATTAATGCTTCTAACAACTGTCATAGTGCCGTGCAAGTTGCCTTGTACGTGGACGAAATGCTGTTATTATATTCTGTGCTTCAAAATCTCAAAGAATTTTTGTCAAATTATTTTTTAAGTTCGTCAATGGTAAAGTGATAAAGAAAACGCTTAAAGAAAACATTGGACTTTTTGTGTGGATTCCTTTAGTCTATGCAACTGCAATTGTTTAATGTCTCATTTTATCTGATAATGCATTTTTCGTTTCAACCTTTTACGTAATCAATTCTAATCTGATAAAAAGCCTAAAGAATTGTTTTCCCTAGAACTAGTCTGGCTTGTTGAAAGGTTCAGACAATACTTGAATATATAGATACCATACACGTAAAGGAGATATTATTAACAAACTAAATGCATGCATTCGATCTTCACCTCTGAGATTTCCAAATACTTTTAACTAATGCATAGTAACATATAATACCGCTATTGCATGAATGTTTCTGGAGCAGAAGCCAACACAATGTAGATTTATATGCACAGCAACCACTATCTCTGCACATAAAGTATTTCAAGCCATGGCCAACATTTATCATCTGAACTTTGACGCCTTTGGGGACCTATAACGGATAACATTTGGAAATGGATATCAATTATAGAACAATAATGAGGCTGACTATTATGAGATTCTAACATATGGAATATGTTGCAATTTTGAAATAATAAATATTTACGATACACTGAATAAATGTTTTCAGATTTGGTATGAAATGGTGAAAGCAAATCTTACACTTAACGCGTGTATGTTTTTTTCCCACAATTATGGTAACCGTTATTATTTGGCGCAATACTCGTTGTTTAACTATGTTTTTAATTGTTTTCTTTGAGTACACGATTAAATAAGTATATTTTCCTGTTTAGTTACTCACAGTAAATTGTTTATTAATTAAATAGATATTTAACAGTTCAATGATTGGTATTGATTCAGGGTTATGTACTGTAATGTTTGTTTGTTCTGTTCTGAAGATTCTGTATTGCTCTACATAGAAATACTGTAAAATATTTTAAATTCGCGTGAAATTGATTACGCAAATTTGCCCTGATTTGTCCTATTTCATTTATTCGCGAAATGTCGAATTCGCGACGGTAAAAAAGTGAAACCATCGAAAATGCATTTTAATTCGGATATTGTTAAAAAATCGGAAAATGAAAATGATTGTAATTATAGCGATATCTTTGAATCTGCAAGGGTTATAACTCGCGAATAATAGGGAAAATAAAGTTCTCGCTAATAAAAAGTGTTTTACAGTAGTAATGTCATAATTTCGTATAGATACATGTAAGTATTTGAATTAACACACTGAGTGTGGACAATATGTATTGTTTATTATTTTAATGAGAGTGTTGCAATTCTAATGGTAAAGGTAAGCAATGAAGTTGCTAATGAGAAATGAAGATAAAGTAAACAAAAAAGTACAAGACTTCCAAAAAAAAAAGTGTAAAAGTATTTTCCCCATATATCATGCCTACGTATATTCATTAACCTATATTATCATAATGATATATATTTAAACATACCAGTATAATATACTGAAAAGGGATTTCCTAAATTGGCCTGCGCGCCCTGGTTAGATTAAAATAGAGTTCCCACTTCAAACGTGTTTTGTGACTTACCAAATGAGTCTCGTGATTTCATTTTGTTTTCGATTTGATCCGTCATACGGGTTTACAAACTGTAGAATTTGTTTCGGTTTAGAATAAGTCCGAATGGCTTTGTGATGGTCGTCAACCAGTACTTAAGAATTGTCTATTTTAAGAATATTTCAAGTTTATCACTGCGAATCGAGTTGCGGATGAATTTGTAGGTTTGTATCTTGTCAAAAAGGCTTATTTCGAATCAGTATGTTATAAAAAGCCGACCAACTACAAAACTTAAACAATGCAACAATAAATGCATATGTTTACCGAAACAAAGGTACAACATAATGGTAAACACGGACAGGACGCACCACTTATTCATATACACGTAGTTACAGATTTTACTGCAATTAATCTATACCGGTGATGTAATTATTTGAGTAACTGCAATGTAAATAGAAATATATCTAGCATTCTGTTGTAGGTTATTACTGCAATTAATCTATACCGGTGATGTAATTATTTGAGTATCTGTTATGTAAATAGAAATGTATCTAGCATTCTGTTGTACGTTTTTACTGTAATTAATCTATACCGCTAATGTAAATAGTTGATTGTATATAACAAATGTCACTATTCTGTTGTGGTTGCTATACTCTTCGAAGGAAACGTTTCCTATTGGGAGATACATTTTTATATTTTTGAATCCAAGTAAAGTATATAACATTTTAGTTTCTTTTATAATTAGGTCATGATTTGACGGATAAAATACTTTTAAGTGCATAATCAAGCTATAGATTCAATAAGAAGCTAGTAGGAAGCATTTCAGACACAAACACGTTCCTAAAGTTATTTTATTGGTATTTTGCTACATATGTCTCATCTTCAGTCTCAGTTAGAACTTCGACATCTTGATCGATAAACATCTGTGGGCAGAACGGAAAGGGAGATTTTGGTATGATTAGTTATAACGCTGTAGGTATATATATATAAGAGTACAACAATTACACGTACATGTACACTATGGTACATTATTATATATAACGTCCAGGCTCCTCTGTGACCGAGTGGTCTAAGGCACTGTCTCAATATCACTTACCTCTCACCACAAAGGTCGTAGGTTCGAGTCACATTCGCTCCAAAAACGTTATGTGAGGCAGTTTATCATTTACATGTACTTGCGGAAGGACGTCGGTTCTACTCAGATTCATTCCGGGGTTTTCTTCAACCAATAAAACTAGATATGCAATATATTACCTTATTTTACTTTGATTGTGAAACAAGTTATGAACTTAGACAAAATCACGCTTGAAGTATTGCGGGGTAGAACCAGTACTAAGCATATGCGGAAAAATTGTCTTGCTCAAGGACACCCCACATAGCCGTGACGGATGATCGAACTGATTACCCTCCGTTATAGGGGCCGATAATGTTACCACCGGACCATGCACTCAACACTATAAAATAAAAACAAACTACTAAAGTTTGGTTACATGCACTCGAACAATTGATACTTTTGTCAGCAGGATTGATTACTACTGAGCGAAAGAACACACATTGCACGTTAGCTTGTAAAATCAACAATCAACTTATAACATGCATTGGTTTGCCAGCGTTCAGATATGTTACGACACATAATGAATTGTATTTGCCCACAAACATATGCTTACGTGACTGATATCGATTATGTTTGATTTTGTATCTTACAGACGTGTAAAATCACATAAAACACTATATCCTGTCACCCAACATGTGTACCAATGAATACCAATTCATAAAACATAAAACCTCAGTAGCTTGCCTAACAGCGTTGAATATAGCGGAGAATAGCGATACAATCAATCTGAGGCGGATATAAACAATCCTGATTTACTACACGGCTTCTTCCCGCATCTGGTGCGGCAACATGGAGCTTCAAAAGAGCTATTTCGAAAAATACGTCATGCCTAGCGGCGGGAAATGGCCATATGGAAAATACAGTGTATATTTGCTTTGATTCAATGCAATTGAATCAAAGAATATGGACCCGCAAAGAGTTGTTTGACATAGATTTTAGATTGTACGATATTCAAATGATACGGGTAATTATGAGTATTCACTGATAACTTAAATGACAAAGTACATGATAAAATTTGTACACGTAAAAGCCTATGATCATATCAACTATATGTTAACTTAAAGAGATACATAACCAGCAAGAGACGTAGTATTTAACGGACACAGTTCGGCACTTGAACAACCACATGAACAATACAGTAGACCGATATTAATTGACCGATGTTATATAAGGATTTTTAAGAAGTTTGTTTACCGCTGCCATTTCGTTTAAATACTTTATTTTTCCTGTATATACGATATTATACGCATCTTTGAGGGTGCTCCTTGGTAGAGTGGTCGTAGGTGCTATCTCAAGGTTGCTGAGTTCGAATCCCGCTCGCTCAAGAAACTTCATTTGAGAAAGTGTGTCAGTTACATGCGGAAGGACGGTGGTTTCACTCAGATTCATTCTGAAGTCTTTCTCCACTAATAAAACGAGATACGCCATATACAATCTGAAATGTGTTTAAAATGGCGTTAACCCAGATTAGAAAATAATATGCATCTTTAACAGACACATTGAAGGTATCATTGTGAGAACGACGGGCTCCTCACCATTGACATGTTTAATATACGGCTATAAGAGGTTTTCCGCCAGATACAAAGCGTCTTCCCATCAATGTCGTAATACATCTAGATCACGATCAACTTAATATCGACCATTGTCAATAAATCGATATAATTTGAGGCTTTTGGCAAACATTACATGGTGATCGTGCATATCAGCATGGAAATTTTGACACAGACGAAAATGAAATTATATTTCATTTCTGATGATTTACGATGTTGTCCTATAAATTGGATAAAAAACAACGTAGTGTCATTTCAAATTAATGTAATGCGTTATGAAAAGAAAGAAACAAATCAAATGCGTTTTTATACCCCTAAAACTTTCATTGAATGTTAGGCTAGGCTATTAAAATTGTGTATAATATAATGTTCGTATTCATAAACATGTTATCCAATTGTATTGTGACTATTAACAGTATACATCGGTCATGTTGGCTTACAGTATTCTGGTCTGATGACGGTAAAGAGCGAGGCGAGAGTACCGTAAACAAGGCTTATCAGCCCTGCAGTCTATTGCTACTGAGCGTTCCAAAACGGTGACCCAGTTGTCAATTATTTTCTTTGCATGTTTTATACTTATACTTATTATTCTTTATTCATGATGCTTTTGTTGCTGCTCATTATGATTTCATTTCCTGTTGGTTGTGTATTTTTTTTTATTTTTGGTGCACACGTGAATCAGATTTAAGTTCTCGAGTGGAGGTTTCGACACCGACCATTCCAAGGCGGTAACGCATTCTGTCACTTGTGAATGGTTGTATTGTTCTTATTATATTTGCATATATATCATAGGCATTGCTTGTATTTGTGCTATTTTGGTTACCTTTAATTGTAGCACCTCCTGTTGAAAATTAGTATCGTTTTGTTGTGAAAAATATAACAAAAGCTATTGGAATAAATGAATAAATAGGGTTTTAGGGTGTACCAACACATTATCGGTTATTCGACACCAACAAGAATGAAGACTTCAGGTTCACTCTACATGTACAAAAACAACAAATTAACATTCAGATTTACAAATCACATCAATAAATGAATCTTCAGAATAAACCTAGAACCTTGATACCTGCAGAACTGCCGAGTTTCAGCAAATTCTATCGTATTACTCGAATTGTCGCTTCCTACGATATGCAGGAGCCCCTGTGATCCTACTCTTGCCATCACTCATATGGCACCCTGAAACTACACAGGGGTTGGTTATTTAACTGCAATAACGAACATGACAAAACATGATAAAAGGAACATGACGGAGGATTCCTACCCCTCTGCAGAGATCGACGGTGATTCTTTTCTTAGCTAGAACCACACCAATAACCATTGGATATATTAAATTCAACCTTTATGAACTCAACCACAGGCTTTACTTTGTTTACGATAGAAGCATGAACATTCTCTATAACACACGTTTATTCACAATTAACAAAACGAAACACTCTTTTTCATTATATAATTGCAGACATTCGTTTTATTTCGCTTAATGCCACGGAAACACAAATTTCAATAAAAGCAAATTAAACAAAACAATTCTTTTTAAATTCAGTTATCTCTAGAATTTCGTTTCCAACTGCAATCATTTCCTTTGAACTTGCTATAAGGTCTTGGTAAGAAGCTGAACCACATGGCGTAGAATGGTAGTTAATGTATGGCAATCGGATGTTTATGTTCAACATTAATCAAATGAACAAAGACGGTTCTTCCTGAAATAATGTGTATATCCTCTCCGCTTAACAATAAGAAATAGAATGTCCAACAAGTGTCACAATTACCCCACCCCAAGTCAACGGACAATTTTCTTTTGTTAAATATCCTAATGAATTACTGAATATCTTTCTTGTTATAAAATAGTAAAAGGAAACATGATATTATTTTTTTCATTGGTAGATAGCGGTCACGTGTACTATCACGTTTTAGTGCAACAATGTGTACGCTTTACTTCATAATCTTGTTAAGTCGAATACGAAATGATTACCGTGATTTTGGTGGCTAATTAATAGTAAGGTGTGCGTAAAGTCGTAAATTTTGTTTTTCCCTGCTTAAATATGTACAAGCTCAGGTCAGAATTATTGACAGAGGTCAGAATATAATAGAGTGTGGAATTATAACCACTGCAAAAGGACATCACTAGTTTTGCAAACGATTAAATTTCACAACCTAAATGAAGCAAATGTATATATAAATTCGCAAATACACACTTCTACGACGTGGTTTGTTTTTACCTGCGTATCCTTTGACATTCCTCATATACTTCTAAGATTATTGCCGGTTTGTCCTTATGTGCTATGTCAGTTGCTTCTGAAACAACCGACTGAGAGTTCATCTACAGACAATCAAATGATTCCTGAGTTAGAGCAAAAACAACAAAGTTAGTCCTTAAAACATTCGAATTTCTCCAAATGTGGTTAACAGTAAAGTCGATATATTATTATTGTCCTTTCTCAATCTTGTCATGTTCTTCTTTATCTGTTCATCGCTACTAATAAACCCCTTTTTATCGATGAAAAATACATATTCCGATACTTGTAACACAGAGGCTTCCATCAGATGGTACTGCTACATGTTGCGTTGCAGTTAATACATTACGTACTGTTGTCTGACATCGGTCAATGCTACACTGACATTAGAAATTCAAAAAGAATCCAGTCAAAACTTTAATGGAAACAAAATATACATTTGTTTCACATATGTGGGGTCAAAGATGCTCGTAAGTGCCTATAATAGTATAGAAAACACTGTGTGGCTTGCTGCATATTAACAAATCTATATTTATACTATTGTTACATTAGGATGTGAACATGTAATACATAGGACGTGTCGAGGGATTAGTTTAGGGATCAATACAATGGTACTATTAATGGCTGTAAATCGAATCCAGTTAAGGTTCACTCTTTGCTAATATAATAAGAAGTTTTTAGCTGGATGTCAAAACAGGATATTGTATAAAACTTGTTAACTTTTATTTTTTATTCATTCTGTTGTTTTCACTTCTAATGACATTTTAAAGATTGCATGCACTTTGAGGTTCCAGGTATATTAATGTTCTGCAGTTACACAATTGTCTTTATTCATTTAGTCACACCATTTATGCAACAGCGTTTTATAGCTATTAACGTCACAATGCATGCGTCTGATTCTTCGGAAACATTACATACTATTGTCCCAAAGACAGTGCTAATTACATTGCATTTAATTTGAGTCGGTTGCTCGAAGAAATAACGGTTATTGTAACAACATCACATCATTTTTAAATCAAAGCACTTGAAAGTACTGGTTGCCGGTCTTTTATGAATAGTCATACTCTTTAATAAATATTCATACTCTTCAATAAATATTCATACTCCGTCCTAATTTGAGTGATATTATTGTAGCGTTTGGTTTATGTTTTACAACATTGTTTCTGCTTGCTTATATAAATTTCATGTTAAATAAAATTTGAGGAATACAAAGTAGTACCTGTCGCGTATGACCATTCTGGCGGTGATCAAAACTGCAAAGCTTTATCACGACGACACAAGCAGGACTATGCCTTATGCATAAAGCCCGGCTAAAAATATTTTTAACACAAAACCACGTCAAATAAAACACCATTCTGCAAAATTCTATGGCCCTTACAAATAATTTGTAATCTTTAGTTTAGGTTAAGTATTAAGGTCGTTGTGAACAAACACAATACGGTAAAATTCATATAACTGTAAGACATGTAAGATATATATTGGTTCCCAGCATCAGATAGTTTGCATATCCAATTTTATCGTGCACAATTGCGTCTGCATTATCTATGTTGCAGTTTATCGAACCACAAGTTAATAATACTTGCAGTCTTTAGGGCGTGTATAGATAACACGTGCTGCAACCACTAGTCATTAGCATCGTGAAGTTTAAACGTATAATATAACAGAGATAATAGTAGTTTGATATAATCAACATTTCAGCTGTAAGACAATTCAAATAAGCGAATTAAAGGAACACGTAATGTATTTTGTGGTTTAAATTATTTGACAGACCCAAAACTCTCTGTTTATACAACAATATGCTTAGAGACGATGTCTGCCGTAATAATCTTTTCTACGAATATATTACAACTTGAGTATAGTAATATAAGCATTATATAAGTAGCAAAAGTGATGGACTAAAACTATTTAAAATCTTATTAATGTCTTCATACTAGCTAATGTAAAAATATATATATTTGACTAACGCCATCTCGTGTAGCATTTATCACTGATGCAAGTTTTGAAACTTGTCACAGTTCCACATATAATACTCGGGACGTAATTCATAATTCATGCTTGCTCGTTCTTACAATTATGCATTCACCATGATGTGAGGGAGAGTATCGCTCCGCCCACTGGCCACGTGGTAAATACAATGTTATACAATGTCGTGTTTGCCTAGAGACAGCTCGCTTGTCGAAGGAAAATGGCGGCTATTGAAACAATATCGATTGCTGATTGGATTATTGATTTGTTTGATTGAAAATGCAAGTCAGGCTAATACTCAAGATGGTAGAAGAATCACAAGACCATATTGAATAGTTATCATAATTTCGTAAATACATAACAACATTATTGTTGTTTATTACATATATTACGTTATTGGTGTGTTCCCCATTAGTCATTTTTGATTTATAGAAATAGAACACACCCCTACATGCCATGACTATTCATATTTTCGGTAATTGGGCTCACAGCCACAATGCGGGACCATTTATTCTTCATATAACGGGAACATCTCACATTTTGAGCATATGACGTCACCGTAAAAACTTTTACTTAATGGAAGTTTTATGTTCTTTCTGTATTATGAATTGGTAGGTCAAGTTCTCTCTTCAAAGTTGAAGTTTGATGGACTATATAAGATCAAATCTAGGACTTTCTAAGGTAAAATAAGAATTCAGGTATGAATGTTTTCCGTACAGGAATATGTGCTTAAAATGGCACAATAAAACTATTGTGCTGAAATACAGTGATTTATTGTTATATAAAATAAGTCTTCATATGCTCTATAATGCATTTATCTGTTCAATACCAATAGTAGTTAACTCTGCTTGTAAAATTAATGACGTCTTATAGGTGTGTGTGCTATGCCAGCCTTTCCACTATTAATCTGCAGCAAGATATCGTATTCCCTATGAACCATTTTAAAAATATGTGATCGCCCAAGAATGTCACTTTAGTCAATATTTCATCACCAATGATATAAATTCAATTGTGAGAATCTCGTGTAATGATTATGAATTCTGTTTACAATGAGATATTTAAATTAAAATGTTTCGTTGAAAAATCTTTTTCCATATTGATTTTAAGTAAAAAACGTGACATGGGATCAGCGTGAAAATAGGTAATATCATATACCCAAATCTCTAATTGATAAAAAATATCTCAACAGTCAAAAACTGCATATTTTTTTCATGTATGTGGGCAACTTTAAAAAAAAAAAGCTTCAACCTCATTCAATACACCTACAAGTTTCAAAAACATTACAGGGGTATATGCATACCTGTTGGTCTGTATTTACAGAATGAGTTATAAACGTACGTACTATTTTTATGTGAAGTGTGGAAAGAATATTGATTTTTGAAGAACATAAAACGCCGTTATGTACACCACTCATCATATTTCGGTGGTCTGCCTTGCCTAACGAACCACTCAAGGCGTATACGAGTGCTACGGTATAGCTTACACTTCAGTTAAATCTTTCAAAATATTACATTTGTTTTAACAGTAAATATACATTTTGTTACGAAAAATGTGAACTTAAATATTGGTGTATTTACGTCTCCTTAAATACGCAATTTCTTAATCTTTTTGCAGCCTCTGAACGTTGATCGGCCATCGTCATGATTTGGAAAGAGCATCAAATATCGTCTAGTCTGTTCAAGAACCTGATATCTCCCGAATCAGGTCTATTAACCCCGAATGAAAAAGCAGGGAATTCTATGCCTGTTCCACAATTCATAGCAATTGAACGATTAATATATACTGTGACGTCATTCAAACCTTGAATTTAAGCAACTGACCAATCTACGTCTCAAATGAAGCTTTCACAAAAGTGCTATTTGACGGACCAAATCGGGAGAGATTAAATATACTAAATATGGTCGAATCAATTTATTGCCAACCAGTCTGAAATAGCCAGCCCAGAGTCAGTTTTATTATTTTTATTGCCATCTTTAGAGAAGATGATTTATCACCATTAGAATTGATTGAATATTTAGTGTCCTTTTATGCCATCGAGGGATAACAGACGATCATTTAGCCCAATCACTCTTTCCTGGTATCCTGTAACCAGTACTCGAGCACACCCCATCTCCGCAAGTAACTGATAACTTTATCACTTGAATCAGCGGTGAGAGACGAATGATGATGAAACACAATGTCATATATCAGTCATCACGGAGACTGTTGCCGGGCGGGGATTCGAACTCACGATCCCTGGATTGATAGTCAGATGCGCTGCTGACTTAACTGATCGGGCCCGGCTCTCGCCATTACAAAACTTAATACTGTTTCCTGAAAACTTGCTTCGGTCACTGAATGAATGTATTATTCTCTCCAAATGTGTTGGGCATTATATCTAAATACATCATGCATATTTAATTTCCACAATTATTATTCATTGATGGAAATTCGTTTTGCCATATAATCGAATAGAAAAAAATAATTGTGTGTCCGGGCATGATGATTTTTATATTTATCCGACATAGCTATTTCTGCAATTGCAACAAACTCACCAAGACCCACGTTTGTATTGTATCAGCTATAAGATGTTTGATTTCTCTCGGTCAAAATCAAATAACATAATTTGCAACGTGAAGTATAAAACATTTTCATAGCACAATATGAATCTAACATTTTTGCAAATAAACACGTTTTCACGGCTAAAAAGGATGTGATTCCAATTGCAGGTTTGTTTATTTCATTAAACGAATTGGTATCCATCAAAATTATATTAATTATAATCATTTTGAATATTTAAAAATATTTTCTAATAAAGGAATTAGTATGGGACATTTATATAATCTAATTGCTTTTTTTAGGATGTGATCGAAAGTTTTATGTTTTTTTTTAGTAAGGTAATTTGGAATTCTGTTATTTTGGATATAATGCATGTACTGAAACTCTTTATATAAGTTATACATTAAAAAACGTGATTGTTTTTAAACTCTTACATAACAATTTAACTGATACAGGATGAATGAAATATATTTCATGATTATAGCATGGACTTATATATATCTCTTACTATATAATTCCTTGATTATAGTTACTACATGTTCAAAAACAGACCAGGAACAGCAAACTGTTCTGAACATGCAGATATGCATTTAAATCCATAGCAAAGCCATTTAAATGATAACCATCCCATATAACGAACTCCATTTAACCGAAATTACCCACAAGGGTGCACCTAAGCTACAGATACGGATAATAGTGACCATGCGGCTACATTACAGCAAAGCTAGCGTACACTTTAGACTTCCAAACAACAAGCTTAGCAAAAAAGGTAAATGTGTTTATATCAAAAAACTTATAAATTCAGAAAATGAAATTGTTGTTTAAGTTGTTATACAAGTCAGATAACTACTAAACAGAAATAACATAACACTATAAACATGTTTTACAAGAAAAATAACACACTTACAAAAATACGACTCTAACAACAGAAAGTAGGCAAGTCTAATGATAGAATGTAGGTTAACGTAATTTTCAACGCATGTTAGGTTATATTTGGCATATCTAGTTCATTGGTAGGTAGAAGAAGACATCAAAATAAATCTGACAATAACCACCGTGCTTTCTCGAGTAACTGGAAAACTTTCTCACAGGTTTGAGACCGGGTGAACCATACAGGTCTAAAATACAAACCGGCTTAAAATAGTACCTTCTATACATAGGATATGAAAACCAATTTTGTTTGCAGTTCCAGACGTTTTTCAGTTTTTAAAATAATTATTTAAACAAGTAATATTTTGTTACTTTATAAATGAATGCTTGTTATACAAGGCATATTAAAGGATTATATCAGGAAAACACGCTAGAAAAGTTTAAAAAAATAAAATAATTTTTAAAATGTATAAAAAGCATCTCATTATCATTACTAAATTAAATCCGCATGGTTTGGTCAGGCAAATTCACCAAAACATGACAACATCAATATTTAATTGGAGCGGTAAACTTGAAACAAAATCCCAGTTATTAAAAATAGATAGCACTAAGCAACTGCTTGACGTCGTTCGGACTCTTTCTAAGATTTAACAATATTTACTACCAGAAAAACCTGTATCAAAGGCGGATCTTCTCTTTAAAAAATTCGGCGTACACCCTACCCCACTAAACTCCGAACTATTATTAAAATGCATTATATTTCTACTGAAAACGTGTTTCTCATTCAGATTCTGTGTTCTCTCCCCCCTCCCCCCCCCCCCCACACTCTTGGATCCACCCCTGTCTATAACGGATCCATTTGAAATCAAAATGAAATCACGTGACTCATTTAATAAGTCACACAAAATATGCACGTATAAGCAGAAAATCTATTTAAGTCTAACCTAGGCGCGTAGCCCAAGTTAATTCCTTTTAATAAATTATTTTGACATGTTTAATATATATATATTTCGCAATACGATGTCAGTGAGTATATATAGGCATTATATTGGAAAAATATACATTTTAGCCAATTTTAAAAGTTTCGGAAAATCCTGATTTATTCCCTTTAAAGCAATACACAAGTTTTTCACACTCGCTTTAAACTTTTCGTGTAACTGTGGACGTCTAGTCACGTATTCAAATCAACAAAATTTATACAAACAGCAAAATACCAATTATACCATAAAATTACATGTTATCAGTAATAACGTTAGGGAACCTGGACCGTATCTAGATTGCTCGTTTGACGTGTCTGACATTTCTCTTGTATGTTTGGGTATCTTATATTTGCATTATTATGACATAAAACGTGCGTGCTGTTACTGACCTCCGCGTGCCGTTATTTGTGTGGGTTTTATTGGATTGCACGACGTTAATCAATATCATGATATCAGTATATAAAATATAAACAACATCCGAATCATGGCACAGTAATACATGAGGGAAATATAATATGATATTAATAATCCTTGATATGACAGTCACTGACTCCAGACCCTTTGTCTTTAACCTTGAGGCTGTACAATGTATTGATTGTTTAGAAATACTACAAATTGTTGCTGCATGTATGATATATAAACCATTTGTTGACTCTGAGTTAGTTGGATATTCACCAATAAGGATATAGCCTAGCAACATGTCTTGAATCACACGTTTAGTTTATTCTGATTTATTTTAACTTGGTTGAGAAGATATTAACTGTTTTTAGTCTGCTTCCTGGGTAGAACCAGTACTGAGCGTTGTTAATTGAGAGACACTTTATCCACTACACTACCGCCCCGCTTTAATCACACATTTTCAAATCCTTGATTCGTTTATACTATGAAGACTAATGTAATGTTATGTCATTGAAATATAGATGTTCATATTGTTCATGCACATCAGTAAAAACGTGTGTTTAGAACGTCTTAAATTCAACCAAACAAAAGTAATTAATGCTGTGCCAGATAAAATGAGGGGAAAAACATCACGTGATTTCAAACATGTCATCGTAATGTTGGATGTGTCAAAACGTTCTAAATCTTATACTACATGCAACATTTATAAGAAACATCAAACTAGATACAAAGGTTTAGTAATTTGTAGTATAGTAACTTTAAACAAAATTGTATATTGTTTGCCAACAACAACTGAAGTGTGTGTGTGTGTGTGTGGGGGGGGGGGGGGGGGGGGCTATTCGATTCCAAGGCATACCTTGTCTTGCACTTTTACCTGTCAAACCAGTCATATCACAATTTAACATAGGAATGAGCGTACCACAATTTTTTAAAGTTTTTAAAGTATTCGTTTTCCTTTACATGCGTTAACAACACCACCCCCACCAAAACAAAACAACAACAAAAAATATACAATATATAGTTATGGCATGTAATTGATAAAAGATTGTTAACTGATGTGACGACGGGGAAAGATAGAGGATGCGAGAACTCCTAATATTTGAGATTTCTTATTTATCTTCAAGGCAGTCACGTGTTTGTACATTTACCAGGGTACACAGGACGAAGTACGCATAGAGTGTCGTTATTTTTACAGCATTTTGTGACGGGGAGTCATTTGCGAATGACATACATGAAGCTAATATGTGATTATTATTTCATAATACTTACAAAGATGTACGTTTTTAACCCCATCTCCCTCTGGGAAGCATCTAGTAATCTCGCCAAAACACTTGTTGGACGTTCGAAGGTTCGATCCCCAGCTCCACCAGATGCCTCTAAAACAACACACCGTATTGGTGTTTCGATCCAAAGACTCTAGGGTAGTTCAAATAAGCTTTAAGCTTAATTTAAATTAGTATAAAATAACATTTTTTTACAAAGAAGAGTTCTATTTAGATAGTTTCTTATTTTTCATGAAGGGTGTCATTTTGACAGCTATGCAAGCATTCCTTGACAAAGGCACTTTACACAAGTTTCTAACCATAAATTTACCACACACATTTTGTTAATTGGTAATGACTGGCATAATGCCATTTGATTGATAACATTATAATTGTTGCACGTATATGCATGGGTTGATAACGGGTTTTATTCTCTACCTATGAATTTAACACATTTTGTTATTAGACAATGACAGACGTAATGGCATTTGACTGATAACACTTCAAGTGCACCGCGTATTTGCCTGAGTTGTGAATGCATTTTGTAACACGCATTTCAAATATTGACCAATAAAGGTACAATGGAAACACGCATATTTATGATTGCGATTTGTTAAACTACATACATATGTATCAAAGATGAAAAAAAGAAAATAATATTGAAATGTTGCATGATAAAAGGCAAATACAATCACAAACACGTGTTTGTAGAAAACAAAAGATAATTAAAATAATGCAAAAAGATCTTTATTGTGATGAATTGATTACAAATTACCGTTGTAGCTGAACTATATAACCATCAATACAGAATGAACATTTCGCAATGTAAATGTAAAAAAAAAAAAAAAAAAAATAAAGCGAGCATTCTAAGAATTTTCTTTAGTGAAATAAAAAAGAACCTTCTCGTGGAGTTTATCTTGAAACAAGTGGTTTAATGCATTTTAGCACTTGTTCAGTCATTTCAAAATGAATGATATAACGATAAAGATAATTGCAATGCTAATGACAATGGTAATAACACTAGTTGCATTCCAATGGCTCAATTAAAAGATATAAACGCTTATGATGATGGTATATTAATTGGTATGAACCGTCAAAAAGTAGTTTAAGAATTGGAAACTGACAGCTATTTGAAATACAAATGTATTTTTTTTCCTTTTTAGGATCCAAGTTTAAAACAACAAATGACGTAACATTTACCCATTTATATGTATCATAAAATTTTAATTCATCTAACGCCGAATGCAGTTATATACCAAATAAACTGAAGAAATTGCAACTTTTTTCTTACAAGTTTTACAGTTTCGAAACTATTTGATACAGCCAAAATTAGCACGTGTTCTGATAATTAAATGAAATGTTTAAGCTTGCAGTCGTCATTTGAAAAGATAATTTGGCGAAAATTGAAACTTATATAGCTTAGGTATAACTAGAAGATGTGTGTTACTGCTCATGTCAGGTAATTTAATGAAAAAGTTTTAGCAGCTTTATCTCCAGACTTACAGCAACGGAAAGAATAGTGTAGACCTGGTGTGGTTTTCACTAACCATTCTTAAGAATATTCTTAGACTTGAAGTCAAGAATGAATTTTGAAAAACGTACTTGGATACTATTTGTTGCGGCCAAAATTTGTATGCATGTAGTGATACCTAATATATAGTGAAATAAACTCTCATAATTACTCTATCTGTCATGATAAACTAGATATCTAACTTAAGGTTAAAATTTGGATTTTAAACCACAAGTCTAAGAATAATCTCAAGTCTTAGAATTGTTGTTGAATACGACTCCCTGTATTGTCTGGTGCCAGTAATATTGCAGGGCGGTATAGAAATGAACATAACTGATAAATGCTCATACCAGAGATCAAAGGTTAAACATAATGACTTCATTTCTCACAAAAAAATGTATGTATGTATGAATAATTTAGAATTATCAAATTTTCCTAAAACTGTAATTTTACAATTGCCATATTACATAAACATTCCCGAATTAACCCTATCATAGGTATTGCCACCTTGATAATTTCCTTTTTATTGATGTTCATATCACTTAAGTGATGTAAGGAGCCAATCATCGTTATGATTCATGTCTAAGTGTCGGAGGTACTAAAACTAACATTGGTTAGAGAAGCTTTCTGCAATGATACCCAGTATTCTGTTAATGTGCTATTTAACAGAAAGAAAAGAACACTTGTTTATATGGATCATAGTTTTTTTCCTTCAAATATTATGAATACGATATTTATGTATGTGGTAATATATGATATATTTATACTTTTTTTTTAATATTTATTGTGAAGACGCTCAAAGCTTAATATATGAACGGCAATCGAATCTGCTACCTGAGTAGAACCAATAAGTATTCAGTGTCGTTTTTTTTATCAAACCTACAAATTCAGATGTGAGCGGCAAACACTAATATTTAATTGTATCTGTCACACAGGATGTATGTCTTAACGTTGAGCCAATTGAAAATGACACACTATTGTTATATCCCATCAATAACATAAATTATTGCTAATTAACACAAGTCATTTAATAACTTGTCTTGTATTCATATAATTGCCAGAGTATTCTTTTATCATACTGTCTTAGCATTTTCTATAAATATATAAAGTAAGCAGATAGCAACATATATGTCCAGCCTTATAGGTCAGATTCTAAGGTTAGTTACTATGTAACAGCATAACCTCATATATTACAATGATTAATTAAAATAAGTTAAATAAATACACATCAGGGTGTCAAACAGGGTCCACCCACATCTTAGAATGGTCAGTAGCAAAACCGCCATTTGGGAGCCCAAACCAGGGTCACTGATGCAACCTCGCTCTTCCCCCGTCGTCACATTACAAAAGAAAATGATGTATAAATAAAGTAATTTTTTAACCCCGCCATACTATACTCTTATACATGCAGCAACATGCACCTGCTTGAATGTTTGGCTAAATGGTCAATTGCTTTACCATTAATAGTGATTGATTGATTGATTAATTGAATTTTTAGCGTCATTTTTATGACTTCGAGGGCTAACAGACAATTAGTTAACCTAACCACTGTTTCCTGGGATCCTGGAAGGTTAACAAGTACTCCAGCACCCCCCATCACCTAAAGTAACTGATAACATTCCCACTTGAATCAGCGGTGAGCGACAAATAATAATGAGACGCAATATCGCATAATATGTACATTATAATAATAATGATAATAATTATAATAATAGTATAAACATTGTCCCGGCAATATGCATATTCAAATAAGTAGATAATACATACTATTTTTTTTTTCTTCAGTGGAAACCTTATTTGATTCTAATAAGTATAATGGATCGGATCAAAAGCTTTTTTCAACCAGGGCACATAGTACGTCTTACGTGTGAACAACATATTTCCAAAGGCACCTATCTCCATTGACGATTACGTAACAGCACTTTCTGCTTGTTAAGAAGGGACCAATATTTTAAAGTTCATTTTATTTTATTGCAAGTTGTTTTATATCCTTATAAATAATTCAGAATATCAGAAATGCTTTTAAAATACCCGGGAACATCCGGCAAAGAAACGATTAGATTGATAGATAGGCAGATTGATAAATAAATAAAAAAATAAATAGACAGATGAATGGATGGATGGATGGATGGATGGATGGATGGAAGGAAGGAAGGATGGATGTATGGATGGATGGATGGATGGATGGATGGATGGATGGAATTTTAGATAGATAGATAGATAGATAGATAGATAGATAGATAGATAGATAGATAGATAGATAGATAGATAGATAGATAGATAGATAGATAGATAGATAGATAGATAGATAGATAGATAGATAGATAGATAGATCGATCGATCGATCGATCGATCGATCGACAGACAGACAGACAGACAGACAGACAGACAGACAGACAGACAGACAGACAGACAGACAGACAGACAGACAGACAGACAGACAGACAGACAGACAGACAGACAGACAGACAGACAGACAGACAGACAGACAGATAGATAGATGGCATACGTCAATCTTCCAATATCATTGTAATAACACCGGTGTAATTTAGGGTTTCTTTCTGGCAGACTGTTTTCATATATTGTATAACATCATATGGCCAATCTCATCTCTAGTAAAGACCCATATGTTTTAAACAAACACTTTTCAACAGATGTAGATAATATACGCCTAACGTGTTTTATCGCCTTTCAGTTCAGAGTGTTCATAATTCAGCCCATACCGATATTCAGTGTTTGTTCAACATTCCTGGGTAAATAAAGTATATATTTCTTTCTATGAAGTTAGATATGTATCATTTTATTATGATAATATTTAACTTCCTTTCGCAACGATCTCACTATTTCTAACTCAACATTGTGTAAGGTAAAACTGAGACGTTTAAATCTCATGTGAAAATAACCTACCCGCACTTACATTAAAAAATGGCTATTTAAGTTTGATAATACCTTCATTCTGTTATAGAGGTGATCAAAGTTCTCATCACTTTATTCATATATCTGGATAAATCACAGTCAAACCCGCCCTATCAATCACATTAACGTATTTTATAGCATCGTCTGGATTATAATGTAAATTTAACTGATTAAAGAAGTATCAGAAAAGCTTAAATGTAAATCAAAGAATCAAATGATCAGAGATAAACGATATGCACATCTCATCGTGTTGGAATGTGGCTTAACACCATTTTCAGCTCATTATGGGATATATACAGCTTCCAGTTTTATCAGTTAAGGAAGAAGGTTAATGTAACACGAACCAGCGTTAACTGTTGTTTTTTTGTTGTTTTTTTTCATAAAGTTTTTGTAACGAACTCACTTCGATCTCATAAGCACGTTAATGAGATTTGCGTGACTTTTAAACGGTTTCTTAAACTACTTGTTCACGAAGGACCTCATAATTATGTTTCTGCAGGAAATATCTAACACAGCCAAATTAATAATTCTGAATTGAAAAGTTAACCTCCTCCTCGAAAATTGATTGATTTTCTCCCAGTTTATTTAATTATAATTCTTGTCATAATTATAATAATATCATAAACATTTTAGCTTGTTCGGTTTTTGAGGTAAACTAACGATATGAAATGTATATACAAAAAAAAAGCTTACGGTGAACTGGCAATGAACTAACCCCACGTGACTTCTGGTAGTTGTTAAATGTGTTTCTATCAAAGAACGTTTTAGTAATGAGCCCAGGTGTTCCAAGTTATGTTAGCTTAATAGAGCGTAAAATCGATCTAGAAAAAAATCCGTTTCCATACGAGTACATGTAATAATATACCTTGAATATATACAGACAAATGAACAATATTGGCGATAAAATAAATTTGCTAAAACTGTGTTATATAACACAGAAATACAGTTACAAATTACTGAAATAACATTTCCAAAATTATTTTTTTTAAAAAAAAAACAAGCACTGCTGAAATACACATGGTCATTTACTTAGTTATAAATGGAGAAAATAGATATTCAGCAGGAAAAGTAACGTATGAAACAACCGTTATAAGTATAGCAAACCAATATTCAAAATCTGATAATGATGACGTTATACCTGAATACAGCTTGGCACACCTGCTTTAAATATAGGAAAACAATATATCCAATAGGAAACTTAGCATTCAAAGCATACATCTATTAAAGCCACAACAATACCAGATCAATTATTTGTGTTAATTAACGCCATATGTATGTGCATTCGGTCCATTTCGTAAAAAATAGTCTCTCGATGATACATCTATTGACACTCTCTTCTGATGGTTTGACGTCAGGGGACAAAGGAAATTGGGTGCACCTATTAAATTAAATCTGAATGTAAGTTCCCTTACTTTGCTGCTGATAGCCTCAACGAGGTGATCCCTGTTTTCACTTATTTTCCATGTATTGTACTTATTATAGTTATTCTGTATATTGGTTTAGTCAATGTTGTATTTGTGTTTATTTCCTTTGAATGCTTATTTCCTTCATTAAAACATGTTACAAGGTATGAAATAGTTTGCGTGTCGAATGTATTGTATTCATTATAGTTATTCTGTATATTGGTTTAGTCAATGTTATATTTGTGTTTATTTCCTTAAAATGCTAATTTCCTTCATTAATACATGTTACAAGGTATGAAATAGTTTGCGTGTTAAATGTATTGTATTCATTATAGATATTCTGTATATTGGTTTAGTCAATGTTATATTTGTGCTTATTTCCTTTAAATGCTAATTTCCTTCATTAATACATGTTACAAGGTATGAAATAGTTTGCGTGTAAAATGTATTGTGTTTATTATAGTTAGTCTGAATATAGGTTTAGTCAATGTTGTATTTGTGTTTGTTTCCTTAGAATGCTTATTTACTTCATTAAAAAATGTTACAAGGTATGAAATAGTTTACGTGTCGATTGTATTGTATTCATTATAGATACTCTGTATTTAGGTTTAGTCAATGTTGTATTTGTGTTTGTTTGCTTTGAATGCTAATTTCCTTCATTAATTCATGTTACAGGGTATGAAATAGTTTGCGTGTCAAACGTATTGTATTTATTATAGTTATTCTGTATATTGGTTTAATCAATGTTGTATTTGTGTTTGTTTCCTTTGAATACTTATTGCCGTCATTAATTCATGTTACAAGGTATGAAATAGTTTGCGTGCTAAATGTATTGTATTTATTATAGTTACTCTGTATTTAGGTTTAGTTAATGTTGTATTTGTGTTTGTTTGCTTTGAATGCTAATTTCCTTCATTAATTCATGTTACAGGGTATGAAATAGTTTGCGTGTCAAACGTATTGTATTTATTAAAGTTATTCTGTATATTGGTTTAGTCAATGTTGGTTTTGTGTTTGTTTCCTTTGAATACTAATTTCCTTCATTAATACATGTTACAAGGTATGAATAGTTTGCGTGCTAAATGTATTATATTTATTATAGTTACTCTGTATTTAAGTTTAGTCAATGTTGTATTTGTGTTTGTTTGCTTTGAATGCTAATTTCCTTCATTCATTCATGTTACAGGTTATGAAATAGTTTGCGTGTCAAACGTATTGTATTTATTATAGTTATTCTGTATATTGATTTAGTCAATGTTGTATTTGTGTTTGTTTCCTTTGAATACTTATTTCCTTCATTAGTACATGTTACAGGGTATGAAATAGTTTGCGTGTCAAACGTATTGTATTTATTATAGTTATTCTGTATATTGATTTAGTCAATGTTGTATTTGTGTTTGTTTCCTTTGAATACTTATTTCCTTCATTAATACATGTTACAAGGTATGAAATAGGTTGCGTGTCGAATGTATTATATTCAATATAATTGTTCTGTAAGTTGGTTAACTCTATGCTGGTTTGACGACTGTGTCGTTTAATAAATGTTACAAGGTATGAAACATTGTGCGTGCCGAATGTATTGTATTGTTGTTGAAGAGAATGTAAGTTCCTTTAAAATATGTCACAGAAAGTTTAAGATGATAATACATTATTATTTCTATTGATTGATTGATTGAATATTTAGCAGCATTTTCGCCATCGAGGGCTAACAAACGATCAGTTAACCTAACCACTGTCTACTGAGATACTGAAAGCTTACCCCATTTCCACAAGTAACTGGTAACTTTCCCACTTGAATCAGCGGTGAGAGACGAATGATAATGAGACACAATCTTGCATATCAATAGTCACTGAGACTGTTGCCCGGCCAATTACTTCTAATACATGCAGTATAGTATATGTAATGAAACAACAAGAGCATGAATGTATAAATAACCAGTCAACTGTCTATGCATTTATAAGGGCATCGGTGTATATTTTACCAGATGCTTAACCACAACGTTGGCCTCAGTGTTTGATAACTTTGAGATCAAGTTAAGCTTTCCCATATGCTATGACAGTAAACACTGTGACCATATGTGACGTAAACGTTTTGTAACTTTGAAGCTAAGTTTTTTCACGTATGCTATGACAGTAAACACTGCGACCATATATGGCATAAACGTTTTGTAACTTTGAAGCTAAGTTTTTTCCCGTATGCTTTGACAGTAAACACTGTGACCATATCTGGCCTAAACGTTATGTAACTTTGAAGCTAAGTTTTTTCCCGTATGCTTTGACAGCAAACACTGTGATCATATCTGGCCTCAACGTTTTGTAACTTTGAAGCTAAGTTTTTTCCCGTATGCTTTGACAGTAAACACTGTGACCATATCTGGCAAAACGTTTTATTACCTTGAGGCAAAGTGTATCTTTTACGTAAGCTATGCCAGTAAACACTGTGACCATATCTTGCATCAACGTTCAATCACCTTGAAGCCAAGTTTATCTCTCTTGTATGCTATGGCAGTAAACACTATGGCAATACCTGGCCAAAACGTTTTGTAACATTGCGGCGAAGTTTATATTTCCTGTTTGCTATGACAGTGAACACTATGACCATATCTGGCCATTTCAATAAATGAACTTTCAAATAGCATCACTCATTATTCACTCTTTTCTGGTTTTTGTGCTTTTATAACTTAAGTATGCAACACTTATCTTGCAATATTTTACATTGCCAGTGTTTATGTGTCATATATTATCTTTCAAGTGCGACTTTTTTCTACTTTTATCTCTACAGGAGGTAGAATATTTTAGAAATAAATAATAGTTTAACTAGATATCACATTGTTTTAAAATATTTTGAAAGCAAATCATGAAATAATTAGTATCTACTGTACTAATTAAAATATAGTTTGCTTTGAGTAAGGTTTTACTTATTCAAGTTGGTAATTTACGATATTCAATTTGATGATTAATTAGAGTAGAATAGTTTAAATTCTAACAGAAAAAAACAATTCTATACAAACTTGTATTGATTGACAACTTTGTTTTTGTATATACTTGATAAATGTTACTATTTTGACATCATGCAAGTATAGAAACATAAACTGACACAAGTATCCTCAAACCGCATAAATAAAAGGTCTCTAAACTCATTTGGCAAGTGATACCAATTTTAAAGATCTAAACGAAGATTAGGCAAATACAAATTCACCTTTGTTATTTCAAAATTACTGCGATCTGTCAAAACATATGTCAATATAAAAAATGGAAGTTTATTCTGTTTGCTAGAAATAGAATACTAAATCATGCAAACATTAGGGACATGAGGAACATTGCAGAACTCATTTTGTCCGCGAAAAAACTGAGTTTTTATTTTTACATATATGTTTTGACAGATATGAATACACTTTGCAGTTTTGTTCTATTAAGATAAATTAAACTCAAACCTGAAGCTGTTAAAGAATTCAAAACATATATAATTAATCAACATTGACATTCTATCAGATTTAACTGCCGGGCTATAGCATTCCAAGTGTCATGGCACGCGTTCAAGGCAGGTTGTTTATAGTACGTTGCAGATTTGGATCATCGAAAATTTTCAACCATCGCTAAGTATGCGCTGTTTACAAGTTTTTGTCATTTCACATCCAATCGTGTTTGGCGCACAGCCTACCAATGTGTTGTTTTCTATAAAATTATGGTTTTCTCAAGTGCTGTAATAACTGATTAATCATTATTTTCTTCATTTCATTTTTGTTTTCAAATATTAAAAAAAATATTGGAACATCAAAAGGATATATTGCAATAAAACATATACGTCAAATAGCAGATTGATATTCAATAGAAAGAACACCACTCCCCCAATTTCACGAACTCAATACAACCTACATGAGGCTGGGTGCCAATCAAACAAGTCGATGGTATAATCAGCGATCGACTGGTTGCTACGTTGACATTTTCCGTACACAAGCTAACGATGTCTAAGTAAACACTACATCGATTTTCTTAGACAAACAATGCCACGTGACCATTTATTAGAACGATGGTTGTTCTTGCGTCATGGCAGTTACAGCACCATCCTTATCAACATAAATACACTAACACAGCAGTACGTGTCAGCAAGGTTTATCACCTGAGAACACTTAGTAACAAATCCGGAAATGAGGAGACACAGTCTGGTTCACCTACGCACTCAACCTCGCTGTTTCTCCGTCCTCAAATCATAAACAGAGACGGAGTAAACATAAGTAGTAAAGACAGAAGACTCGGTTTTATACATACAGTAGCACACACGTTTGTATTGTTTAAAACACAAATATGTTGAGGTAAATATACAACTATTATATATAGTGAAACTTGAAATTCTATTTTTAAATGATAAATATTATCATACCATTAATATAATCAATAATATCTAATAACAATAGATATTATAGATTATAAATATATATGCTGAACGCATATTGACTATATACATGTATATATATTTACCAAGAACTGCGATATTTTTATTGATCCATATACGTCGACCGAAATAAGTTTTGTGTTTTAAAGTGGTGAAAATGTTAAAACAATTGGAACAGGAAATAAGTTTATGTCATATCTATATTTGATAAAATAACCATGCATGCGGTTTTATAGGCGTTATGTATATATCTTGGGTTCTGCAGGCGATACATGAAATTAAAGTTGCATTTCGATTTATAAGTCTATATAACGGTTGGTGTATTAACTCTCCCTTGACGAAATTAAACATATATATAATTAAATTTACTAAAGACATGTCAATTATTCAGTTAACATAATCGCCCACGTTGTATTGAAGAATGCTTCAGTCATTGGAAAGCAGTACAAACAAATACTCAAACATCAAGAGAAACTATAAAGGATTGTCGTTTTTAAAGATATAATTTATATGAACATTTGCAACAAATGCTGTATTATATATTGCCGCGCTCGATCATGATGTCGAATTGCTCTTCTCGTGCTTGTCTCACGAGAGTAATAATTGGACACTTATCAAACTATGTGTCTGCATCTAGAACAATGGTAGCGATAATGGTAAGTATGTGTTTTGAGTTATACCTTGGCCAAAATATGTCTACATTAAAGTAGTTAAATTCTTGTTTAAATAGCCTGGGTCCTATTAGGCCAGCGATCCAATATATTGCCAATAGTTCTGTAATAAAACTGGCCTTAATATACAGTTCGATATAGTCTATGGTCAAACGTATAATTTTGGATTCTCTCGTACATTACTAACAAAGTCGTGTAATGGGTCACTTTGGCTATCAGCCCAAACGTTATTTCGATGAAAGTTATGTTCTTATCTATGATATTTTGCATTTTTTCTAAGAGAGAAACGTGTTTAATTTTTTCGAAAAAGCATTTATATTCTGATGTTGATTAATTGTCTAGAATATAAAATATATAAAGATTTTACTAAAAATTAAGCAAAATCATTTTAAACATTACAAACAATTTGATTGGACATAATCAAAGATAGATTAGGCATCACTTTAAGAACATTGTACTGTACCAACATTTGTCTACCCAAAACATGGATACAATGACTCACTGGAAAAACAGAAGAACGCAACCGTGAAATAATGTTAGTAAACCCGTTTTTCATGAGATGTAAAACATTATGTAACAGCCCTAAAACTAGCTTCTACTACATATTGCCGATAGTGAAGAAACGTTAATTACTGTATAATTGTGTCATGCAAATAATGTGTCATGGCTTACGTCGGTAATAACGTGCTTTAATACATCTAATATAAATTCAAAATCCAAATCACAAAAGAAATGTAATATTGGAATATGCACTATTGTCTTCGTTCAGTAGATACGCGTACAAGGGGAAACACATTTGTAATATATAAAATAAAATCATCATCATTTGATTCGATATAAAAACTTAAATAATGCCATATTAAAATATTCTTTTGCACGGTTACAAAATCCAACAGGAACAAGATTCAAGCCCATGACCTTAGTGGTAAGAGATCAAATTAGCTAGAGAGAGATATTTTTTCACTCAGTTACGGTGGATTCAAGAATAAATTTATTTGTTCAAATGAGGAGACTCGTAAACAGATTCCGTAAGACCGTGTTTGTAGTTTTGTTCTTTGTTTCATTATGTATTTCTAAGGTCCCTTTCATTAGATATTATTATATCATTTCATGTTTATACAAACTGGATATTATATAGAGTGAAATATTTGACTACGGTCGATACTGCTCATTTAGTCGTGCTTTACGATGTAGAGAAACATTTATATCTAATATTTGTTGTATGATGTTTAACAGTTACTTCCACAAGTGTTCAGTCATATCGCAACGGTGTCTACTTGAGACAATATTAAAAAAAACTGCCTCACTGGTGATCCATGCCGCAGACACATGGTATGATACCCCAGTCAAATGGTAATGACAACGGGTCAGCAAGACCTTGAACTTTCTTCTTAATGCTGAGGACCAAGCTAGGAAGCGTTTATTGTCATATTTCAAATATTAGGTATGACCTGGCCGAAAAACGAACCCACAACCTTTCACGTGCGAGTCGAACTCTATACCACTAGTCTACTACCGCTGTAGTTCCTATCCTTAGTAATAGAGCAATAATACAACTTTATGTCATCTTTGTACGCAAAAGAGTATAACGCATTTGGATGTTCAAAATATATCCTTAAATTCTTTAACAAATCTAAAAATGAACCGAGTATGTAAATAAGATAATGGCAACAACACGACAGGCTTCACCAGTATCAGTATTGGTAATGGCAGAGTAGGGACATTTCCAATACTACATAATTTGTATATTAATGACAAGTATGTTGTAACTAACTAACAGCACATGCCTGGAAACAACGCACAAGTTTAATGTTCACTCTATGACAGCGGAGATGTTTTACATATGAGGCGTAGGAACACGTATGAAAATAACAGTGATGTTTCTATGCGTGTTTCATCCCACTTAACGACTATGTAATTTGTTTAAATAAAGTGACTTTCTCGGTTCGTTACCGGTACGTTTATGCAATGTTAATTAAAAATATCAATGGATTTATTGTTATCATTTGAAAATTAATTGTTGTATACTAATTCCTGCTTTTACAAAATATAATACAAATATTTGTATTACAGGTATTCTCACCATGTCTGTTTTCACATATGCAGATATTCTAATGCGGAATAAGTCTAATTCATATTATAAAACGGTGATTTTCTTTGGATGGTGAAATCTTAACCAAACATTTTTTAGAAACACCCAGATTTCTTAAAGATATAACTGAACCTAAAATATCCCTATGTTATCCAATCAGTATTATCTACTGGTGGTCCATTGTTACTTGAATCAGAATTAGGAATACACTACAGGTAAACCACATCGCAAGTGGTTCTAGTGTGTCAGACAAAGCATTTTCACAGACCCAGCAACATTATAATTCGCCCCCAGAATGGCTTTACCAAACGTTCACTCGTCATATTCCTTGACTTGCTAAACGTATTAAATACCTTCATTAAATGATTACCAAATACATAATTAATGATACTGATAACGTGATCCCCTTCTCGGCGTATATTGCCAGCATTGGTTCTAGTCTCTTGAATTGAGAAAGAGCAACACAAAGCAGAATGTTTGAATATATAAACGCTTTAAATACAACTTGAGATTATAGATTATTTTGTTCATAAAGATGAATATTGATATTATTTTATAATATAACTGTCGAGTATTACACCATCTTCAGAAACGACCTATATAATATTGATATGTTACAAATCCTAGTATAAATTAAAACAAAACATTATTAAAAATAGAGATCTAGTTTGATGTACGTGGCTAACCAGAATTATTTTTCTATAATTCGGTTTCAAAGTTTAATTTGGTTCTATTAATTAAGGTTAAACTATAGTCTGTAGAATGGACAAAGGTCTCCCGACTGGGTCCCTTACATAGCAATGAGATTTGAACTCGTTTATTGGTCAGTTACTTAAGGGAAAGTTGAACGACGTCACAGTTTGGTAAGCATTAGGTATATATGCAGTTTGATATAAGGTGTACATACAGTCACATCTGTGTCATATATAGAAGTATGATGCCTTTAAACAATTTCAAAAATTGAAACGAAAATTAAGGGTCTGCATACATATTTGGGTTTTCTCATTTCATAATTGCGTCGTTTAGTTATGATACAACGAACTTTAATATTTGTATAATATGTATATAATTAGACTCGTACATTAAATACATTTATGGGTGTGTATGTGGACGTGAATACATAAATAACCAATCGCTTTCGACATAGTTTATGGATAAAATGAAAGGTATACACAATATAAACAAAATCGCTTTCCACAGTTTTTATGTGAACTGACAAAGATACATAAAAAATCATAGGTGTTCTTTATAGCTTTTTGATTAAGTAAAAATATACATAGTAACCGTTGTCGGTCCTCACAGCTTTTGATGAAGAAAGAATGAAATATAGACAGCTCATATCGTTATTCACAGTTTATCAATCAAGTTGAAATTAAACATATATGAATCATTGACATTCTTCATCAGCTATTGCTGAAGTGAAATTCGTCATAGCAATCATTAACCTTTTTTGAAGTGGGAAATGATACATACATAACCAGAACCTGTTTATTTGTTAAAATTTGTAAATAAAGGGCACAATGTAGCGGTTTCTAAAATGTAACTCTCTTCGTATGGTACGGATTGCAAATTTACCAAGACAAACTAGTAAAAGTGTTGTTTACAATAGTCAAGATATTGAGGAGGAATTCCACTTTGTACCAGAATATTTTAAAAAAACCTAAAGGTTATTTTTGTTCATACAAATGCTGAACTGCTTTAGAGTTTAATCGATATGTTGTTATTAGAGATGATAAGCTATATGGCTTCCTTACGTCCAATACAAACTATACCGTATTCTCTATTCTGACAATTAATAGTTTATATACTTACTCAAATTCATATAAACAAAAAAGCTGTTTTTAGCATAGCTTGTCCAAATATATATAATATATATATATATATATATATATATATATATATATATAACACAAACAGACCTCACGAAAAAGTTTATGCTCGCGTGTAAGATTTCGCAAGATAGCAAATTCTATTCAGTTAGTAAGTTAGAAACGATCCATGTGTTCCTGCGCATGAAACAATAAAACTACGCAGTGAACAATTTCCATCAGATACAACCGTTTCAAAACATTTTATTACCAGGTTATAACTAGAGTTGAACATTAGAAATGGTTCCTTCATCTGTACGCTTGGATTGAATAGCCAATTAAGTAAGAGTTTTCCTTAATATTGTTTCTCGAAGCAAATATAAAAGAATAACATATATGTATTGATTTTACAAGTTGCCTCCTGTTCCGTTAAAAGTATAGCTTAACCTATTTACCCTCGGAGAAATATGGCCATCAGATATATACCTAAGACGATTGCTTTGCCCTTCAAATCTTGAAATCTCAAACAAAAACTCTTTCAGCATGACGTTTAATTCAAACTTGCCTAGTTTTACGTTACATGCAATTCTTACTTAATACTAAAATACGTTAATTCACCTCTAATTTACCTATTGTTTTTGGCATAGTGTTATCATTTGATGTGTTAAATTCCAATGTTGTTGCATTATAAAATTTCTGATATTTCTTCCAAACAATGTTAAACTGTTTTGTATTCTATCATAATGTTGTTTGCAGGTATTGTTAAATGTATATATGTATGGAGATAATTATTTGTGAATAACCAAGATATAACCAAGACATACTTTTATGTCTTGGTTATTCACAAATAATTATCTCTATATATTTATATATATATATCATGCATTGTGAATGAGCATCTGAAAAGATCCTAAAAATCGTAAACTCCGTTGTTGTGAATTTAATTATCTCCCTTCATATATATATATTAATTAGTAAACACACTTTATCTTCAGACTAATTTCGTTTATTCTTATTTCAAACAGCCGTACCTATATTGCTGCAATCGTGTATAGTTACTTCATATTACGACTTCAGTTTCAAAGCAATACCGTAACCTGTATTTTTATTGATACATATATTTTTGTTATATTCTGCTAATCAACAAATGTAATATATGTTTGTTTGGAGAGAAAAAAACCCAGAAAGATGCATAGTATTGTATTTTCAAACAAATACCTTGTGCTTTAATCTAACAGGTCGCTTTCAAACAGGATTGTTTCTATTTCGATTAGGGGTTGATACTATATGACTATATTTGATTTAGACTAAATCCTTCTGTTTTATAAATGTAATGTATTATGAAAGAAATATCACATAATTATTTTAATATCATTTTAATTATTTAACAGCAGATATAATAGGTATACATTTCACAGATAGAACTATACACATAAATAAAACTGACCCCTAAATATGTAAATCATATGCAATCACAGGTAACTATATAAACCCTAACAGCTCCCTATACATGTATAATATGTATGCAATCACACAGTTAATTATTAACTTACATAACAGCGCCAGATATATGCATATATATATTATATATATCACATTTAATTATACAAAGTAATGTAATAGCTCCCACGCATGTATGGTATACATACATTCATACAGTGAATTATACAAATTAATAAATCGGCCCGCTATGTATGTATGTACAGCATATACACTCACACAGTTAACTATACAAATTGACATTACAGCTACTTGTATATGTATGATATGTAGTTAATTATACAAATTAATATAACAGCCCTCTAAGTATGTACAGCTGCTGCATTTACATGCACAAAGTTAACTATACAAATTAGTATGAAAGAAAAAGTATATGTATAGTACATACGCAAACTGTATATACACAGTTAACAATAAAAGTTATAACAGCACCCTGAATGTGTAAATATTCAAACACTTAACTATAAATCGTAATCACTGCACATCCATACAGCCGATAAACTATACAATTGATATGTTTAAATGCTACACTAGTTCCAGTGAATGGAAATGATAACTTTATTAGAAGCAAACTAATACAAATACAAATGACATAAAAATGATGGTGACTGCACAATATATGACTAATAAACCTTCAAACAATTTACCAGCAAATAACAATTTATTAACTTTAACTTCGTTTGTTATATTGCTAGATAAGAAGCATATTTCCAAAAAACTAACATTATTTTAGTAGATACTATCGATTACACTGAAATCGACACGTGTTATTTAAATAAGCTTACCTGTTTTTAAAGGTGAATCGTTGTTCCGGTGCCCCATATGAATGAACCAAAGAATTTCCAAAGATTAAAATGACAAGCACGTAACTTAAAGTCAACTGCGGCATTGTGTGGGATCTAGTCAACACTTGTCCTTTAACTTCGACTTTAAAAATTAAGATATCTATATTTTTTCTTTAAGACGAGTCGTACACTTTTCCTTTAGAGCTACAAACAAATATGTATGAAATGTATTTTATAAAAACAAGACATTGCTCAGCGAACATGCTGCTGAACGCCAAGCAACTGTTTTCTTATGTTTTGAGAAATTCTGATATATTCCCATCCAATGCACATTATGTTCACAACATTAACTTAAATGAGTTTTGGTTTCAACTTGTGTTTATATATTACTATAAGCAGTAGTCAAACAATATTGTCTGTAATTAACTGTCCCGCCTCATATGTTCTCGTTATTATTTTATTATTTCCAAAATTGTAAGAACTCTCTTCAGCTCCCTGAACTCCCAGCGTATCACACACAATCTATTAAGCTCCGACAATAGGGCTTGCTGCTCATTACGTTAGATTACAGAATTTGCCAATAGTTTTCAAAAATAGATGGCACAGGCATTAATCCTCCACATAAGTATTGGCTTTGATAGATAGACGCGTTTCAGTGTGAGCCACGCTAACAGCGCCTGGCCGCCGAACGATTACTGTTCAGTTCCTTACCACTTCCATGCGTTCAGATTTAAACTCTAAATGAAAAAAACATATGGTTATCAGCTTATTTATGATAATGCTTATAAACCAAGTAATCAATTATCTAAAATTGTTTGGTCATGTCCTGCAGATTTATAATTGGAATGACGTATTTGTTGAAAGGCGTTTTAACTTCGTTTACATAAAACGCAATTTGAGCACGAATACTTTTTTTTTTACATTGTATTGGTTAACTGTTCAAATCTCCCATAAAACTGTTAGATTGTTGATAACAGGTAAAATCCAATTCATATGTATGTAATAACGTAATCTGGAGACGGTTTCACTAAAAATCTCAAATTGAGATTTTCCTCAACTTAGAATATTCACATTCTTTAAACGATTACTTGAACTCGTTACACATTAAAATACCACACAGTATTGCAGTAGGGACACAGTTTTACTCATTGGTAATGGAAAACACGTCAACTGATCAATGTAAATGAAGTTATAGAATTTAAAAAAAAATAAGTTAAGAAACTCTCAAGTTTAGATGTTTAGCAAACCACGAGCTGATGAAAGTATGGTATTAACAAATTTCTGTTTCTGTTTGTGCCAGATTAAAGTGTTTTCGTTCACTGTTTTCGTTTGTGCCATACTGAGCAGTTTTTGCCTGTGCTATACGTCTTAACGTCTTAAGTTGTGTCATACTGGATGTTTTAGTTCACTGTTTGTGTTATACTAAACATTCTAGTATACCTTTTTTTGTATTTGGGCCACTTTTAACGTTTTTAATGTGTGTGCCTTACTGAATGTTTTACGTTCACTGTATAAATGTCATACTGAGCGCTTTTACAGTTTGTGTTTGTACCAACCAAATCGTTTACAACTCACAGTTTGTGATTGCGTTTGGCTACATTCAAATATTTTTTATTCATGTTTTTGACTGTACCATTGGTAATTGCCTTTTTGATTGCCAAATTTGAGCACGTTGATTTATCAGTTGCTTCAACTGAAATTGTGAATGATGTCACAGTTTAATAAACATTCAATTGCTAATGAATTGCGGGACAGGCATAGAATTCCCTGCTTTTTCATAAGTGACTAATAGACCTGATCTGGGAGATATCAGTTATTCTTAGAAGTAATACATCTTAAAAACTAAAAGCTAAAATCGAAACACAAAAGCAAAATTGAAATTAGAATCCGTTTTCTGTTACGTCAAAACTGAATGTAAACAGTTCCTGCATTTAGTAAATTAAATAATTATTCCAATACAAATATGGAATTGAGTGAACAGTTTATTTGAATTACAAGAAAGTCTAATTCAGTACGAGAGTATTTTAAACTATGTAAATCTAGACAGCAAATGTATGTTTTTGTGAAAGTGTAATGCTAGTGTAAGATAATGTCTGTATTTATATTTGGCACCAGCATAGAACATGGAAGAAAATTGTATAGTATGTGTACAACAATAGTGTAAATGACTTGTAGCATCTACGAGAATGCCAAAATCAAATTGACGATACTATAAGTTACGTCATCAGACAGAATGGAAATGCTTATCGAATTTCGGACAGAAAAATATTTTTTTGCATTTTAGCCGTTGTGGTTAGGTTTTCAGCAACGGTAGCATTCAAAACAGAAACTGACTTAACGTACGTTGACTGACAATTTCGAGGTTTTGAATCATTTGTATGCGTTGTATATGTGATTGGTCTGTCTGTCTGTCTGTCTGTCTGTCTGTCTGTCTGTCTGTCTGTCTGTCTTCTGTCTTCTGTCTGTCTGTCCGTCACTACTGTGTTTCCTGCTAACAATTTGATGAGGATATGTAGGGATGGTAAACGACACCATTCAAAAACATAAAAATATGCAAACCAATGATACAAGTATTGCATTTACAAATTACATTGTACTCTGCTCATATCAACATATTGTATAAGAAATATAACTTTTATAGTGATTAATGATTTTAACGCTAAACCAAGAAGGTATGATAGTAAAATGGTAAAGTTCTATTGAGAACATAATGTGTTTTGTGCCAGTTGAATATTACCGGAACACATTAACCGCAATCTCACAGGTATCAAGTACTACATAGTAATTTATTATTTAACCTATATACACTATCGCCCGCCCTGAGAATTGATTTACCAAATGTTATGGCACCATGTTCATTGAGTTGTTACAAGGTTAGTGTATCTCATTAGCTACAAGCTGCATGCACATGTTTGGTAATGACCCATTGCAAAAAAATGTAACTACCATCACTCATGTAATTTATCACTCATGTAATTTTACCATTTATACTCATATATTTTGAATTCGCCATTTTGGATTAAGATATTTGGAATCATCCACGAATACTAAATAAATATGCATAAATACGTATGTCATTTATTTTGTAGGCTGTTACGCATGTGTGGGATATTCGGATCATATCAAATTACGAAAACCACGTTTAATTTGTTTGTTTTTTAAAAAGTATGTTGTATCAAGTTTCGCTTTAGATGTCAAGGCTATCTTGGATTATATCGGATACATTGTGTTTGGAAATGAACCAGGGAAAAGTATAAGGTTTTACTCTGAATTGGCTAGTTTTTACATCAAATAAATAATGTTATTTGATAATAGTATAATACTAAGCAAAATAGTAAGAAATGATAATAACATTTAAAATCTAGTGAAAGAATATAGAGTTGTAGAATGTTTCTGACATGTGTTTGTCTTTGTGTCATATAAATACATAGTTAAATGACATCATGCAATAATGTCTGTTAAAATATACCTTGCAAGTACAGAGCACATCCAAAACATGAAATAGCAGGCTCAGTTTTATTAAGTACATTACGGATGAAATGAAATATGCAACAACGTCATGCAAGTAGAGCTATGAATATACATTTTACAATATCAAAGATGAAACTTGGGACATAAATAAAACAACACATTATTAAGAAGCCATGAACATGGAAAAATCACTAAGAAAATGATCCAAAAATAGTAAAAATGGTTATTATAACAATTATAAAAAAACAAATATCGTTTCACATTATATTCATGTCTACTGGCAAGGACATAAAAAATAAAAATGTCTTTGTAAGTTGTCAGAGGGATCTCTGTAACTTTAGAAAGTAAAAATAAAACGTTTTATTCTATACCTGTACGTGTATAGCCAATCAACTACCCAAAATGTTACCACGTGACCGTACAATATATAGAAGTTTGATCCAATACATTTTATATTGTAAAGTTCAAAATTCAAGATGACGACTTAAGGACTTAAGAAAAAGGAAATAGATTAGAAGAAATTTCAACGATGAAACAAACAATCGACAAAATGTTCAGCGTGACGACGACGTCGAGAAAATCCGAATATCTGTCTCTTCAACTTCCTTCGTCTGCCGCTTTGAACTCATGGTTTATTTATTTAAAAGGATCTTTATTATTCTTTACTTTTTTAATACAATTCTTTCAGACTGGGGCACAGTATAAAAATGTCATTTTACAGTGTTTTGTACAATATGGGAATATATTGTACTCGCACGCATTGAGGTAAAAACCATATTGAACTCGAGGCCTACTCACCACAATACATACTCGTACAATATTACCGTATATTCCCATATTGTACAAAAACACTGTTAAATAACCTTATAATATCTGACTGTGTAGTATGCCCTCAAATTAAGATAACCACGATTGTAACAGCATATATTTTTTGTTACATTTAGAAAATATATCTTCCAAATTTATCTATTTAATCTTCACAAACACATAGTTTACAATTCTTCACCAAATGATTGCTATACTTTGAAACTTAGTTTGATGGGTACCGCATGGCACATCATCCGGATTTCTACATTTCTTGCTTATTTGAACTAGGTACTATTTAAAGATTGTTGATGATTGAGCTGACTGCCAACACTTGCAACCTAGAAAACAAAAGATTACCGAGCATTAGCAATTTATCGTTGAAAGTAAACATAGTCGTGTGAAATACCTTTTCTCCCAATACATCTTTCTAGATATTTACCAAGTGCCTAGTCTAGCTGGTTCACCAAAGTGCAACGTTTCTATAATAAGATCGTTATTTAAGGCATTGTCTTAAAAATACGGAATAAATATAAGATATAAAAGCTGCAAGGCGGAATGGTTTATGTCATGACTTGACAGCAGTGAGCATATATGTTGTAACCTTTGCTAATTCGAGTTATATTCAGCAACGAAACTTTGGATCAAAGAAACTGTTTGAAATCAAAAATGAAAATACAAAATACATAGACAGGGAAATCAAGATAATGCTATGCAAACCATGATTTAATAATTGTTATAATGCAATTGAAAGCAATAATGAAATGAGTGAAAATAAATAACTAAACATAGTGAATATTTAAAATTGATTTCAGTTTGCAAACTTTGAATACACACTTTGTACATTTAAAAACATGTTGGAAAAACAAATATAATGTGTTAAATGTTCAATAATATTACACGGAAAGTCATGTTCCGTGTTCGGCAAAGCCATTTCTGTTCTTTAACCAAACAATTATTCTCGATCTGGTTTAAAAATAAAAGGTAAATTTTAAGAATTTGATATGATTCTCAAATTCAAAAGTCACAAAAAAGTACATAAATATTATTCTTTTTTTTCAAAAGACGTCATTATTAAATATTTTTTACAAACTTAAGCATACTTTAAAATATAACGTAATAGTGTTTTTAAACGTCCAATTAACGTCAATTGAAAACGTTATTAACGTCAACCAACCTAAATGTAAATTCATATCAAACAATGGCGTAAATGTTTTTTTTAAATATAGATTGCTATTTTTAAATATAAATTGCTATTTAGTCAACATGTTCAATAATTACTTTTGTTATTTGAAAAAACATGTCTACAATTAAAAAAGGATACGTTTTACGCTAATAAATATGTTAGGGTTGAACAATTTTAAACTAATTTTCAAAGCGAGAAAAAAAAAAGGTCAGCAACAGTGTTGTTATTTTATTTTACATAAATAATGTGTGAATTTATAAATATACTAAGTGTATGAACTTATTCAGTGAGATGGTGTAAATTTTCTCGGAATCAATACATCTATTTCTCGTTGGACATATTCAAGAGCTATTTCTCCGTCTATTTCTCGTTGGACATATTCAAGAGCTATTTCTCCGTCTATTTCGAGTATTAATCTAACTGAATTTGAACAAATTGACACTTAGAAGTTTTCATTAGATTGAAAGCTGTGTTTTTTTTCAAATATTATAATAGTGTTTATAAAATAATTAAACTTGACCTCTCATGTAAAAATCAAAAAGAAACTATGCTTATACGAATAGCTTTATCGATATGAATATTACTTATGAATCTAACACCAAAAAAACATATTCTAATTCTCATTAACAGAGCTGTGTAAAAAACATGAACAGCTTTGTAGTTTTGTACAGTGTTAAGTGTTCTGTTGATATCATCATTAAACTAGTGCATACTATAATAAAGCATTGTATTTTCGTCAGAACAAAAACACCAAGACGCACTGTGCATGCTACTGTTCGTTCTGCGTTCTCACTTTAATAAGACACCTGTTCTATGTTTTAATGCATTGTTTTGTTTTTCATTGTGTATCTTACACTGCGAAAACAATACAAGCAGTGTATTTTAATATGTTTAGATTATTACATGTATGTTCCTGTATTCAGAACAACGCTATATTCTATTTCAGCAATGCAACTTATTTTATGTGAAAAACTTAAATGGCAATCTTTTAAATTGCAAACGCAATTAAAACTTTTTAAAATTTCCTAGAATCACACACATTTTAAAACTTTAAAGATCAAAATGTACGGTTTGAATTTTATATATAAAAAAAACACTCAGTACTTTTCGAACGATGGGATAGAGCTTTTGTTAATATTTACATAAATCTGAATTATTTCTTAACTTGTACTGAAAGTGTTTTAATTCAAATTGATTTATTAAGCCGATACTAAAGTGCGACGTAATCTTTATAACGGACCCCCATTCCCAATTGGGTCCTTTAAATAGCAATGTTAGGAAAGCCACATTTGACAACATTGATTGGTCAGTTGCTGCAACTGAAACTTTGAATGGCGTCACGGTTTAGTAAACGTTCAATTGCTATGTTTTGTTGGATAGGCAAAGTACCCCTGCTTTTTCATTGGGGTTAAAAAAAAACTGATTTGGGAGATATAAGGTTCTGGGATATATTAGGTGCAAGGGCTGGTGCATTTTTTATTACCCTTTAGGAACAGATTCAATCAATTTGAGTCTATTTTCCATTCTTAAATGCGTTCTGTCCTTCCATATTTACTTTTTTGTCATATTTTGTAACAATGCCAGCAAACGCTGTTAATAATATTAGTGACTTTATTACAGTATTATATATAAGTTAATTAATAATATATACAGTTACAATCGTAAACGTTGCGTATTGACATTTTATGAACAATCATTGCTAATTACACATCTTATGTAGTTACCAACTGTATGCTAATACACTCACATACATTTAGCCTTGGAAAGACCAAGTGTAATAAACCACACAATAATTCTATAGGAACCACACAACAGTAAACTGCTTGCTGATAATTACAAGCTTAGCACTTGCTGTAATAATAAAACGTTGTTTTATTTGCATTTACCTCTGTATCTGCTCTTTATAGTGACATCTATGTTGTAAAATAAATAATAACATGATGCTGCGTCGCAACATTGATATTTACATAACAAGATAATGTTTGTTTTATATCCATTAACTGACAACCTATTTAGAACAGATGATATACGAATCGGTCTAAAATGATAAAAGAAGATGAGCATCGTAAAAGTTAGCTTGACTGTCATTGGTTAGTCTGGCTAGCTGGCTTAATTTGAAATAAAGTCGCTGTCCTATAAGAAGATTTATATTACTGTTTTAAAATGACATGTTCTACTCTTGAAGGGTATCACTGTTCTGTTAGGACAGGTTCAGCTACTGAAGGAGGATATGTTCTATACATGATGAAAATCACTGTTCTAAAATGACAATTTATTTATCTTTTTAACTCTATATTATTTCGTCATAAATTTACCTACATTTTGTATTTATATTTGCTTTCATTTTTGACATTATTGTATTCCATGCATTATTATAATAAAAGAACGATGAAGGTAAAATGAAAAGAGGAAAAGAAGTAAAAAGAAGAATAAGCAGGAGTAGTAAGGAAAACAAATAAGGGACCTTACACAGTCAGTTTAAATTAGTTGTAAGTGTTGATAGGAAAAAAACAATCTATAATTCCATTTATCTTCATGTTGTGTCACTTTATCTTTGTTGCTCGATGTTACTGTTTTTAAATTGTCATGCTATTTTATAAAATTTCTAAAAGGAATGAACATTGGAATTGTTTTTTTTTTATACTTGTTAAATATTATCTAAGTTGTAATATATAACTTGTTTCACAGTTGAAGTAATATAAATAAATTTAAATCAAATCAATATTGTTTTAGACATCGTTGTCATCATAACAAAAATACTATATGAATATTTACATCATTGATGTATCTACTTTGTTGATCATAAATTATACAGTATTGTTCATATTTCACAAAAACGAGAAAATGGTGTTACAGAGATACTACGATTATCATTTGAGTAATTATATTGGATATATTGATATACAATTGATGCATTAATAGCATACATAATATAATATATATATACTCTATATGTTGGCAATTTCTAAAATATGAACTTACATGCAACGAGCAAAGTTTCGATGTAAGGTAAACTTACTTACACGCGTAACATATACTATATATGTTGTGAACATACAATAAGTTAAACACATAATTTATATGTTGTGAACATTCAATAAATTAAACATATAATTTATATGTTGTGAACATTCAATAACTTAAACATATAATGTATATGCTGTGAACATTCAATAACTTAAACATATAATTTATATGTTGTGAGCATTCAATAACTTAAACATATAATTTATATGCTGTGAACATTCAATAACTTAAACATATACTTTATATGTTGTGAGCATTCAATAGCTTAAACATATAATTTATATGCTGTGAGCATTCAATAACTTAAACATATAATTTATATGCTGTGAACATTCGATACCTTAAACATATAGTTTATATGCTGTGAACATTAAATAACTTAAACATGTAATTTATATGTTGTGAGCATTCAATAACTTAAACATATAATTTATATGCTGTGAACATTCAATACCTTTAACATATAGTTTATATGCTGTGAACATTAAATAACTTAAACATGTAATTTATATGTTGTGAGCATTCAATAACTTAAACATATAATTTATATGCTGTGAACATTCAGTAACTTAAACATATAATTTATATGCTGTGAACATACAATAACTTAAACATATAATTTATATGTTGTGAACATTCAATAACTTAAACATATACTTTATATGTTGCGAGCATGCAATAACTTAAACATATAATTTATATGTTGTGAGCATTTAATAACTTAAACCCATTTCATAAATTAAATATACATCAATGTCATAAAACGCTTGCAATGAATAACAGCTAACGTCACTGTTGTCAGACGACATCTTTCCTTACTTGCGACTACAAAAGACATTTACATAAATCTGAACTAGAGAGGTGGTATTCTGTGCTGATTAACAAACGAACTAGCAACTCTGCACCGGTTTATATATGCACACAGGTATACAACATCTGTTATAATTTAGCCCATAGAAGTGTTTCACAAAATAGGTTAAATAATTAGCAGGCGTTATGGCTTGCCACACCACCTGTTGCAAACGATTTTTTTTTCAGAATTTAATTAAGTTTATTGCCAAATGAATCAAAAATATTAATTAAAACTAATTATGTCTTGAATGGAATTGTAAATACGCTTGAAACGTACAGATACTTATCTTACAACAGGCAAACAATGGAAATTATTACAGTTCATAAAATATTGTTTGAAATTATGAAACATGTGAACGTTTTTAGACAATAAATTATTTTAAGAGAGAGTTCCTGTAATTCCAATTATGTATAACAGTCAATGCCTAAACTTCGATGAGTGTTTTAACACAAATATCTAAAGATATACATGGTGTTGGCTTGGAACTTAAACTATTTCTTCTGCTTTACATATATTTATTTTCTTCTTTCTGTTTTAAATTATATGTTATATACATAACAATTAATTAATGGATAGAACTACTAAAGAACATGCAGCATTTTTTGGAAGACTTGACCTTGAACTGCTTGTTGGTGTGGGATAAATTGATTATTTCCTGTAAGCATGCTAGTACTTGGCCAGCATACGGTCTCGTGCACCAGGTGAGCATTTATAGGCACTCGAGAGCCTTCTAGTTATCACCACTTAATACTAATGTTGTGATGTTGTCGCTGATATCTATAACTACTATTTCTAAAACTGATACTACTATTATTACTACTACTATTATTATTACTACTACTACTAACTACCACTACTACTACTGCTGCTGCTACTATTACTACTACTACTATTACTACTACTACTACTACTACTACTACTACTACTACTACTACTTCTACTACTATTACTACTACTTCTACTACTACTACTACTACTACTACTACTACTACTACTACTACTACTACTTTTAAAACTGATACTACTACTACTACTAACTACTTTTACTACTACTACTACTACTACTACTACTACTACTACTACTACTACTATAACTACTACTAATACTACTACTACTTTTAAAACTGATCTTCTACTACTACTAACTACTTTTACTACTACTACTACTACTACTACTACTACTACTACTACTACTACTTCTACTACTACTACTACTACTACTACTACTACTACTACTACCACTACTACTATTATTTATTTCTGTTTATGACCACTACACGGCACGTTATTCTGATGTTGTGATAGTTAGTAATATATGATAGAAGCTCATAGCACGCTTAAGAAAAAATTAAATGACAGACATAGCTCTTTTTAGTCAGGTCAGGAGAGATAATAAAATATGCAACACCCCTCGTGCCTCTACGCCTACTGCGCCTACTAGCACCGACATAAACGGTGTACTACGACGGCACTGAATGGCACTAATGGTTCAAATATATATTGTTTGCTGGTGGATATTCTGGACACCACTTGGGATATACTTGCATTCTATATATATCAACACAAAATGTAAGGAGATGAGAATGTTGTCTACATTCAGTCAGTTTGCAGACGCTTATATTAATGTAGTTTTCGGAAATAATTTGATATTTAATATACCTTGATAATGTAGGTAAAATACGTGGAAGACATATTCCAGATGAGAATTAATATTATCTCCAAGGCTGTACACTTAGAACTGTGGAGTCAGAATTAAGGATTTGAATCAATATTTGATATCGCATATATGTTAGAACAAACACTGAAAAGAAGAGAAGAGGAATATAAGATTCGATGTTTATTTATACAGATTAATGGGATTTTTCATAGTAAATGTAAACATTTTGAATGTGATTAGTCACCCAGTACTCTGCTCACAGTAACTAGCAAGGTCAATATTCGTCCAAATAACAAGTATTGCTTGTAGATGTAAACTATAAATGCTTCAATAAGTATTTTCAAATCATGAAAAAAAATATGATGTTCTCCAATGTTAAAGTAACATTAGTTGCATACATCTGTAAAGACTGTTTGTGCTTAAATGAATAACACTACTACTACTACTACTACTACTACTATTACTACTACTACTACTACTACTACTACTACTACTATTACTACTACTATTACTACTAGAAATGCAACTACTACTACTTATACTACTACTACTACTACTTCTACTACAACTATTTCTATAACTGCTACAAGTACAACTACACTACCACTACTATTACTATTACTATTACTACTACTACTACTACTACTACTACTATTACTAATACTACTACTACTACTTCTACTACTACTTCTATTACTACTACTACAACTATTACTATTACTACTACAACTAAAACTACTCTACAACTACTATTAATACTTCTACTACTTCTACTACTACTATAACTACTACTACGTATAATAATAAAAATAATAATACTTACACTAAAACTACTTCCACTGATACTATTAGTAGTGTTGTTACTGCGACTGTCTCTGCCACTACTTTAGCTGCTGCTACTACTACTACTACTACTACTACTACTACTACTACAACTATTACTATAACTACTACTACTACAACTTCAACTACTCTACTATTACTATTACTATTAATACTTCTACTACTATTACTACAACTACGACTACTACTACTACTATAGCTACTAATACGTTTAATAATAATAATAATAATGATAATAATAATAATAATAATAATACTTACACTAAAATTACTTCCACTGATACTATCACTAGTGCTGTTACTGCGACTGTCTCTGCCACTACTTTAGCTGCTACTACTACTACTATTATTATTATTCTGCTGCTGCATCTGTTGCAGTTGTTGCTGCTGCTTCTGTTGATTCTGCTGCTGTTGATACTTCTGCATTTTTTTAATCCTGACTACATACAATCGAGTGTGTCTAAACCGGTTGCATGCATTTGCCAATAAAATACCTCAGCGAAAATATTATAATTAAATAGTGTTGAAAATTATTCTTTGACCTATACAGAACCATCAACATTCATAATCTGTAATTAACCATTATTTCAATAAATTACAACACGACATTAATAAACCACGTAAGAGCAAAGTTTAATCACCAGTCCATGGCACTTGTATCAAATGTTATCCCTTTGATAAATAACCTTTTACACACTTTAATATATCGTATGTTGTTGTATAGTGTTTAGCGTCGCTTTCACCCATTTTTCAGTTACATCGTGACGAAGTTTACTAGAAACAATATTCTGAGCGTTGCCACACTGGCGAATCATGCCGCAGAAACATGGTTTGATGTCCCACCCATTTAAATTATTCTGACACTAGGCAGACCTAGAACTATATTCCGAATGCTGAACGCCAAGCGAGGATGCGTCTTGTGCCATTTTTCAAGTCTTTGGTATTAACCGGCCACAGATCGAACCCATGAAATTCCGCATGCAGTGTTGACGCTCTTTCTCTAGACCACCGCTCCAGTTACTTTAATATATAAAACATACCATTGCAACATTGATTCGGTGATTCTATGAATGTAATTAACTTAAAAAGTAAAAGCAAATCAAACGTGAGACGTAGAATATAACCATCATAATATTTCACACAGACGCTAGTTATATCTAGTGTAAAGGCATGTGTACTTAGATAATATATAATATGGACCAAGATATATGGCGGTTCCTTTTCCGAGTACCGTGACTTGGTTGCTTACTAATTGAATGTCTAGACATAAATATAATACAGTGATTGGATTTTTCCGAAATATGGTGCTAGTAAATTATCTGACATGAATGTAGAGAGGATCTTTATGTAAGGTTCGCCAAGAGTACAAGACCGCCCCTACGACGGGGTCAGTTAATGGATTGCTTTTAACTTAGTTTGTCAAGATTAAAACAAAAACTATCCGGAGATTCGCATTCGTCTTTGTGTGTGAATTATTTTGTTTTTAATTAATAATATATATTATTTTCACCTTTTAATAAGAATAACATAACATTTAAAATATTTTGATTGTTATTATTTTTTTAGCTCGATTGCAAAGAAAGCTCAGAGCTTATATGAACCGCTCTCGAGTCTACTTACTAGATAGAACAAGTACTGAGAAATGTTATTTCAGAGGCATTTGGTCGCGCTGGGTGTCAAACACGTAACCTCTGACGTGAGCAGCCTATCCACTACACTACAACCCCACATAGAATATGTTTTATGTCATGCATGTTTGAATGAGATGGAAAGGTTATTCATTGAGGCAAACTTTTCTTGTTGATTATTAAAGGATAGCCAACATTAGTCATTGATTTGGTAATTTCTTATGGATTCTTGAATTTTAAGCTCTGTTATGGTAATAATGCCCCAGACCTAAAGAGAAAAAAAACATTATGAAGAGTTGTTACATACTTGAAAAGTGTAGACAGATTCGTATTATGTAAAAGGATGAATGTAGGAAGGTGACAGACAAATAAAATTGTCGATATTTAAACGGAGATATTTCTCTTTAATAATTACTACGCCTATTTACCAAATGTCTTTTACGGAACTTGGAGCATAAATCCAACTGAAGACATACAAATTTCTGCATGCCAACTGGCACTTTTGAATGGCTATACTAATGATATACGTGTCTGAATGAATATAATTGTTATTCAGCAGTCAGTGCATGAATGACCGTTGTTGATGATGATGTCTGCAGATTAAATGATGAGATACTTGTTGTATTGCAAGTGTTTGCAAATTATATAATCGGCAACGTACCAATATTTGAAATGAGAAATGTTTCCGTCGGTAGTCGCATTTCGACGGTTATAAATAATCATTGTTTCTTCTTAAAAAAAAACAATTTCCTCGTTTTAATGCTCATATTTTTATTTAAATGACATTATTGTTATATTTTGAACCTTTTGTAAGCATTTTCATGTTTGAATTGTGATTTTTGAAAAATATTATGCCTGGAAATTTGGTATGAATACATGATTTCGGAAGTCTACTTTCACAGTGTACACACCAAAACTTAAAAAAAAACTCGTTTACTATATGACCCCTACTGTTCCCATCATATTATGATAATGCAGTGATTGACAACAATAAAATGTCAGTTTCCCGTCTTTCCTTTGGTCGCTCTATGAATGGCAAACACCAATCAATGATGGACGTACACCTGATACACGCGCGAGTCATACATCTACATGTACCAAATATTCAAAATAGTTATTAAATGAAATTTTAAAAGGATTGTCAGGGCTGTGGCAGAGCAGTAAATTGGATAAGAGCTAATGCCATGTATTTGCGTAAAGATAGTATGTTTAGGGTTGCAGCATTCAGCTTTTTAGAGCGGTGGCAGAGCTGTGTATTGGATAAGAGCTAATGCCATGTATTTGTGAAAAGATAGTATGTTTTGGATTGCAGCATTCAGCTTGTCAGAGCGGTGGCAGAGCCGTGTATTGGATAAAAATTAATGCCATGTATTTGTGAAAGGATAGTATGTTTAGGGTTGCGGCATTCAGCTTGTCAGAGCGGTGGCAGAGCTATGTATTGGATGAGAGCTAATGCCATGTATTTGTGAAAGGATAGTATGTTTAGGGTTGCAGCATTCAGCTTGTCAGAGCGGTAGCAGAGCCTTGTATTGGATGAGAGCTAATGCCATTTATTTGTGAAAGGATAGTATGTTTAGGGTTGCAGCATTCAGCTTGTCAGAGCGGTGGCACAGCTGTGTATTTGATGAAAGTTAATGCCATTTATTTGTGATAGGATAGTATGTTTAGGGTTACAGCATTCAGCTTGTCAGAGCTGTGGCAGAGATGTATTGGATGAGAGTTAATACCATGTGAATGTATAGTTTGTTTAGGGTTGCAGCATTCAGCTTGTCAGAGCTGTGTATTGGATGAGAGCTAATGCCATGTATTTGTGATAGGATAGTTTGTTAAGGGTTGCAGCATTCAGCTTGTCAGAGCAGTTGTAGAGCTGTGTATTGAATGAGAGTTAATGCCATGTATTTGTGATAGGATAGTTTGTTTAGGGTTGCAGCATTCAGCTTGTCAGCTTTATATTCTATAGTGACTTAACTGTTTCGAGTGTTAATAGCGTGATTAATAGTTTGTATAAAAAATTAAATTTATTCTATAAATTGATGAGCACACAAAACGATAATTTGTTGATAAAACTCTCCAAATGTGTACTATAAATGTTAAATAAAGGGAATACTTTATTCAAGTCCAAGGTGACACAAACTAAAATATGATTATTCTACACCGTTTTTAAGATTGAATTGATACTTATAAATGCTGATATAACATGTGTTTTCTCGTTTTTATTCCTGATATTATCTTTATGCATTTGGCACATTGTTGTATTATTATAATATTTATGTGTATTTGTATTATGGGCCGGTGACCTAAATTACTTGAATAAACTATTGCCATTGTCATTGTAAACAACAATCGGGTGACTGAAAAGGACAAGGTTATGACACTTTATGAAGTTATTTATAATTTATAATTCAACATAGACACGTGGTGCCCATCACACTGTTGTAATCTATTGGTTACTTATTAAATTTAGCTCAAATGATAATATATTATATTGTGTTAGTTTAGTTTATATCAATTTATTTAAGATTGATTGCGAAGTAAGTTTAGAGGTTTTTTTAACCACTCTCGAGTCCGTTTCCTGGGTAGAACCAGTGTATTGTTTTTGAGAGACATCAAGTCGAGATGAGGACCGAACACGCAACCTCTGGTATGAGCGGAGAACAATCTGCCCCCTACAATACCTCTACACTTTATTTTGTTAATGTGTATATCTTTACGACAGTGGTACCGTACATTTCAAATACACGTAAAAACATAGTATGATACACCAAAAATAATTCAACACTATTATAAATATCAAAATTCTGATTTAAAACATTTTTCAGCGTCTTCGCCGTTGTTTATGACATACTATGATTACAAATAACATAATTATGTGCTCAATCTTACAAATGTGAATCGGGGTGGTAGCGTAGTGGATATAGTGTTGGTCAATCATGCCAGAGGTTGCTAATTCGATCCTTAGTAGCTCGACGCTATGCCTCTCAAAAAAACAAAACAAAAAAATCACAACAATACCAAGTACTGGTTTTACCCAGGAATCGCACTTAAGAGCGGTTCACATAAGCTGAGCTTTCTTCACTATTGAGCTTAAATAAATTAGAATAAACTAAGCTGACACAATATAATACACATCATTTGAAGTAAATATGATACAGAGTAAGTAAACAATACATTACTATGTAGTGAGTTGGGCAGCACACTTCTATGTTAATTCTACGGAAACATTTTCAGCTAAAATATAAATTGTTTGAAAATAACCATTATTGATATCAAAATAGTATTTTGTCATACACCTTAAATGGGGTGGATAATGAGATGTCAATCAAGAGAGGCAGTTTCAGTATTTTACATATTATATTTGTTAAGCTGTAAATATATTGGATAAATATTTTAAAATCTTTTGCGCGGAACCTCTGTATAAAAGTACAAATATAATAAAGATGATAAAATTATGCCCGCAAGTATATATGCCAGCTTCCTTGCTCGTTTATTTCTTTGAAAAAGCGAATAGAACGTATAATGTTTAAATGAATTTGAGTTTATAATCTGAAGATCTATTGTTGACATATTTATGCGTAATCTCCGTGATATGTTTGCTTTATCACATAATTTACGGTACAGGAGAGGAGTGTAATAACCACATGACATAATTTTGATATTAACCTAGTTTAAAATCACTTCCAATTCATCGCTCGCTATTTTACGTATAACTCGGCTCTCGTACGTAAATTGCCGAAGTACTTTCCGACTTGCCCGAATATATAAATTACGTCGATTTGTCATGGTTAAATAACGTTATACGGAGGACTTACGGAAACAAATATGTCCGATTTTTGCTCGGTCCTTATATAGGTGATCTGGTTAATACATGGTAAATGTAAACTTTTTATGAGTTATATGATAAAATGAATCTTACATTCGTATTCATTTGTTATTGTATTTGGAAAATAATGAAATGCTCGACAGAGCCTCCCATAATATATTTGTCCAACTCATATGATAAATTTCTTTTAAATTCACAAGTCAAACATGACGATGCTCTCAAAAAATATTAATTATGATTTTCAAATAACAGAATGAGCATTAAAATAAGGTAAATACATTTTTCAAGAAGAAGAAATTAGGATTACTAATAACCGCCGTTACCCCAAGGAAGCACTTACTTTTTCAAATGGTGGTACTATGCCTATAAGGAAACTTTTTTTTCTAATTTTATAATTACCTCTTTTAACTAAATACTATCAATTTGAAGTAATACTGCCAAGTTACATGCATTACATACTGAAACTATTGTCAGAATACCACTTTTTACATGATCATTATATACAGGCGCGCGATGTCGACTGACATGCAATTTTGATGTGTTTGACAAATTTTACCAAAAAAAATTTGTTTTACCTAATTCTATTTAAATATTTATACCAAAATAATCTCATGACACAATTAAGACATTTTCTTACCAAAATACATTATTCAATACAATGTATATGCTAAAAAATTGCACAATTCAATCATCAAAAATAAAAAATCTTCAAATTATAAAAGTTTGAAGGCTTGTCATTCATAGAGAGATCAAAATGAAAGAAGTGAAACTTACATTTTACTGTTTGTCAATCTCTGCACTATCAAAATATGATGAGAAAAGTAGGGGTCATGTGTCATATAAGAACTTTTTTTCTGCTCAGTTTGTTCACTGTTGACAAAGTGAAAGTAGACCATGTTTTCATACCCCAATTTCCAAGCATCATTTTTTCTTCTAAATTCACAATTCAAACATGACAATGCTGATCATTATATACAGGCGCGAGATTTTACCTAATTCCATTGACACATTTACACCAAATTAGTCTCAAGACACATTGTAGACATTCTCTTACCAAAATACATTATTCGATACAATGTGTATGCTAAAAAAATGCACATTTCAATCATTCAAAACAAAAAATCTTCAAAATTTTGTGATTGTTCATGAAATTTCAATGTAAATATGCACATATGCTTTATTTGAGGCATAAAACTTGCCAAAATGTGTTTTTTATGAAGGAAATGTCTCCAATTTGTAATTTGAGACTATAAAAATTGTACAATCATCATTTTTTTTTTCTAAATTCACAATTCAAACATGACAATGCTGTCAAAATGTTCAAAATAGATCAATACTGCCATTCAAATGAAAAAATGAGCATTAAAAAAGGAAAATGCATTTTTTAAAGAAGAAGAAACGAGGATTATTTATAACCGCCATTATGCGTCTTCCCCCACGGAAGCACTTCCTTATTCCAATAGTGGTACTCTGCCTGTGTATGTATATTGATTCTTAATTCTTTTAAGTTAGTGATTTCTGAAAATCCACTTTTACGTTGTAATGAAAAATGTAAAACAAAAAGTTGCTGACAAATAGTATTATTTCCGGGAAAGTACTTTTATGACAGAATAACTTTAGAATACGTACCAGTTCCTTCTCGCCACGGGTTATAAATAGTCCCAAGACTTGTCGGCTCTGTGTAGTAATAGTGAGACTGGTTGTAGACCGTAGAAATGGTAAAAGCTCTCCTGCTATGACAGTTACACAGCTGTTTTTATGAGCACGATGATTGGTCCGACTTCAATAGATCACCTGAGCACATCACAATATGGTAAACGTACCATACCATATGTTTGGCATTACATTTTAGTGAAATAAGAGCTAATACAACATCGCTGTAGACACTAGCATAGCATGATAAATGAAAGCAACCCCAAACACAAATATATCATATCTTAGGTTATTGTAAAAATAAACATAATATGTCAGTCGGAAGACTGTAAAACAGACCCAGTTCTCTCATTTAGGTCCGTTATATAGCAATGTTATTTGAGCACATTGATTGGTCAGTTGCTTCCTGGAATGTTAAATGACGTTACCGTCTGATAAGTGTTAAATAGCTATGCACGAATTGTGGGACAGGTATGCAACCCTGCTTTTTCATTGAGAATAAACGTACCTGATTTGGGACATATCATGGAGTGGGATAAACTAGTAAATCAGTGTATTTGCATGCGGTGTGTACGTCACAAATTATGTATTTAGCAATGTTACGGAAGCTGCACTTTTATGGTGATCAATGAACAGTTTTATTATTTATTTCATTTTTAACTCACGTTTTACATTTGTAAATTCAACTTGTTAAACTATCACAATATGTTAATAAAGAACTAATTGAAATATAATAAAACGCAAAAGAAACTTTTCTAAACATGCAAGAAAGTGCGTTTGTCACATAGTCAATACTATACGATGTGTAATTTAAACTTTAAAGGGAAGAAGTTATACCAGACAAAGGATAATGAATAGATAAAATGCTCCATCATTTAAATGTTCAGAAGGGAACCGCTGTACCTGGAGAGTTACATTTCCTCCCGAGAAATATGTTATAATTAGTATCCATAACTCTGTATACACACAGACAAATTACACTCGGTAAATCAATAAGAATGGCAGCTTCAGTGAAATTGACTGATATATCACTGGTGATCTGCTCTAACCTTATTCTATATTAGAGTTGGTTAGAGCATCTTCTCTGATACCGTTATCGGTTTGATACGCAGCATCTTCAACCCTTTGAGACAGTAAAGATATCTATGTATATCCCTTAGATGGTTCGGGTAGTAGTTGGAGCACTTAATACAAATGTCGATACTGGTATAACTATGTGATCGCATGGCAAAGTTGCATTAGATCATTTATTTAAAAATATATAGACATACAGGTATTAAATACTGAACAAATAAAAAGACATTTCCGATTTTCATACATTTGTACATATATTTTTGATGTAATGAAAATAAATAAACATGTAAAATGACCTAAATACTCATAGTTTCGGGTGACCGATCAATTATCAGAGCAAGCAAATTGTGACTAGCACTTGTCCATTAGACAAAATAGAAAACGGGAAAGTCGGTTTCCACGCGCATGCGTGAACCAGGATTCTTTTGTGTTGTTCAAATCAAATGTTTCGTCTAATTTTATAGACTTTAATGTCAATAAGAAAAATATGTTGAAAAAAAATGTTCAGTTTTTAATATGCCTAAAATTGTCACAATATAAACGAGAACGTGCCAATTACTGAACGAAAAATAAACTTTGCTATGCTTAAGTGCAGCTACAGTATGGTTCTTGTTTTCGACCCCTTCCACAGTTTAATCTTGACAATAATCACATACTATCCCATAAAAGGAGAGTCATAATCCTTAACATTTAAATGCACATTAGAATTCTTTTGCGAAACATATAAAAATAATTCAAACTTGATTATCATATACTGATATACCTGCTCTTACATGTAAACATATCGAAAGCTATTTTTTGTTCAGAATATAACAAAAGATAAAACTTTTATCAGATTAGTCATTTTGTGTATGCTTTTTATAGCTATAAACTTTATGTAAATGTTTGTACGATAATTTAAAACCAAAAGGTAATAGTAAAATAATGACAACTTGTGTATACTGATTGATATATGTATTGTGCTTTTGGTACATATTCTACATCGTTGAAAAAAATGGATAACGTAAGGGTTAGCCTGTTGTCTGTGAATTGTTTATGGACAAGATACAAAGAATCTTGAAGAATCAAAATTTAAAAGGAAATTTTAAATGCTGCCAGTGTTTGAACTGTTATGTCTAAAAATGCGGTGAAACCGCTACCATTTAATCTTGATCAAATGTAAGACCACATATGGCTACCAAGAGAAATGGATTACAAAAATAAATCAAAGTCACCGGATAATCATAACCACTATGCAAAACAATACTTATAATTACCTACATAAAGATAAAGCGATATTAGGGGTCATTTCTTAAGAACTGTCTGTAGAAAAAAACGCTACAAGAGAGCTTAAAATAAGAAAAGATATGATAAACAGATTAAGTAGCATTCATATGACATAATCACCAAAGCAGCATGTGCACGATTGATATACTGACTAACCATAAGAAATGTAAATAAATAGAAAAGAAGTGACAGCAGGAGACGCCACCTTGCACCGATCAGTAATACAAAAATTCCAATACAATCTGTCAGGAAAATCCCTTTAAAGCAAGGAACGCAACCAATAAATAATAAATTCGATTTTATTGATTCTGTTCACGAAGGGTAAGTAATTATGCAACATCTGTCATTATCCCCACCAAGCAACGGCTTAAGCTATTTTATTTTGTCAAGCAATGCTAAATGAGTTTCATGTTTTTAAAGGATCCGAAATAATAGCATTACCAATTCAAAGGGTGAAGTTTCAATGGCGTTATACAACAGGTGAGTTATTTTTTACACCGATGGTAAGTAAGTATGGCAATAAACTGAACGGAACAGCTAACCCGCTACTTTGTATTTCCAATATCTTCGTCAAAGTATTTAAAAGGCTTATGAGCCATTAACAGATTACTATGTACTTCACATAACCTAAATGTTCTTTCTCATACATGTCCAAATTTCAAAGAAAATGCTTTGATACTGTTTGAGAAAAAAGATAAAATGTCAGGTACATGAAATGTACTTTTTACTATTTTTCTTTTATCTGCTTACAAAATCTCTCTCTCTCTCTCTCTCTTTCTCTCTCTCTCTCTCTCTCTCTCTCTCTCTCCACTATTTCTTCCTCTCACTCAATCACCTACTGTATGTTTATAATTGTTTATATTAGCATAAACATGTAATTTGTTTTGTTATACACTGTATATTTGTTACTTGTAGGGGGAAGGCCGAATCTAAGTTGGAAGAACTTGTGGCTCTACCCCATTTCAAAATATCTGAAATAAAATATGTTTAAACTAAACTATCTTCTTGGTGATGCATACGATGTCGTCATACACCGCATTCAAATCAGTTATAGACGTCCATACATTCGTTACTAATAATTTTATAATTGTATTGACACTATTTCATGAGTATTTCCATCCGATGCAGACTAATTACTGAGAAGCATTGTATAGACAGAATTGATCGCGATGGTGTGGCGTCCATTCAATCAAGATACCAAAATGAACAAGGTCCTTGTGGTGTATGAAGAGAGTACACGTCCGTCCCCGTGGACCGCCTGGAAAAGAAAACAGTTATTTGTAATGAATCATAATGACTTCAGGTTCAACACGTGAAATTTTTAATGTTTTTGTTCATTTATCTTATATGGCAACTGAATTTTGATTTGGCAGAGGTTTATTTATTTTTTTTATCATTTTGTAAATATATATTTTATGTATGAAGATCATTTGTTTTGAATCTAAACAATGCTTGTGCATGCAATATTGTAATTTTAAAGTGATATACTCGATGTAAGTAACGGTAGTTATGTGTGTGATTTTCTCCTATTAGATCGATCTGCCTATTATGTATCAATGTTCAGAGAAATATTCAAAAAAAGTCGACAAAATAATGGCAATTATACTTTACCATTAAAAATAAACTTATCCATGATTACAAATCGCTCCTTTGCAAAGGCTTTTATGCTAATGTAACTTGATTTTGTTGAAAAACACTGTTTTGTAATACTAACAATGCAAATTATTTTTGTATTTGTAAGAGAATAATCTTTCGGGGATACTTTTATTTACACCGTTTCGTCTGATGGCTTAACGATGGGGGAAAGCTCGAATCTGGTGCACCCGTTTACAATGTTTGAATTCCCAAGTGGCCCATTTTGCAAGTGCATTATGGAAACCTTATATTTGATTTTTGTCTCCTTGTGTGTCTTCAATAAATCTTATATATGTCTACCAGTGATGGAGCATTTATATATAAATGTATTTATAAATATATGTATACATATGTGGAGCACGTGGTCTAGCGGTAGAGCACCGAACCCATGATCGGTGGGTCGTGGGTTCGATCCTCCGCCACGGCTATGTGTGGTGTCCTTGAACAAGACACCTTTTCCTCATATGTTTAGTACTGGTACTACTCGGGAAAACTTCGTGCGTGATTTGTCTGTGTTGTTAGAACATGCTTCACAAATGACGTAAAATAAATAAGTTTAAATATAAACATATAAATGTATTTTATTAAAACATGAATTCTATGACAAAGTGTCCACAAAAGAAAGTATGGTATAATCTATATTATCCATATATAACATGCAAAGACTGAGTAAATTTCAACAATGCTAAATTGATTGACGACTTTAGATATTTCGAATAAACAAAAATATTTATTGAATAAATAAGTAATGTATTCTCTCATTAGACATCTTAAGCTGCATAATGAAGTACAACACTTTATTTTTGTATTCGATTTATTCAAGCTAATGGAATTCAATAGCAAGGCTTTTACCGATCACCGATTTAAGTGCAAACTTAGATAAATGTAATCTTTTTAAAAGGTTGCATCTTGTCACATTTATAAAGTACAGTGACTAAATGCAAGTAATTGGATCAGCAGTAAAAATATATAAATCATTCTTCTGAAGGAAAAAGGAAGGAAAGACTGGCAACATAGAACATGTGGCGTATTAAAAGAAAGGATGAATAATGTAACCGATAAAGTAATCAATAAAAAAGTCTGCAAATAATAATTTGAAGATGAATATAATGAATATATGAATATTTCTACAAAAGGAAAGGGAGCCATGTTACTTGTGCAACCATAAGTTTCTTTCACTTTATGCATTTTATTTAGCGCCAATATGAATACCGTTGCAAGGCTTATTACGCACCGACCGATTTTGTTTAGATTTGTATGCATATTGATTTCAACGGAAGCAATTTGTTCAAATTGCTACTGGCAGGGATAAATGGAGAAGTGATATTTTTTTCATTACGCAAACATTGGCCATATAAATTATCAGTTTGGAAAAGAACTGCAACCGATTCTAACATCTATACGTTCAATAGTTTAAATATTTGCAATAGTTTTCTTAAAAACCATAATATTGTAATTACACACAATTATATCGGTCAAGATAACGTTTTATCTACATTCGCAAGGTTATCAAGGTGATGTGATATATATTTTGATTTTCGTATAACTTATTTAACAATGTATGGTGATTTTAGTATAGACGAATTTTTGATTTACTAATTTGGCCACAGTACCAAACGCCCTGACCTTAGCTTTTGTCAAGATAAATTGAAATATAGATTTGTACGTCCGTTTTGTCTGATATAATTGTTTACTAGAATAATGGGTTGGTTCTCTGGTGTTTTACTTGGCGGGTACCCTATTTACCCATATAAAGCAAATGGAACGAAACAACCAAAATGGGATGTTCAGATTTCACCACAGATATAAGACAGCAAATACAGTGTACATGTATATGTAATTAGATGCAATTAGGCTTTAATAACACTTAAAATCCATTATTCTATACCTGTACGTATCCAGTCAATCATCTATCCAAGATGTTACCACGTGACCGTACTACATGTAGAACTTTTATATTGTACAGTTCAAAATTCAAGATGGCGTCTTAAAAAAAAAGTAAATAAATTTAGTAAAAATTTCAACAATAAAACCAAACAACCGACAAAATGTTCCGCATGACGATGACGTTGAGAAAATCCGAATATCTGTCACTGCAACTTACTTCGTCTGCCGCTTTGAACTCAAGGTTTATTTACTTGATTTTTCTTCACTTTTTGATAAATTTCTTTCAGATTGAGGTATAGAATAAAAATATCATTTGTTTTGTACAATATGGAAATATATTGTACTCGTACGTTTTGTTGTGAAACCCATATTGGACTCGGCGTCTGCGGCGTATAATCCAATATGGTTTTCACCACAATACTTTTGTATAATATATTCCCATATTGTACAACATACTGTAAAATAATATTATATTGGAAGCATAGAAAGAGTCCAAGAAATAACAAAATAAGTCTTGAGTCTTTCCATGGGTGGTATCCAATACTATATGTATCATATTTTCGAGCAATACTGAAATTGTGTTGTAAAAGCATATTATTTCTATTTATATATTAACAATAAATGAAATTATGTTTTTATTTCAGTTATAATATTATATATATACATGTTGTTAAGCCCGATTGCGAAGTTAGCTCAAATCTTTAAGAGGCCGCTGGTGGTAATACAGTGGGTATATTGTCGACTACTAAATCTAAAGGTCGTAAGTTCAATTCCAGATTCGAACCGACAAACTTTCAAATCAGCAGAAAAATAACATAACCCAAAAATGATGCTAAACACCACAACACGAATATTAAAATGGAAGTATCTAGGTATGCGTATTCAGTGGTTCAAGATGGTTTCCATGACAATATAAAAACATTTAAAGTAATGACATGCTACTTTAACCAATATTTTTTTTTAACAGAATAGATGCCTTGAAATTTATAAGTTTGAAGTTATTTACAGGTGATTGTAAGTTTACATTATCATTAGAGCACGAGGTTCTTAAAATATTTCGGTACGTCGGATATTTATATTTTGATATATAAATATTTACTTGTATTCCACCTGACATGTCTATTGCTTGATATACGTAAATGCAAATTATATTTTGTTGAGATATTTTCAAGATATAGTCATGTAGGTTTATTATGTATACATCAAATTCACGAATATCTGTAGATTGTACCATTTAATAAAACAATATGCCAAATGTCTTCTTATTTCAAATATAATTATATTACGCTTTTTTTTTGGTCCCAACTGTACGATATAGGATAATTTGTTGTATGTGTAATGAATTTATAATGAAATTCTACAATTGTTCCTTGGTGTATGTCGAAATATTTCCCGATAAACCAGTTTACACCATTTTAATGTTTGTATCATTTGTGAGTCTTGAATATAAGGTATAAGTTATAGAATATAGGATTCCAATTGGACAAGGTGTTTTTTTTTTACTACTTTATTTCCATTTATCTTAGCATTTTACGAACTTTTTGAGCTGTAATTTTGAATTTAACTTAATAATAGTTAAAATTATCCAAAAGTTTTAAGTTTATAACATATAAGTTCATAATTTGTTTTTCCAGAAATTCACTGTGTTGTGTTAGAGGATCTTACATGGATGTTCATTTTTATTGAATTGATTAAACGAGTTATATTATTGTAGACTCTTGTCGATTATAATATCATTTGTGCCAACGATTTCAACACTTCTATAATAAATGAAAACGAATTTAAGATTATTTATACTTTTAATCACATATTTCAGAAAAAAAGAACATATACCATTTATTTTTCAAATCATTTCTATAAAAACAAGTAAAGCGCATTTCTACTAAAAAAGGAGGTCGTTGTTCAAAGATTCTTAATAGAACGTTATGTATTATATTAATTTCAGTTAGTCCAAGTATGTAACCTCTAAACAAAAAAGTGACTATTTGACATCATTTGACATCGTTTGGCATCATTTGACATCATTTGGCATCATTTATGGGCATACACATATGTCTATAATCAGTTTACTCTTTGTACAATTCCTTTAATTAACTTAACAATTTTCTTGAACAGTCAATACGTTTGTTTATAACAAAACTAGTATATATTAACAGATAAGATATATGTTTTCTCAAATGTCATAGTTTTCTAAGCATGAGATGAAAATATATATTTTATCTTTAATATATTTTTTACATTTTTTTATAACAAAACATAAATGAAAGTTCATCTACCATTTTGTTTAACCTGGTATATACTAAAATGATTAAGAAAATGTATTTCATTATCAATTTAGCCAAATAATCATTAATATTGACAAAATCATTAATAAATTGCTTGAACATACATCTTCTAAAAATGTCAATATCGCTTTTAATAGAAATTCATCCGACATGTGTTTAATATTTTTTCAGTATATCAACTATAACAACATTTTGTAACAATAACAAATAGCATCTCAACACCAAGATATAACACGGAGGCCCTTGGTACAGAGGTACGAAATAAACCAGATATATTTCTTGTTAAAACCAGAACTCAGCAATTGTGGGTATGTATACGAAGTGTCTTGAGTGAAATTGAGTGAACAGCTGATGTAAGAATATCTAATATTGATATCAAAATGTTTCTTAACACTGATGGAAATAAATGGCTTCCAGGGATTCGCAGAACAAATTCCATTAAGACCAGGATTTGTTTATTTTTTCACTATGTCTTGCCTTTAAATAACAAGAATATAAGTAAGTAAGTAAGTAAGTAAGTAAGTAAGTAAGTAAGTAAGTAAGTAAGTAAGTAAGTAAGTAAGTAAGTAAGTAAGTAAGTAAGTAAGTAAGTAAGTAAGTAAGTAAGTAAGTAAGTAAGTAAGTAAGTAAGTAAGTAAGTAAGTAAGTAAGTAAGTAAGTAAGTAAGTAAGTAAGTAAGTAAGTAAGTAAGTAAGTAAGTAAGTAAGTAAGTAAGTAAGTAAGTAAGTAAGTAAGTAAGTAAGTAAGTAAGTAAGTAAGTAAGTAAGTAAGTAAGTAAGTAAGTAAGTAAGTAAGTAAGTAAGTAAGTAAGTAAGTAAGTAAGTAAGTAAGTAAGTAAGTAAGTAAGTAAGTAAGTAAGTAAGTAAGTAAGTAAGTAAGTAAGTAAGTAAGTAAGTAAGTAAGTAAGTAAGTAAGTAAGTAAGTAAGTACGGTTACGACAAAACGGCTCTTGAAGCATGTTACTAGATAAGTTTAATTCACGGAATACAAGCAATGGTATGGAATCCGTATTTATAACCGAGCTTTATGCAAAATACATAACCCTGCTAATGTCAAGCTTCGCAGTCTCTATAACCGCCAAACTGATTATACGCGATACGGGCAGCTTTTTTTCTCGAATTACGTATTTGTTTAGGTATTTTATATTTGCAACAGAAGAAACAATACAACTATATTGCAGATAGTGTATGATATCATTTTTAAATGTTGCATGAAATGAATCAAACGTTACAATAATATCAAAGACATTTGGACGCATCAGGAATATTAATTACGGTCTGGCTATCAGTACCTTAACTTGAGTACTTTGATTTTCATGATGCTAAGTAGTAAATGAGATAACTCAAGAATTGAACTACGTGTACTGTACAACATGAGACAAAAATATGCAGACACAAGTTTGTGTACAGTCAAACCTGTCTTAAGCAGCCAGTTAAGGGAAGGAGCAAAAGTGGCCTTTTAAGACAGGTGGTTGCTTAATACAGGTTTGCTCTGAAAACAGAAATTGGAAATAGCAAATGTGTCTGCTTAAGACAAGTGACTGCTTAATAGAGGTGGCCAATTACACAAGTTTGACTGTATATATGGTGTTAGTTTTGTGCTAAGTTATTTATTTAATATACAACCACTGTTCAAGAGAAAGTATAAAAAAATATCATTATTTTTAATCAGAAAATTGTTGGTTCCAATAAAACATCTAACAAATTTCTCTTGAATATTGAAAATTCTCACTCTTGGTTTTGCCGATTGTAACAATGTGACAATATAATTCCTAATAATCACTTTATAAAGAAACAATATTTCACGCAAATTAATAATTATTTTCGATAAAACACCCCGAGTCCGTAAATAATTTCTCATTCCGTGCATGTTATAGAATAAAAGGCCCGCGAAACTACCAATAGGCGATATTTTTTTTATCAATAACAACACGATTTTAATTAATTATATTATGATCTGATTATCCTTAAAACTAGTTCTATGCTCTCTTTCCTGGCTGCTTTACAAAAAAAAAGATGGCAATATAATTTACGGAAATATTTGCAGTTGTTTAAATTCTGTCTTCGGAAAAAACACTGATCAATATATTAATTACCGGTACAATTCCGTGGCTCCTCGTGTTTTTTACCGATTGTCTATATAAAAAAATCTTCAAAAGGTTTCTAAACGTCCTTTCTTAACCAAATCAATCATAAGTAATCAATGCGTTATTTACACGTTTTGTTTTCATAATTTAATTGGTCTAAACACATGTTCTTTTTGAAATGGAACAGCAACAATTATAAATAAAAACGATCGTTTCGGAAGTTTTATGACCGACTCAAATAAGATTTTATAATACCGAAATAGCAAAACATCACAGCCCCTAAATACCCCTCACCTACATATGATGGAGGAAAAGTAGACTTGGGCGTATTTTTTCTTTCTTTTTCATTTTTGTCCATGGTTTAATATTGCAGATGATAAGTGGCCGTAAAATGTCCCACCCCCGTATATTGACTCAGTGTTGTTGTTATTCAGTCTGATTCCTTTGAATCGCGCAGTTCATTTAGCGATGAAAACGACTTAATCCGGTGCCAGGGGACTTGAAGGTGTATCTCTCTCATGAACGGACTCTGAGTCTGCCGTTTTCTTCTCCTGGACGCTTTATGTGCTTCTATAGGATAGTTTCATCGGGTTTTCACTATCAGAACAGAAATAGTACCTGCTGTGCGGTGGTACTAAAAAGTCAGCCCGAAGTTTGGCGCAATGTTGTTATTATTGCTGATTTATTGCAGTCATGGAGATCCTTAAGTACTGTTAAAATTAAAGTCCAAATATAAAACCTGGTATCTCCTTTATCAGGTCTGTTAACCCAGAAATAGGAAAATTGATGTATTTCCCACAATTAACAGCTAGCGCACGCTTACTAAGCTGTGATGTCATCTAAAGTAACTGACCATAAAGCAACTGACCATAAAGCTACTGACCAAAAATTGACTGACCATAAAGTGACTGACCATAAAGTAACTGATCATAAAGTAACCGACTACAAAATAACTGACCATAAAGCTACTGACCATAAATTGACTGACCACAAAGTAACAGACCATAAAGTAACTGACCACAAAGTAACTGACCACAAAGTAACTGACCATTTAAACCAAAGGACCAAATCGGGAGAGCAGGAGTCGTTATCGCCGATCTCGGTGCTTTATGGTACGAAGGGTGTCGTATTCGTGCATTGCATTATAAACTTTTCCTTTTTTAAATAAAACAGTTTTTGCCTGTTTACAAATGTTACAGTTGTGTGCGCGTCTGTTTTAATTTTACCGGTGTATCTCACATTATTACAGTGACGAAATTATATATAAAATATTTGCATATATTTTTTAAAAGTTTTATCATTATACATTCGTCCCTTTCTAAATAAAAATTATTTTGCATGTTTACAAATTTATTATTTACATTACTGTCCGTTTTATTTTTATCTTTGCATGTTACTTCATTACACGAGTGATTGGATATCTCATATTTGCATTTATAATTTAAATGTGTTATCATTACATTCCTTTTCTAAATTAAAATACATGTGTCTGTTTACAATTGGAATAGTTGCATGCTGGTCCATTTTAATGCTACCATTGTATGTTACGTCATTAGACGTGTGATTGAATAACTAATATTTGCATTTATTCTTTGTAGCAATTATATTGATAATGATTTTTCCAATTGCGTGGGATGTTTCAACAACGTCAGCTTTTTCTTAATGGACATTCGTCATGATTTCCAATTACATTTTAAAAACGTATTCAAGAGTATCAGAAGTGTTTCCAACTGCAGGTCTTATTGTACCGGAAATTGTTACAGCATGATCAGATAGAAGCTTGTTCCAGATGTATCTGCGGATTAACGACGTAATATGGTTGAAAAAAAAAATGCTGAAACATCGTTCGTCTGCAGGCAGTCAGTGGGTGCAGATTACCGTAAAGAGGATTCAGCGGTTTATATTTTGAGTTTATCTTTATAACTTTGGATAGAGGAGTAAATGAGGGCACGGAATACATTATATTAAGATTAACCGAGTTTGTTTTGGCAAATTTGCTAAACGTTTAACATTCTTCTTGTTACTATATTTAACGTCTTTAAACACGCAGGTATGGATATTGTATCAAATAAAGATATGACTTGAATGATAAACCGAGACAAAATCATATTTCTTCAATTTTATTTCCACAATTTCGTCACTTTAAAACACAAAATTAATCAATTAACTGCTGTCAACATATATGAACCAATCAAAATGATAGCAGATCTGGGTTAAAATATATTTAATATTCAAAAAACTTACGTTTATATAATACATATTACGGAAATAATACAAACGTTCTAAAATGTTGTTTTAATATCGCAGAAGTGACTGCGATTCTGGTTGTTTAATACACGTAAAAAGGACGATTGTTCTACTCAGATTCATTTCGAGGTCTTCATCCACCATTAAAACTGAATGTACCATGTATAACCTGGTATGTATTGAAATTGCATTAAACCCCATTAAAATATTACGTGTTTATTAACGGGATTTATCACATACTGTACGTAAATGAGAGTATTTAATCATCGAAATTGACGTTGTTTTGATATATAGGTGCCATACGACGAATGCAGAGAGAAATACATCTTTTTGGAAAATAATATTTGTCTGGTTCCTCATAGAGATGGAATTAACAAAGGGAAATGTACATTTTTAGTTTTATAATAATTCAACGTAATGTAACAAGACAATCCTAACATCGCTTTCACATAATTTAATATATATTCTATAGCACAGTATTACATTGCTTTCTTTTTCTCCAATACCGTAGGCGAATAAAATTGTATTAACGTAATTTCTTAGTTTATCAAGGGGAGCTAACTCTAACTCTTACTATCACAAACTTTTGAGGTCTACATTAGCCTCCCTTATTTCTTTTTTTTTTTTTAAATCAAAAGAAGAAGTATTAATTAGGCATTATCAGTCGTGATTAGATCACAATAGACACGGTGTCATAAGTGCACAGATGCATGAAACTGTTACGTTACGATTTATGTAATGGCTATAGATTTAAAACGGGTATGCTTTGAATTAATTAATTTTATGGTTAATATGTAATAATAATTATTATAGTTATTATAACAAAATAAAAATTTCGCTTTATGGCAATACTAGAAATATCATATTTAAATCGTACCAATAATCCGTGAGCTAATGCAGATGATAGAATGTTGACCAATTACACCACGGTCACGAGTTTGAGCCCAGACTAGACCCGGTGACCTCTCATTAACACCACCAAGTAAGGATTCTACTCAGTGAAATGAGTCACAAAAGCTCGGATGGTATTTTCAAACACAATTATTCAACATGGTGGTACGAACTATTAAACAACTATATAAAACATCAAATTGATACAATAGCTGTTAAATTTAGAAGTAATTCATCAATAGAAAAAAAAACCTTAAGCGTTTTATCGTTAATTATACATTACAAGGATACTTAATTTAAAAAGATCGAATATTATTATAGTACATGTGGCCTACATTTGTGTATTTGCCCATCTGTGTCCAATATTTTCTTATCAGTAGTTACGAATATGCCTTCCTGTTAACAGCTGATACCCGTAATTCGACGATATATGAGAAAGTGTAAACATTAGTAACGGATGGCAAATTGTGTTTACTGTGTTAAGCTTCGTTATCAAAATTGTTTGCGTTAATTTACAACGAAGCATTCTTGACAGACGTGCCGAGCGTACAGGCTTCGTATTAAAACAACAACAACAGCAACAACAGCATTTTAACTTGATTATTATTCATTCAGGTTCTGTTTCATTTTCAACATATCCTTTATTTATATTTCGGTCAGACGGTCAATCGATCGAACATCATTTAACGCTGTTAAGAATAAACATATCATATCATAAGTTTACAATTCATATTTATAATATATATTCCAACTGTAATGTTTAAAAATGTCTTCATTTATGTTTAAAAAAAAATTATCAGCAGTTTATTATAATTAAAGCAGTTATTTCGAACATCCACTGTTTAAAATGAAGCAAAATATTCACTTAGTCTGTACCATGTACACGTATATCATTCCGTTATTCCTGCAGTGTAACTTATCATAAACGATTTAATCGATAATATTGTACCTGTTCATCGAATATTATGCGCTATATGCGAAATTATACTAAGTGCATATCTTTGTGTATTTAACTTGATCGTTAAATGCATTAGATGCATAAAGGGAAATAAATCTGACACGACTATTTCTATTTCTCCGTGTTGACAGTTATCTCCCTTCATAATTGAAAACGAAAGAAGAAGTTTGGAAATTTCTCGTTTCGTCGAAATGTTTACTCGTATACATATTGAACAGATATGAACTGTCACGATTTTAGGAATTTAGAACAGGATTCGTAAACTCTGGAATGGCTAAAAGCATAAAAGGGGTAGGTGTATGTTTGTCTTAGTTATATAATAGTGATTGTAAACGTGTTCGTTCTTTGTAGAAATTCATATCTACTTTCGTTTTTAAACTTAAAAATATACATGTAATTACATTTAATTATGATTAAGGTAATCTCTTTTGAAGGTCAATGTGTAGTAATGTGTCAATATAAGGGCCCTATTTTGTACGTTTTGGTGTATGTGCCAAATGATTTTCAATTATAATACATTTGTTTACAATAAATAGTGGGTGGATAATGATTTAAGGCAATGGTATACCACGCTTCATTACGTCAATTTTCTACTTTTAAATCTACTGAAACACTAATCTAGCTAATAAAAACTAATTTCTATATTATAAATTTGTACCTATTTTGATGGTTGGTTGGTTGGTTGAATATTTAGCGTCATTTTTTATGCCATCGAGGGCTAACAGACGATCAGTTAACCTAACCACTGTTTCCTGGGATTTACCAGTACTCGAGCACACCCCATCTCCGCAAGTAACTGATAACTTTCCCACTTGAATCAGTGGTGAGAGACGAATGATAATTAGACACAATGTCGTATATCAATCATCACGGAGACTGTTGCCGGGCGGGGGATTCGAACTCACGACCCCTTGGTTGATAGTCAGACGCGTAACCGACTGAGCTAATCAGACCTATTTTGAGAAAACTGCGATTAATTATCTTAAGATTAAAAAGTCTCGTTAGTCGTACATGTTCCGAATATAAGTTTAAATGTCATTAAAGTGATTTTTAAAGGGGTGGGTGTGGGGGTCAACTTAGGCCATTTTCAACCTATTTCACGACAGGTTATATATGGTCAGCTACCACCATTGAGACGAGCTCTCTGATTGGCTGAAAAAAGTATAGGGATGTTCAGGGCATATATTTTTATAGTAAGCTTAATTGTGGTTGGATGAAAATGTGAAACTGGCAAATGATCACAATAAAATATAAGTTTATTATGTTTGTGTCAATAAAAAATTAGAATTATGTTTCTGTGACTGTCTTAATTCATTTTATCAAGGAAACTGCATGGAAAGTAAAATTGGTGAAATTTACTTTTTTTCATGCTGAAAGTGGGGGTACCCAACTTCAGGGGGCAAAAAGTGGTAAAAAGTGGTACTTTTGACCCCATTTTGGGGACATTTTTATTTGAGTCTAGGACAGTACTTTAATATGATATAGGACTTTTTGGTCCGCCAATGTTAGAAAATGTGAAAATTTGGTCAAACGTTATAATGTAAGTCTATGGAAAACGCAATGGTGGTAGCTGACCATATGGGATATCAAGTTTTTAATGGTGGTTAGGAAGACCTACGAAAACATCTGAGTAGAACAACCGTCTTTCCGCAGGTAACTAACAAACTATATATATAAATCACCGTTGAACACGATATATAAATATTATCACGTATGTGTTCGAGTGGATAGTTAAATTCCGAAAGTGTAGTTTCATTATTAACTTATTAACCCTATATTCGGATACCGGTTTGTTGCACTTTCGATTTTAAAGATAACTGTTATCTATGAGCAAATCAATCTGGTCACCGCGGCCTTTATGCTACGCAATAGACCTCTGACATAATAAGGCGCCATTTTGGAACAGCTTTCAGTCACATGATAAAATAAAATGACGGCGCTCTTATGCCACCTTATATACATATACGTTGAAAATATAAACGTTGGTTAATCAAGACTGATATTTTAAATTTCCTTATAAACATGACTCATGTCCAGTGTATAAATTAAAATATCGATATAATAACGTCCTATATTCAGCTTAATGACGGATACATAATTTGTTACTTTCATGTGAGTGAACACAGACTTGTAACATTGGCGAATAGCGTTGGTGTATTCTAGTGCTATACACGAGGTGTATTATATGGAGGATACGGAAATACCCGATGTGTCGAGATTGATTGGCAAATATATCGAGTGTAATATTTACAGTGACCTATTTTTATCATATCGATGTTTTAACTTTATATCACAGTTAAGTCGTTACGTGCTTTCCTTCATAATACTTAACCTCCGATAGCCTTGATAAATAATACACAAAGCACAACATATTGTGTGGTATAATATAAGCCTATGCACTATTTTGAAACTATGGCATTCTATTTTTAGATGAACCCTGCCGTTTCAGGGATGACAGCACATTTATATATTACATACATTATACAATACACTAGATTCAATATTAATGTGTAAATGTACCTGTATTGGACGAGTCCAAATATAAATAGAATGACGTATTTTCACAATAGCGTACTCGGTTTTATATAATAAGCCGATAGAAATCAACGACCGACTAATCGTTTATGTTGTTGTTGTTGCTGTATGGTGTTTAGCGTCGCTTTCAACACTTTTTCAGTCATATCGCGACGGTATCTACTTGAAACAGTATTCTAAGCGCTGTCACACTGGAGTATCATGCCGCAGACACATGGTATGATACCCCACCCAGTCACATTATACTGACACCGGGTCGACCAGACCTAGAACTCTCCTCTAAATGCTGAGCGTCAAGCAAGGAAGCTTCTAGTACCATTTTTATAGTCTTTGGTATGACCCGGCCGGGGATTGAACCCACGACCTTCCGCATGCGAGGCGGACGCTCTACCATTAGACCACGCCGCGGTCTTAATCGTATATTATACCATCTCTAAATAACCGACCATATAATGACATAATATCTCATAAACAAAATGAAACATATCATTCATATGTAATTCATGATGCTTCAGCAATGTAATACTGAATATAATTACGTAATTATTCTATTTTCATTAAAGGACGTTTATGTATTAATGAAATTGAAATGATACAGAAAATATGCTGTCATCAGTCGTTCCCAAGGCTGAATAACTTAAATAACGCGAACTGTAACCGCAAACCTCGTGTACATAATCCACCACCTATTGGAGTCTAATCAACCGAGAAGGAATAAGTTACTGCATCACTACATTCAAACAACGGACATTTATATTACATGGTTGATGCCTGTCCATGCATTGTTAATAATCAGGCCCCGTTGTTGTTACTTTACGTGCCAACAAAATAGAATTAACACAGTATTATCAAGATTAACGGTTTGTTTATTAATCATTACGCTATAATGTTAATAAGTATTGTCGTATCATTCGCATATATTGTGATTATTGTATAAAGTTACTTGAGACTGGTGTGTGTGTGTGTGTTTACTTGAAGATAGGCTATTAAGTGTGCATTACATTATTTTTATTACTAGTATTAAAAACGTTATTTATGTATCATTGAAACTCTTACTTTGTTACCGTATACAAAATAAAAGCTTGTATAGTTTTACATGTTTATTATGGTCCTTCATGACCGAGTGGTCTATGGTGTCGTCTTATAGTCACTACTAAGGTCGCAGGTTCGAGTCAGACTAAACAGTTATTACGAGAAAGTTTGCTAGTTATTTTCGGAGAGACGGTGGTTCTACTCAGATTCTTCACGAGCTCTTCCTCAATCAATTCAATTGGATATGCCTTTTATTACATGAAATGTGTTGAAAATGGCGTTAAACCCAACTAAAAAATAAAATAATGCATTTGTATTAACAACCCGATATTCGTGATACTGACCTCGTTGTCTTAATAAACATTCTTTATCCGATGTTAGACTGTCAACGTCTTATGATTAGGTGGCAGTTTCATTTGTTTAAACTTAATAACACACATTAGATAATTGTACAATCACATACATACCAATATATCATATATTAATTATGGTGTTGTAATTATATATGAACACCATTAACTGTTACAATATATCAAAGAAAGGCAGATAATACAGTAAAATACATGTATGTCAAATATTGTATCAAGTATTGTATAATGTGTGTAGATTGTATGGTTTATTTGGTAAATATTGCATTAAACTGTGCCATGTGTTTACAAAGTACAGTAATGTATAACATGTATGAATGTTTATTCTTTAATTACCAAATACAACTTTAACATGTGTTTAAACAGTAAAGTATATAATGTTTGTAGTTTTATGTTTATTTAATAAATACCGCGTTAAAATACACCATATGTTCTGAAAAAAGTATTATATTATATAATGTTCGTAGTCAGTTTGTTCCACAATGTTTCTTTGTTAAATGTTACATTTAAGTTTCTGTGTGTTTACAAAGAAAAGTATTGTATAATGTTCGTATTTCATATATGTATTTTTGCCAAATATCACTGGAAGTAAAGTGTTTAAATATGTTATTTTAAGCAGGTTTATGTGTTTATTTCTTTGCAGACGTCTACTACACGTCCGGTAGTGGCCGAAGCTTACCAAACAAGACTTATCGTGGCCGCTATAGATTTTGGCACAACGTATTCCGGATATGCATTTTCTTGGAATACCGATTTTGAAAAAGACCCGCTATCGGTTGGTTTATTTTGCAAAAGTTCTATTTATATTTCGATGAGAATTTTAAATTGATCTAACGTCAGATAAAATGTAAACATTGGAAATAATTAAAAATAGAATTTATTTCTTTAAGTTTGAATCGTAACTAAAACAAATCAATTTTATCTATATTAAAAAATAGTTTGGCAATCTTTCAACTGACGGAATGCTTTATCATCAATTATAGTTTCTTCTGAGCTTGTCTGATATCAATCTTCGAATATATGATTGTGGCGTAAGACAGAGTTTCAAACAGTACAAGATTAAACTAAATTATTAGTTATTTTATATTGAAGTTTTTAGATATATTAATGTATATATTGCACGTAAAAAGCTACGTATGGATACCTTTTAAACAATTCCGGATATCGGTTCATCAGCTTGCCACTAAAAGTAAAGGAAATATTTTGAAAATGCTATTGGTTTTATTGAAATATCATTTGCAACGCATTTAGAGTCAAATGAAGCGATATGTCTTAAACAAACTACTGAAACATATCTTATTCTTACTAAATTAATTAATGCTGTTAAATAGTTTCAGAGAAAATGTGAATAGTAATCGAAACACTGAACTGAAAATAAAATTATATCCTTTTAGATTTATGCCCATAACTGGGTAAAAGGTTCCACTGTGGCAGGGTCTCACAAGACATCAACGTCCATCTTATTTGATAGGAACCATGAATTCCATTCCTTTGGATATGAAGCTGAAGAAAAGTACAACGAGCTTTCGACGGAGGGACATCACTGGGAGTGGCTGTTCTTTTACAGATTCAAGATGATGTTGTATAACCCCCAGGTATTTATTTATTAACCTAGTCTACGGAAAATATCGATCGCTGATTGGATTATCGACTTATTTGATTGACAACCCGCGGCAGGTCATTTGCTACAGCATTTTCATTCAAGTATTGACGATTCATTTCAGGGATTGAAAAGGGATACGCTGTTGAAAGATGTTAAGGGAGAAACGATGACAGCCATAGAAGTTTTCAGCGCCTCGATTAAATACTTAAAAGACCAAATGATAGAAACCTGCAGAAGGAAAAAAAGTTTAGTAAATCCTGACGACATTCACTGGGTGATCACTGTGCCTGCTATCTGGGACGATTCGTCAAAACAGTTTATGAGGGAAGCTGCAACAAATGCAAGTGTTTCTGAAACTGTTGTAAACATGTGTGCATGAATGTAATTACTGCTTTGTTTTGGTTGAGTAAATATTTAACAGTTGTGTTTCGTTTTGATACTTGTTATAAACTTAGTTTTAGCATATTACTTCAAGGTGTTTGAGTGCATGAAAGATTTCCAAAAAAGCGCACTGGTTCCATAATCATAACATATTACGCACAGTATATGCAAAATATCTAAAAAACTCATATACTTTTGGAAGTCATCATCTGTCAGAATCAGTATATGTTAAAATGGAACCTTGATATACAAATGAATAATGCCAAAACTTCTGGAAATAAAAAAAATGCAATGCTATTATGATTGACGCCATAATTATACCAATATAAAAGAAAGTGCATAACAATAATGGAAAAGGAGCAAACACTTTTATCGAGAATGTTCATGAGCGTATCTTAAGCTAATATTTACACATGATAATACTATTTCAGCAGTTATATGAAACATTTAATATATTCATTTAAATATACATTACAGATATACGCTGTAGTTTTCATATTTAAAGTACACAAGTTAAATTGGTTCCAAATAGCTGTACTTTATTCATTATTCACAAACCATTAAATCATTATGAACACCAAGATATTTACTTTTATAATAGCACATGTAGACAAGTTACCAATTGTGGAATCAAATCTCGCTGAGTCCCATAATACCTTGCAAGCACTCCTGGTCATTGCCCAGTAGATGTTTGTAGTACAATACTGTTAATTCCGAAATATATGTAATCAATGTACATTATAGCTTGTATAGAACGTTTAAAACATATTTTACTTTAATTTAGATCCTCATTGTCAGCAAGAAAAGCACCATATCACAATAAAAGACGCAAAAAGTACAACTAATCAGTGCCAAAATATTTTAACACATATGTGGTTAGACAGAATTAACCATTACTCTTTATTTGGTTTAAGCATATTTTATTCATATCTACAACATATTCCACAACAAACATATAGTAAAGAGGGTTGAAATGAAAGAAAATAATCATCATATAATTTCTTTCTACGAATAATACTTATTTCAAATTTACTTTTTAATCATTTAAATTGATATGTCAATCTTGATTACCGTGTTTTACCAAAAACTTAACGTTTAAATCAAATACAACTCGATGAAAATCAATTACATACTGGGCAAAGGAAGGTAACTCTTTCATTCACCTTGGTCCTTAAGTATATCCTTTGTCCATAAAAAATTAACACATAATGTATATGGTTCACCGTCTATCCGATTCAATAAAGCATTCATAATTTGTGAACGTTTTCACAACTCAATTGATTTTTTATTGTGATTTTATTTATTTATTCAAATTATTTCTGTTATTTATACTATGTTATAAAATTAAATTAGTATTTTATTCTCTTAACACTTGGACTTGGAGCTCGAATGTTCCTTTGACACCCGTCCTCCTGTACCTGCACGAGAAGAGATATCAACTTTTAGCAAACGAGAACAAGCTGAGGTAAAATTATGAAAATATTTCTATTACAGGCTGAGATCCATACTGACAGACTGTCACTTGCACTTGAACCGGAAGCGGCGTCGCTGTATTGCTGTTACCTGCCGACTCAAAAAATAGCCGGTCTGGGTCATTCCGACCTTAGGTGTTTTGGAAAAGGCGAGATATATTTGATTCTGGATGCAGGAGGTAAATTAACCAAACAATGACAACTGTAGCAACATTATTCGTTCTTAAAAGAAAAGCTTTGGTCTTTGGGTACTACGGCTGCTGTTTGTATTATTCATTTTATTAAAGAGCTTTCGCTCGTTAATTATATTTAATATTACTTCAAGTCCAGAAAGTAGTTTATTTTCTGTGAGCTTATTTTAATAACTAACTATTGCTAGAATTACTGTTTGCTGACACATAACATTAACAATAAACACGTGAAGCTTCGACGGTTTCTGCCTGTAATATTCCTTTAAGAGCAAACAATGGCTAAAATGAGTACCATTCTTTTTCTAGGTTATGGTTTATAAAAACATTAGGCAAACACAAAAACTACCAATCTAATATATATGAAAAATGACAAACTAAATCTAGACATCACTCACAAAGTCAAACATTTTTTTCAAAATCGTAACAGAGCTACACGATTACTTCACATCGAACATGTACAAGTTGGACCACACCAGGCATTGCGTTTTGTTATATTAAACGGCTTATATTAGATGTTTGTTTTAATTTCTTAACATGAGTTTCCTTGTTTTATTTTAAAGGCGGTACCGTCGATATTACGGTTCACGAAGTCCTTGAGGACAACACCCTGAGGGAGTTGCACAAAGCAAATGGAGGTGAGTGGGGAGGGACCAGTATCGATAAAGCCTACGAAAAACTACTCCAAGACATCGTTGGTCCTGACGTTTTGGAAATAATGCAAAACCGATATCGCGATGACTATTCCGAAATGTTCAGAGACTTTGAAGTGAAAAAAAGAACAATTAGACACGATATGACTGGTCATGTGGTGTTTGGCCTCCCAAAGTTTGTTCGAGACACGTACAAAGAAATGAACCAAATGGAAATACAGGACAGTACAACCATTAATGTTCATTTACGACAGAAGCTTTCGTTCAGGCAAGACAAAATTAGGATCGATGCTGATCTTGTCAAAAGCCTGTTTACAGAAACGTGTGATAAAATCACACATCATCTCAACGGTGTATTTGATGAAATATCAAGTTTAAATGTTGAAAAAATCCTAATGGTGGGAGGATTTAGCGAATCACCGATGCTACAACATGCAGTTCGATCAGCATTTCCACGTAAGCGGTTAATCATTCCCGAAGAAGCTGGCTTTGCTGTGCTGAAGGGAGCCGTTATATTTGGCCATCGACCAAATATGATTGCCTCACGTATATGCAGATATACATATGGGATACAAGCGCTCAAGCAATACGAGCCGGCCCTTGATCCACCTGAAAAACGAGTTGTTAACGGTGGTTATGTCTTATGCAAAGACGCCTTTAGCAAACATGCCGAGGTAGGACAGGAGTTCCAAGTTGGTGAAACATTTGGTTCACATAAATATGTCCCCTCGGAAAAAGGACAAAAAGAGCTGATGATATCTGTATACAGCTCCCCAAGACATCATCCTGTACACATTGATGAGAGGAATAGTAAGAAAATCGGGGATATGAAAGTTAAACTTAAGGAAGATAGTAACTATGAACCAGTATCTGTACAGTTCGTATTTGGAAATACGGAATTAGGTGTCGTGGCAAAAGAAAGTGGAACCGGTAGGGAAACGAAGGCAACATTTGATTTTTTGGCTTAAAGCATATCTTTTAAGTATCGTAACGGTTGTTCTTTGATGAAAATGATAGCAGAAACGAGTTCGTTAGTAGTATCTGTACAGTTCGTATTTGAAAACATATTTAGGTGTTGTTTCAAAGGATTTATTTCAAAACATGTATTTTAGTGACAGATAGGATAGCAGAAAACGAGTTTTTTAGTTGCATATGTACAGTGTGCAAGCATGTATAACAACTCATTGATGAGAATATATATTAAGTATATGTGCGCATATTGAAATGAATAAATACATGTTATAGGCATGTATATTTAAATTTAGCTTAGCGTCTTAATATTGTTGACAAAAATATATAATAGCATATTTTCTTATTTTTTGTCAACATTTGGCGCCTTGTGGTTTTATCAAAACGCCTTTTGACTGTTTTGGTCTCGTTTGTAAATCGTCGCTATGCAATACAAATACAATAACAATATTTACATTAACGTTATTTCTCATCTATGTTATCTATGTTATATATACAATGATACTTAAACAATCAAAAAGTATTGATTGTAATATGTAATTGTTATGTCTTTGCCATATGATTTAAAAATATTGTAAATGGCCAAAGGCATATTTTTGCTGATAGTTTGCCAATAAAATTGAATTGAATTGAATTGAATTGAATATAAAATTAATGTTTAGAAACAATGAACAAAAAAGTTGTAAAATAGTATACGTGTAGAAAAAAATAATTACGAATTAGTGACTAACCATTATTATTTTTTAAATAACTTCACTAAACAAAATGAAGTAAATGAACATAAAAGCTGACATGCATTTAATTGATATGTCTAAACACATGAAATTCTGAAATGTGATATAATTTTAACAAATGTATGAGTCACATTAACAACTCTTTAATCTATAGAAATAAGGCCGAAATGTCAAAGGTCTCTAATCGATTAATTCACTCAAAGTAATACAGAAGGACTTTGAATCACGTTCCACAAATCCATTGGATCCTACATGTACTACACTGTCAAATAAAAACATGTTGTCAATCCATTGTTGGTATAGTCACTCACTTCATACTGGAACTGGTCGACACTCAGAGATTAACAGAACGTTAAGAATGAGTTTATTACCTAACGAAAAATGTATCTGTGGTTGAAAACGAGTATCATATTTTGTTCAATGCCCTGCATATTATGATTGAATTCGTTTAGTTTAATATATATTAGTGTCAAATGGATAACCCATACACATATATGTATATATTTTTTTATTTAATTGTCTCATCAAAATACACCAGTACAATTTTTAATGTTTCTAAGGACCTTCATCATGCTTTTAGATTAATAACAATATTCTACTAAATTTATTTAAATTATTGTTGTTACAGTAAATTTCAGTCACTTCAGTTATGTTGAGTTTGACGTGTATTTGAATTACGGGTTGGTGGTCTGTATTTATGAAATAAACTTTTAATCTGTATCTTGTACCGCCATCGGGAAGTTTAAACCTTATCAATATATACATATTATCCTAAACACTCATATTTCTTAAGGGTACTGTTTTCATTGTTTGAAAGACAATATTTCATTGTAGTAACAATATTCAGAAACTTAGCGAAAAGTCAATTTTCGTTAAAACTTTTATTCTCAAGTTTCGTGTCGTCTTTAACGTTAACTCTATATACAAATATTTCATGTATATGCCAGCTGCATAATGGGTGCAACACGTATTTAATTAGAACTATGGTTTGTTTTGTTTTGAAGTGATTGCAATTTACGAGTTTGTATTATGTGTTACACTTGTGTATATTTTATGGTTAATATCAATTAAGCTGACTGGTCATACTACGGTCTGAAATCAGGTGATATTCGACTTTCTGAAATTTAAGATGAAAGTCAAAATCAGCGGTATGTATTTAATGTGTGTAATTATGTAAATAAATGTTTGTTATATAAACTTCTGTGTTATGAAAGGTTCTATTTTGATACATTAGAATACTTTAATTATTTTTTATTGGTTTAAATATATATATTACTTTCAAAAAGCAAAGGAAAGTGGTACTCCTGTATATTTTCATAAGTATACTTCTTTTATAGTTTTACATATGCTGTAACATGTTATCTGCATAATTGTTCATATCGTAGGACAGTAATAAAGTATTTAATCTAAAGTTGTGTAAACAGTCGTTATCTATTGACCACTAAAATATTTTAGAATGTGTTTCTTTTTCTTATCTAAATATTTAACTTAGTAAACCGAATTGTACAAAAATATTTACAACGATAAAAAGTATACGAAACATATACCGCCCCTACCCTTCAATGTACAACCCCTCTCATTTCATGTATCACCCCTCGACGTCCATGTACAACCTCCTTCCATATCATTGTACTTCTCTGTTTCTACACAAATATCGAAAACTTTATTTTATTGTCGATTTACTTACAGTCGCACTGAATATTCTTCCTGGCCAGTGTGCATACGCAGTAGGCGTCACCTGTCAGCAAGTTGGAAATAACCCGACTATTGCAGATGTTGTATTATGTCAGAAGTTCCTGGGCACATTTTAGACGTTGTTTCTTTTTCTTCTTAGTGTGCAAATGAGGTACCCACCGAGCACAGGTGTAAATGCTTTTTTTCAGAATCATTTGCACGCTGCTCGCTGCTTTCTGATTTGCCAATACTACTGGCTATTTTATCAGCAGCCTTAACATAGCGATGTTTGTCGTAAGTTGGTAAAAGAGGTTTAGGGTCTTCTAAACAGACAATTTCCTAGCTTTAAAGCTTTAACCCACCTAAATACTGTGTCCATAAAAATGGACTGAGGTCCATATATATCACACAATTCATAAAATATCTACTATGCATTTATAAATGTATCAAGCCCAGATCGGTTGAAATATAACTTTTGACTAAATCGTCTTAATATAAAAGGACCAGAATTCTGCCTTTAAATCAAAACGTTAATTCCACTTGTCCCCCATGTGTCCCCAATATTGTAGACAACACTCACATGAAGGTTCATTGATGTATATATACAGGTTTCTGATATATATGAATGCCTAATTAAGACACATGCCTGTGAATATCATTGTTAATTGCTTAGTGAGTAATGCCATTTGAACATACGCAATCACTTACACCAAATCTGTAAGTATGAAAGTGGTCATACGTCTGATTACAACAAAAGGAGTTGTCAGTCTTGGCCCCTTGTGTGCCTTTTATAGTATATATGCTTAACTGTCTGATTGTCTGTAATAGAAGTGTGATTGCGGTTACTGAGATATATTATGTATAAGCATGTCTGAAAACTTTAACCCAACGCCGACGTCGAGTTGTTAATCACAGTAAAGCTGTGAATGAAAATCCATTTGTGTCATCCTCAGCACCATTGATTTCATTAGAAAATTAGGGGTCATGCAAAACCCTACATTGTGTTTTCTGGTTACCGTTACAGTAATACGTCTTTGTATCGTATGAATCATTTGCATTTCCATTTGTTTCCATTGTAATATTTTTTCCGACTTTGTACTGCACGATCGAATCCCCCACCCGGCAACAGTCTCCCTGATGATTGATATACGACATTGTGTCTCATTATCATTCGTCTCGCACCACTGATTCAAGTTATAAGTTACTTGCGGAGATGGGATGTGCTCGAGTACTGGTTAATCCCAGGAAACAGTGGTTAGGTTAACTGATCGTCTGTTAGCCCTCGATAGCATAAAAATGACGCTAAATATTCAATCAATCAATCAATCAATTGTACTGCATGTATGAACAATTTCATTCAATAAATCGTGCCAGTGTGTATACTCGTACATATTTGATTGATATCAATAAACACTTATGTGTGGGTTTTGTTCTTGTAAGTGTGTCTCAATATAAATTGATACTTCAATATAATTTTCTGGTCATTGCGTATGCACCTTTTTAGCATATAAGTAGATATATTTGGTAGGCTGTCATGCCAATTGGACAACATCTTTTACTTAATGAATGGACACATCCTTATATATTTTTTTCTGTTCTGCGTGTATTTGCCTTTGTAATGGTGAATGGACAACCTACTGCTTTGTTATTAGTAAAAAGACACCTGCATGTATTAGGTTTTCGTGTCAAGCGTCTACGTCTGTGTTCCATATATTTCCTGGTCAATTCAGTATGTTTTTCTGGTCATTGTGTCTACGTATTTTAACTATAGGAATTGACCGCCTCGTGCATATTTGTGGTATATAAATTGATACGTCTATATAGTCGGAGTGTATACGTCCTAGGTCTATATCGAAATAACACTAAGTCTTGCATATAGTTATTTTTCCGGTCAAAGTATCTTAAGTTATGTACTACATGGACGAACATTTTCACGAAGGATTTCCGGTCAGAACATCTTCGGTTTTGTACTACATGAGCGGACATTTTCATTAAGGTTTCCCGGTCGGAGCATCTTCAGTTTCATACTATATGAACGGAGGCTTTCATGAACGTTTTCCGGTCAGAGCATCTTCGGTTTTTTGATACGTGAACGATTGAATATTGATTGAATATTTAGCGTCATTTTTATGCCATCGAGGGCTAACAGACGATCAGTTAACCTAACCACTGTTTCCGGGGATAAACCAGTACTCGAACACACCCCATATCCGCAAGTAACTGATAACTTTCCCACTTGAATCAGCGGTGAGAGACGAATGATAATGAGACACAATGTCGTATATCAATCATCACGGAGAATGTTGCCGGGCGGGGGATTCGAACTCACGACCCCTGGATTGATAGTCAGACGCGTAACCGACTGAGCTAATCGGGCTCGGCCGATACGTGAACGAACAGTTTCATGAAGGTTTTCCGGTCAGGGCGTCTTCGGTTTTGTACTACACGAACGAACATTTACATGAAGGTTTTTCAGTCGAAGCTTCTTCGGTGATGTACTACATAAACGAACATTTTCATGAAAGTTTTCCGATCAGAGTATCGTCGGTTATCTAAAACTTGAACGAACGGTTTCATGAAGAGCATCTTCTATTTTCTAATTTTTTGCTGGTCAGTGTTTTTTTATCAATTTGTCGGGTTTTTACTATATATAAATTGAACTTATTTATTTTTTACTTCGATACAAATCAAGCTCGAATTCTTCATGGGTCGAATGCGTACTAAGCATACGCGGAAAAGGCGTCTTGCTCAAGGACACCACATAGCCATTGGGGATCAAACCTACGACCCTCCGGTACTGGGTTCGATGCTCTACCACTTAACCATATACTCCACACTTTTGGTGTTTATAAACTGACATTAATGCCCAATGTCACATGCTAACTAAAACACGTTCACAAAATAACTACTTTTCATTATATTGACCCAATTATTAATGATTATCGTAATTTTAATAAATATATCAAGGGAAGTAAATCTGACAAAGCATTAATTTTTTCCTCCAATCAAATCGTCGCACTGTTGAAATCGAAAGAAGAACTTAAAAACTTCCGTTTATATAAACATTTTTACAGGTATAAGCATATGAACGGTCATGTTCTCCGAAACTTCGATTTGACAATGTAAGCTGAGAAATGGCTGAAAGCGTGAATCAGGTAGGTATATAATGGTTTTCTTTACAGTAAAATGATTTGAATTATTAATTAATATTTACTTTCGTTTTTAAACGGTATCTGGTTTCAATTTTGTATAAAATGTATGAAAATATGATTATGAGCACAATTTTTCACCTTTAAGACTATAAATTGATTCGTTGTTTAGATATATACAGACTCATTTTTATTATAATGACTAATTAATATAAAAATTCCCATGCTCTCTTTCCAAATTATCAGCCGGGCCCGATTAGCTCAGTCGGTTACGCATCTGACTATCAATCCAGGGGTCGTGAGTTGGAATCCCCGCCCGGCAACAGTCTCTGTGATGATTGATATACGACATTGTGTCTCATTATCATCCGTCTCTCACCACTGATTCAAGTGGGAAAGTTATCAGTTACTTGCGGATATGGGGTGTGCTCGAGTACTGGTTAATACCAGGAAACAGTGGTTAGGTTTAACTGATCGTTTGTAAGCCCTCGATGGCATAAAAATGACGCTAAATATTCAATCAATCAATCAATCCAAATAATAAACCGAAAATGAAATTCACTAAAAGCAGAAACTAACAATATTGTACCTACTTTTTCACCCGTGAGTAGTTATTTTGTCTAAATATATACATTATACACACACACACATACACTATATCAATATAAGACCAGGTGTTAAGGCTTGCGCAATATTACATATAACTCTATTTTTTCTGGTTGCATTAGGTTTCATTTGGTGTGTCATTGTGCAATTCAGTGTGTTTGTCTTTGTTACTATTCTCGTCTTGGATTATATACCAGTATGTTAAATGTGACATCAAACGCAGCATAATAAACTACACTACAATATTGTTGTTTTATAATAATTGTATTGGATTACCGGCATGTCATTACTAATGTGTTGTATTTCAAAATAATATACTATTACAAAATATTACTGCAACATGAAGTAAGATTGAAAGCATGTAAATGTGTGTTTTATGGATGTGTGAGAACGATAAGTATTAACGTTAAGTTTCATAATTATAATGACATAATGTTTTTTTATCTTTTTATATTTCTAACCGTTTATTAACTTTTTTATTTACTTTGCGCCCACGAACAATTTTGGTGAGTGTTTTTACCAAGATTATTCACTTTCTATATATAAATCTATACAAGATTAATATACTATTAACCATAACTATATTTATCAAACTTCAAATATTAACTTCACACATTTATAAAGCCTTTATATGACATATATATATATATCGGTATGCATATTCTGGCCTATATCGACAAATAATCTGATAATATGACACAGTCGCTATCAATATAGATTGTGTGTATAGTGCGTTTCTCGATATTTGTAAATAAACAACTGCTTATCATATGACAGTATTTGCTCTTTATAACACGTCGGGCTGTGTATGCGGATAAGGGTTTTATAAACGTGTATAAATAATAAAGATTTAGGTATATACGACTCATCTTGAAAATAAAGTTGTATTTAGCCAACCAGTTAAAATCCTATGATAAATTAAATTACGTACATAATATACTTTCATATTAACACGCTCTAGTCAGATTGTACGATATATTTTTGTCCTAACGAAATGTATAGCAGTTACAATAGTAGCGGGGCGGTTGTGTTATGGATATAAAGTTGGCCGCTCACTCCAGTGGTCGCGGGTTCGATCCTCAGCTCGACCCGATCCTTCTCATAAAACAACAATCAGTACTGGTTCTACACAGAAAGCGGACTCAAAAGAGATTTATATAAGCTCTGAGATTTCATCGCAATAGAGCTAAAATAAATTAGGATTAACTAATAGTACACTATGATATTAGACTTAAAAATCATTAAAACAATATCATCAAACTGATTAAATGCCTTGCAGTTAACTGTGCGATTAGCAATGTGGGCCGGCACACCAATACACCGTGGTGTCCTTGCGCTTGTACCATTTGACCATTGTTGTATATTCATATGCATTATAGATAACAAGTAGTAATTTATCAACTGGATAGTTGGATAGTTCCAAAATAGGGTTAATGGTGAATCTTTTTATATAGTGGATTGTTTCAAACTGGGGTCACTAGGGGTTTTCACATAGCGGCTGTTTGTATGTTAGTTGAACACCTTAACGTAACGGGAAGAAATAGAGGCAAACAGACCAATAGTAGGTGCATCACGTTAATAGTTTACGTTGCATGGTAACAATTCAGTGCTTAGGTTTTACTCATCCATATCAAGCGCTGTTTTTTTGCATATAAAACACAATTATATAGTTCTTTCAAGTTATTCAGAAGTGAGACTTTGTACAAGCTTGAAATAGCTATCTTCTCATAATGTTGTTATCTATCGCTGTGAAATGAATATATGTATGTAATATATTGATAAATATATGGTGTTTAAACCAAAATGAACTGTAAAGGTTGTGTGGGCGTATATGTTTGCCTTATATTTAACAAGAGAGGTTGGGGTAATAACCGTCCTTGCAAAGTTTCGATACAGTTTTTATATGGATCTGATTGTGCATGCTGTAAAAATGTTCCACCCCCACACCTCTCTCACTCTTCTTCACTATATTTTACTCTCTCTCTCTCTCTCTCTCTCTCTCTCTCTCTCTCTCTCATATCAAATAACACAAATATAAAGCAATTATTTTAACACGCCCTGTGTCTGTCTAATTTACAGATGCTTTCTACAGTACCAGTGGTGGCCACTGCATTCCAAGGACGACGTGTTGTGGCTGCCATAGACTTCGGTACAGCGTACTCCGGATATGCATTCTCTGTGAAGACTGATTTTGATAAGGACCCGTTATCGGTAGGTGATGAAACTTTCCTCTTTTGGTCCACTTTCATGGAAGAAGTTGTGTATTTTGTTTGATTTAAACCGATTGTGAAACAATTTCTTACAACTTATAAAAATCACGCTCAGATTTATCCATAATAAAACCGTCAGTACTCATACGCGAATAAACTATCTTGATCAAGGACAACAAAAATAGCAGTGGCGAAGGATCAACTCACAACACCCCAATCCTGGGTCCGATGCTCTACCACTTTACTTCGAGCTCGGCAGCTATACAGTGGTAGAGCGATTTTGTAAAATATGCACAAATTATTCAGGGGTCATTGCGCTATACACCATCTACTCATGAAAACATCTCGGTTTGCAAGAGCCTTGCAATATCAAAAGTTATTGACACATTTGACCAGCTTTTATCATCAAAAGTAAAATTTGTTAATAAAAAAAAGGTTATTAATCCCAAATAAGGATTTGTTCTTCCCAGATTTATTTCAATCTTGTCCTTCAAACCAGGTGCATATACCGGAATATTTCATATAAGTATATGTAAGCAAAGAGGCTTTTGTAAAACTCATTTTAAGTACCTGTGCAAATTAAAGGAAACAAAGTTAAAATCACTGTCCCTTAATGTATCCAATGTATGAATGACCATAGGCTGTTTTGATGTTACACGGCAACGCAAACCTGTTACGGTGAATGGAGCGTATTGCAGGGAACAATGGTTAATATCACCTCATAAGTAAATTTAGATGCTAGATGTTTTATTATTCTAATAAAATGAGTTATATTATCGATACTTCTTTGCATTAATATAATGAGAGATAATATCCCATTGTACCTATAAAAACTGATATTGATGATTTTAAACAAAATATATACAGTAACAAATAACATACTCCTCCCAGTTCTCGTTTATATCATTTTTTTTTTTAAAATCATAAAAAAAATTAAAACTTTCAATTTTAGATATTCACTCACAAATGGGTGAAAGGGTCCAACGTAGCAGGATCTTACAAGACATCAACGTCCATCTTGTTTGATAGCGAAGGTGAATTCCACTCCTTCGGATATGAAGCTGAGGAAACATACAACGACCTGGTGATAGAAGAACAACATTGGAACTGGTACTTCTTCCACAGGTTTAAGATGATGTTGTATAACCCACAGGTAATTATAAGTAGGACCCAGTTGTTCAAAAGCTCTGTTAGCTTAACCGTCTGTTAAGTTACATGTTCTACACTTTATGGTTTTATTGCAATTCAATTTTTTTTTAGAAACAAAAAATGGCATTTTTATGATTTTCAATAGAACATAAACCGAAAATGCTATAAATCTTGCTATGTTTGCGAGATGCCTATGTAAATTGTATCTTAATAAAGGGCGACAGTTGTTCGGTTACTAAGTATTATCAGATTATTCTGTTGTCCTTTAGTTTGTAATGAAAAGATATATAACTATACTTTGACAAGATTATATGTTTTGCTGCTTTCAAATTGTGTTACAATTCTATACATGTTATTGTTGTGCGGTTTGCAGCAGGGTTGCCACTGCAGGCCCATTACGTGGCAATAAACGGGCCACCGAACGGTAGCTAAAACAATAAACATGTATAAGGGTGATACTTATTATAATATTATAGTCTTCTTTTATGAAAATGAAATATACATACAGAGTAAATGACAATAACGTTTACCGCCTTGAATAATCAATAGATTGAACATGTTTATTGGTTGAATGTTTAGAGTCATTTTATGCTATCGAAGGCTTACAGACGATCAGTTAACAAAAACACTCTTCCCTAGGGTCCTGGAAGGTTTACGTGTACTCGAACACCCCATCTCAAGTAATTTGAAATCTGCGGTGAGAGACGAATGATAATTGTAATGAGACGCAATGTCACGAACTAATGACCCATTGATTGAAATTCTGGCGCGTTACCGACTGCGCTTACCGGGCCAGGCGAATTATCATTAGTAAACACTGTCATGGAATTGCAATTGTTACTTTGCAATTGTTATTTATTTCAGAAATTGAAAAGGGATACGCAATTAAGCGATTTCAATGGTAAATCTATGTCAGCAATGAAGGTTTTCAGCGAGTCGATTAAGTACTTGAAAGGGCACATGATACAAACATGCAAAGAGAAAAAGAACGTAGAAAATACTAATGACATTCATTGGGTTGTCACCGTTCCTGCTATCTGGCACGATTCATCAAAGCAGTTCATGAGGGAAGCTGCAACAAATGCAAGTATTATCCGTAGCAATATGATTGTGCTGTTTGTAGCTTTTACTCTTATGTTAACATACATTATTATATACAATTACAAAGGTAATAGCATGTTAAAGTGTACACAAAAATCCATATGTAAATCTTGAAATCTACGAATTTTTAACTTGTCACATTTTTACAAAACATTTACATAAGGAATGAAACGGCACATTTAATCAAATCGTTTCAACTGAGAGCAAATAATAAAACAAGATACTGGTGAATGAAAAACAAAAATAAATGAAACCGAAACGGAGATTGTTGTTTTCTGGAACACAAGTAGATAGGCGGTTGATGACTGTTGAGCCCGGACTCTCCAAGTAGCAAATGACACAAAGAACGTTGCCTATCTTTCAGGCTGGTATTGACACTGACAAACTGTCGCTGGCATTGGAACCGGAAGCTGCGTCATTGTATTGTTGTTACCTGCCTACGCAAAGGGTTGTCGGTGTCGGACATAATGATATTACCTGCTTCAGAAAAGGGGAGAGGTACTTGATTTTGGATGCAGGCGGTAAATAAGTTATTTAGTAATAATGAAAACGTTAAAACTATTTGTTATTTCAAACGAAGCAAGTAAAGCAAGTTATTTTAATTGTCTGATTTCTTTTTCTATGTTATCGTAATCAAGGTTGGAAATATGCATGACCGTTTGGTATATTGCATAGCTTTTGTTATCGTATCTTGTATATGCATGCATTTGGATAAAGAACATGTAAACTCAATATAGAAAAAACAACACATCTTATTTAAGATATGTCTTACATTTTGCTCAACCTGCTAAAAAAAACATATTTTGCGTCTACGAGAAAATAATAAATTACACATTTCTTAACTCACCATACATGCAATAACTATTCTAAAGACTTTTGTTCCATTTAAAAGGTGGTACCATCGATATTACGGTTCACGAAGTACTTGAAGACAACCTTCTGAGGGAGCTGAGTAAAGCAAATGGTGGAGAATGGGGAGGAACCAGCATCGATAAAGCCTACTTACAACTACTTCAGGACATCATTGGTCCCGATGTTTTGGAAATTATGCAGACTCGATATCGTGACGACTATTTCGAAATGTTCAAAGAATTCGAAATAAGGAAAAGAATGATAACGCACGAAATGACAGAAAAGGTAGTGGTTAGTCTTCCTCAGACTGTCCAAGACACATACGTAGAAATGAACAAAGTGAAAATAGAAACCAGCGACAAGATCGATGCGTCTTTGAAACAGAAGCTATCATTCAGTCAAGGCAAAGTTAAGATCGACGCAGATATATTCAAGAGCCTGTTCGCAAAAACATGTGATGAAATCACAAAGCACCTAAAGGGTGTTTTCGATGAAATAACACAGTTTCAGGTGGAAAAGATCCTTATGGTCGGCGGATTTAGTGAATCACCGATGCTTCAACACGCAGTTCAAACAGCATTTCCAAAAAAGCGTCTTATCATTCCTGAGGAAGCTGGACTTGCCGTGCTGAAGGGTGCCGTTATATTTGGCCATCGACCAAACATGGTTTCCTCACGTATTTGCAGACACACCTATGGGATACAGGCGTTCAAGCAATACGAGCCAGCTCTCGACCCACCCGCAAAACGAGTTGTTATGGGAGATTACGTATTGTGCAAAGATGCGTTTAGCAAACACGCCGAGATAGGACAAGAGTTCCAAATCGGTGAAACGTTTGGTCCACATGAATACGTCCCCTCGGAACCAGGCCAAAGAGAGCTTACTATATCTGTTTACAGCTCAAAAAGACACCATCCGGTGCATATTGATGAAAAAGAGAGTAACAAAATTGCAGAAATGAAAGTTGAACTTAGAGAAGATGGTGAAGATAAACCAGTGTCTGTACAGTTCGTTTTCGGAAACACGGAATTAGGTGTAGTGGCGAAGGAGAAAAGTACAGGCAGGAAAACCATGGCAAAGTTTGATTTTTTGGCCTAAAGATTTATTGAGACTCAGTATGTTCTATGATTTGAAAGTGGATATAACAATGTATTCTATAGTTGTATCAATGGTATATTCCAAACGATGAATTTATATAACCGGTACATAATCTTATTTACTTTTTTCTACGAGTTATAAAAGTTTAATTTCGTTTCAAATTGTAGACTTTTAAAAACAGTATAAAATTCCCACACGCTTAATGTGAAATATTATACATCAACATAATATTACGTGTTTGTGAAGTGTTGAGTCTGGTATTGTAAAAAGTGAGACAAATGTTGATAACTGACAGCTAAATATTTCCATTACCAACTGGAACATATTATTTAATTTCAAACGCTATTCTATAAGAATATACCTCTAAGTAATCAATTAACAAAGTCAATATTATGGCGATGTAATAAATTCCTTGTTTGTTCAGAAATATTTAAACAGTAAAACTTTTTAAGCTTAGGTAATAATTTTGTATAAACACGTTAGTATGTCTCATATATACTGTAGGGGATATAATTATCGCGAACTTTCATGCCAAAACCACGTCACGTTAATCAAATTACCCTTCTTCGCCATTGTAAGCAGTTGCATTTGTTAACATTTAAGGCATTTGCCTAAACACGCATATCTCTTACACGTGATTCATGTTTAACAATAATTTGGGGCACCAGCAACAGTATGTAGAATTTTTTTAATTTCTAATTACTAAACAATATCCATTTAAATACCCCGAAATAGGTTTGTGAACATCGGGGTGGTCCATCCGTTAACAAACCGTGCAAATATATATATGAGTTAAATATATATAATTATTACATTTATCTTAAAGGGGGCACACAAGAGTCTCAACAAATTATAAACCCTAGCTTGAGCTTATTTCTTTTATGAAACCATAAAACAAAAACAAAATAAACAAAAAATAAATTAAATTAGTTTAACGTTGCAAATGGTAGTATAATTTGTTTAAAGATTTTATGAGATATGTCTCTTATGAGTCTATGATGGTTGGTTTAATGTTGAACATTATTGAATATTAACTAAATATTTCGGTGTGTCCCTTTAACAGCAAAGGTATTATAGTGACAATACTTATGAAAATTTCATAACATTAGTTTGATTTTTTTGTGTGTTTAAATTTATTAAATACGTATTTTTTTATAGGAATGGTGTTTTAAGCACATTTTGTCTGTGTATTAATTTATGATGTATATTGAATGCCTGATGAAAAGACATTAAAAAAATTGCTGTAATTACTATTTTCTTAAAAATAACCTTGTGTTTTTTGTTTTCCTTTAGTATAATTAACTAAATTTTGAGAATCAGAAAACATAAAAAACATTCTACTTCATAAATTTAATAAAACATGTATATTCAGGTTTTGGTTTTATTTAATATTCGTGTAATATATTTTTCTCATTAGCGCACATTTTATAAAAAAAAGTAACATTATTAACTTGCAAACTAATAAATTATGTCAAAAATATAAACACAGAAAAATATATCAAAATATGTTTATGTTTATATTTATATATATATATATATATATATATATATATATATGTATTCAAGAAATAGATGTGAATTGTTTTGTAATTAATATCAATATAAAACATATTGGCAGCGTGACATTTTTTTTAAAACACTAAGAGAAAGTCATGTTAACAATTCTCTGAACGCTGTATATACCGATTTAGAAAATGATCCGCTGGTCTTTTTGTTCAAAATGTGTTGATCCAGGGGTTTAATTTTTAAAAAAAAGATAAAATAAATTATGTAGAAAATACAATGGAAGATATTGTTATGCTAGCTTATTTAATGAAAATTATATATTAAATTAGGTTTAGATTGTTAATGTGGTTTTATTTATTTATTTATTCTCTTTAATTCCTCCGGTTACAGAGATTTTATGGTACATGAACACAATGCAAACATATGTATAAGGTGACAAACAACAAATATGAAATCAAAAATACAAGAACATTAGCAAATTGTAGTAGGCAATAATGAATAGTTACACGTTCGCTCGCTTGCCAGTGGCCATACCCACCTGCACACGCATGCACAGAGACACACACGCAGACATAGACACACACACACTGACAGACACACACACACACACATACACATATATGAAAACAAAAATTCAGAAGACAGTAAACATTCGCATACAATGACATGTCATGACAACATGCACTGGCATCAGATGAATGTATATAGTAATCAAATAATTGTTTCAATCCAAAGCATACATTTTGCAATATATTGAAATGTGTCCAGGCAAAACCTTTCATGCACAGCAGTATTATCGAAGTCCTTTGATGCCTGCCCCAGCAAGCATCTCATCATATTTTCTTTGTCAATATTTATTAATTTGTGACCAATTCTGTTTCCGTAACTTAAAAACACATAATTTATGAAGTCCTGACGGATCAATTGCGTCAATGGGCACGTCGTTATTATATGTAAGTTTGCGTCGTGGTAAATATGTTCACAAAAATGGCACACACGCGCGATTTTCGGCTGAGTATCTGTCCATATTTTGCTTACAATAGCCGAATTTTTCAAGGAGTTCCTGTTCGAGGCACACGTCCATACAATAGCTGGTTCGATAACAGTTTGTAATGCCATGAACCGTTCAAATACACCTTCAGCGCCCATTCGTTCATACCATTGTTTATCTTCATACAACTGGATAGCATTTTTTACCGTTCTTTTCCAGCATGTTTTGTTTGGAAATATACCAGTTTTAATATAATCAATTATGAAATTTGTCAGGTTATACTTATTGAGAAGCTTTAGAATATCAGGTATAAAACCTCTTTGTTTATTATTAGATCTAGTAACAAACATTGACAGACGGCTGTTAAAGATGCGTTTTGATAGTATATCGTGTGGTAAGGTACATAGTTTTTGAAGAAATCCTAATTTTCTTTTATCAATCTCTGATAGTATAGAATACCAACCCAGCATACTCAGACACATCACTGTTCTAGTTCGTTTCTCAAAACCTTGAATGACCTTGGAACAAAATCGAAAAAATATTTCTAGTTTTTCAAAGTTTTTGACAGATAGGTTGGACCAAAGTTCTGAACCGTAGATTAGAGTTGGGATACATATTTTCTGAATGAGTGATGCTGATACTACTGGATTAACATCGTTTACGTTAAGACCGATAGGCATTATAGAGTAAAACGACGATGTGGCTTTAATCACTGCATTATCAGTCATGTCGTTCTGGTTTAGCTTGTCATTTAAGTGTATACCAACATGTTTTACATTAGTAACAACATTAACATGTTCCTGTCCCAGGTGGAATTCAGGGTACTGTTTGGCACGCGATCTGTCACCAAAGACTACGATGTTGCTTTTAATAGGGTTAATTATGTATCTCCATCGAGAAGAGTAAATATACACAATGTCTAACATCTGCTGCAAATTAAGAGGAGATATGCAGGAGAGTGTAAGATCGTCTGCAAGAGTGCAATTACCAGTTTTATTACTTAAAATGCACGTTCCCAAATTGCTGCTTTCTAACTCATTAAAGAGGCCATCTATAAAGAGATTGTAGATAAAAGTTGAGAGCGTTCCTTGTTTTATCATGAACCAATCCGACTTTATGCCATTTATGTAGATACAACTGTTCATGTTACTATGGGCATTTACAATTAGCCTCCATATCTTTCCCTGTATTCCAAATTTATGCAATTTATAAAATATTCCAGGTAACCACAGGGTGTCAAAGGCTTGTTTTGTGTCTAACAGGCATACATATACTTTGCTCCCTAATTCTATATTGTAGTGTATAGATTCCTGAAGGTTAAATGAGGCTGTAACTGACCTTCGATATTTTTGATAAGCATTTTGTTGTACATTTGGAAATGAGATAATTTTATGTGTTATCCAGCTAACTAACTTCGTATGTATAATCTTTTCAAACAGCTTATATATAACAGGTAGGAGCGTTATTGGTCTGTAGTTTTTTGTATCGGATCTGCTCTTCCCGTTATTTTTGAATATTGGGATTATAACACCGTTTTTACTGTTTTTTGGAAATTTTTCTTCAACAATGATTCGATTAAAAAGTGTCGCTAAGGCTTTGAATAGAGATTGTCCACCAAGTTTCAAATGCTCATTAAATATGTTATCAAAAGAAGCAGCCTTTCTATTTCTTAAACTTGATACTACTTTTTGTATATGCTCGCCCGTTATATCTGCTTCTAATATAGGATTGTCATTATATGCTACATTGTCCTGCGTTATTTTAGCAATTTTGTTTTCTATATCTTTTTTAAATTCCTCATCAAAATTATCTGATTCTAGAGGTGAGTATATATTTTGATAAAAATCAGAAAAGCAGTCGCATATCCCGTGAGGGTCTCGTACTATACCTATGTCCGTTTCTATTTGTGAGCAAGTTGGAGATCTTTTAAATATATGATAGCATATGCATTTAAGTGACATTATATTTGTTAAAATGTATCTTATCGTAGATATTTATTCTGGTCAGTGTCGCTTAACCTTTGAAATTCTTCCGAAATAGTATAGCATATTTAACACTATATCCAAGTTTATATCTTATCTAATTCTCATATATATCATTATAATACCAAGAGCCAAAATAATGGTTTAATAAAAATGTAACATATGTTGTTTTTCATCAGCTTTGTGCATAAAGTAACAATTAATTAATTCTTATTCATCATTTAGTTATGCTATTTTTAATTTGTATTTTTTGAGATGAATGGAAGTAAGGTTATTTGAAAATCAGATTTCGCGAGATTTTGCGTGATTTATCTTTATAATTATGTATCTATTTTACTACATGTACCTGTGATATGGTTTGAAAATATTTTATTTTATGCTTTTTGATGAATTATATAGCTATCACAGTAATTCATTTTTGGTATGTCCACTGTTTAAAATAGTATCATTTTAATTAGTAACTTAACATTTTTCAATTAAATGAATTTCTTTGAAATATCAACTACATTTCTCCATTGAACATTAGTGTGCTCAATCGTGATTGCTCCACTCCAGACACGTCACATTTAGGGCTTTATTTACCCTCGCGCATTGAACATTGACATTAGTGTGCTCAATCGTGATTGCTCCACTCCAGACACATCCCATTTAGGTGTTTATTTACCCCCGCGCTTTAAACTGGTCATTTTAGCGAGCACCGCTCAAGGCTAGGCTGTGGTACGGCCCAATCTCTCCCGATTAGCTCTGTTAAATAGCAATGTTGGAAAAGCCGCATTTGAGCACGTTGATTGGTCAGTTGTTTCAACTAAAAGTTTAATAAGTGTTCAATTGCCGTGAATTGTCGGACAGCCATATAATGCCCTACTTTTTCATTGATGGTTAATAACATTGTATCGGGAGATATCAGGTTCTGGGATAGACACACTCATGACAGAAAATGATAGTTCACTGGAACTATCAATAATATTCATTGAAACAATATATGAAATAACCAATGTTCCATTGGTTAAATTTAAACAATCACGTAAAAAAAATAATGTATTGCTTGATTTTATGTCTTTTCTTATTGCATGTAATGTTATCAGGTTTATATTTTGGTAGTTAGTTGAATAGAAAAATCAAACAATGGTTTGTGTGTATTATCAGAATACAAACATGTTGTGTATAATTCAATCCCTAAAATGACACAAATCAATCGTATCATTAGTTTTTATTACGTGAGTTATTGTTATAAAAAGTTACCCGTGTAGATGTTTTAAAACTAATGAAATATTCCTATATATATTTGATAATTAACAATATACACAGACCAGAAATAGAACTCTCTTGTAATACTGGCTCCCTAGTGTTGTATATCATATTTTGAAAACAAATGTCTTTAAATGAAAGTAAAACAAATGTTTATACATTTATTCGACAGCTAAGTATTTCCATGTTTAACTTGAACAGACTATTCAAAACGTTATACTTATTAGCATGTACCACTAGATAAGCACTAAGGTCACTATCACAAAATAAGTTTGTGTATTACCTGAATTTCACAACATGTTGTGTACAATACAAACTCTAAAGTGACACAAATTGTATCATTAGTTTTTATTACGTATCTTATTTGAAATTAAACTTTGTTAGTTATAGTTTTATTCCGCAAATTAAGTGAATCAACCATCAAACTAGTTTGAAATGATAGGATAGATCATATTAATCAAGGTAAATGAATAAAATATGGAACGTTATTAATTTCTATTTCATATAAGACCGTATATAGAACAAAAACTGGACCAAGCATTTCTTAATCTACATCGGCTTTTTTTACAAATAAGGTTGTGATGTATTGTCGACGAAATGAATATAATGGATAATTATTGGATAAGTAATACAGATAATACTTTTTGTAAATTACCTACAATTGCTTTTCATTATTCAGTATTATAATATGTTTACATGTACGCGGAATCATTCAGGTACTCGGATTCATATGTTCATTACACTACCTGTGACATGTTCATTACACTTCCTGTGATATGTTCATTATTACACTACCTGTGATATGTTCATTACACTACCTGTTATCTGTTCATTACACTACCTGTGATATGTTTTGAAAACATTTCATTTTATGCTTTGTGATGAATTGTATAGCTCTCTCGGTGATTCATTTTTGGTTCACTGTTTAAAATAGTAAATTTCACTGATTTTTAGTCATAAAATAAAATAACCATTGATGTTGTGTTTTTTAAGTATCAACTACATTTTGACTCTATTTAACATTAAAAATAGTATGCTAAATCATGATCACTCCACTCGTGACAATATCATTTCAGTTTACAGTCCACATACCATGTTTTCAGATTACACTCCACATACCATGATTTCAGATTTCACTCAACATATAATTTCAGTTTACACTCCACATACCAATTCAGTTTACAGGCCACATACCATTTCATATTACACTCCACATACCATTTCAGTTTACACGTCACATACCATTTCAGATTACACTCCACATACCATTTCAGTTTATACTCCACATACCGTTTCAGATAACATTCAACATACAATTTCAGTTAACACTCCACATACCATTTCAGTTTACAGGCCACATACCATTTCAGATTACACTCCACATATCATTTCAGTTTACACGTCACATACCATTTCAGATTACACTCCACATACCATTGCAGTTTACAGACCACACACCATTTCATACTACACTCCACATACCATTTCAGTTTACAGACCACATACTATTTTATATTACACTCCACATACCATTTCAGTTTATACGTCACATACCATTTCAGATTACACTCCACAAACCATTTCAGTTTAAACGTCACATACAATTTCAGTTTACACTCCACATACCATTTCAGTTTACAGGCCACATACCATTTTATATTACACTCCACATACCATTTCATTTTACACGTCACATACCATTTCAGTTTACACTCAACATACCATTTCAGATTACACTCCACATACCATTTCAGTTTACATTCCACATACCATTTCAGATTACACTCGACATACCATTTTATATTACACTCCATATACCATTTCAGTTTACACTCCATATACCATTTCGGTTTACACTCCATATACTATTTCGGATTACATTCCACATACATTTCAGATAACACTCCACATACCATTTCAGTTTACACGTCACATACCATTTTATATTACACTCCACATACCAGAATCAGCGGTGAGAGACGAATGATAATGAGACACAATGTCGTATATCAATCATCACGGAGACTGTTGCGGAAAAGGCGTCTTGCTCAAGGACACCACATAGCCATTGGGGATCAAACCTACGACCCTCCGGTACTGGGTTCGATGCTCTACCACTTGACCATAAACTCAACACTTTTGGTGTTTATAAACTGACATTAATGCCCAATGTCACATGCTAACTAAAACACGTTCACAAAATAACTACTTTTCATTATATTGACCCAATTAGTAATGATTATCGTAATTTTATTTATCAAGGGAAGTAAATCTGACAAAGCATTAATTTTTCCCTCTTATCAAATCGTCGCACTGTTGAAATCGAAAGAAGAAGTAAAAAACTTCTGTTTATATAAACATTTTTACAGGTTTAAGCATATGAACGGTCATGTTCTCCGAAACTTCGATTTGACGATGTAAGCTGAGAAATGGCTGAAAGCGTGAATCAGGTAGGTATATACTGGTTTTCTTTCCAGTAAAATGATTTAAATTATTAATTAATATTTACTTTCGTTTTTAAACGGTATCTGGTTTTAATTTTGTATAAAATGTATGAAAATATGATTATGAGCACAATATTTCACCTTAAAGACTATAAATTGATTCGTTGTTTAGATATATATAGACTCATTTTTATTATAATGACCAATTAATATAAAAATTCCAATGCTCTCTTTCCAAATTATCAGCCGGGCCCGATTAGCTCAGTCGGTTACGCATCTGACTTTCAATCCAGGGGTCGTGAGTTGGAATCCCCGCCCGGCAACAGTCTCTGTGATGATTGATATACGACATTGTGTCTCATTATCATTCGTCTCTCACCACTGATTCAAGTGGGAAAGTTATCAGTTACTTGCGGATATGGGGTGTGCTCGACTACTGGTTAATACCAGGAAACAGTGGTTAGGTTTAACTGATCGTTTGTAAGCCCTCGATGGCATAAAAATGACGCTAAATATTCAATCAATCAATCAATCCAAATAATAAACCGAAAATGAAATTCACTAAAAGCAGAAACTAACAATATTGTACCTAGTTTTTTACCCGTGAGTAGTTATTTTGTCTAAATAATATATACATTATACACACACACACATACACTATATCAATATAAGACCAGGTGTTAAGGCTTGCGCAATATTACATATAACTCTATTTTTTCTGGTTGCATTAGGTTTCATTTGGTGTGTCATTGTGCAATTCAGTGTGTTTGTCTTTGTTACTATTCTCGTCTTGGATTATATACCAGTATGTTAAATGTGACTTCAAACGCAGCATAATAAACTACACTACAATACTGTTGTTTTATAATAATTGTATTGGATTACCGGCATGTCATTACTAATGTGTTGTATTTCAAAATAGAATACTATTACAAAATATTACTGCAACATGAAGTAAGATTGAAAGCATGTAAATGTGTGTTTTATGGATGTGTGAGAACGATAAGTATTAACGTTAAGTTTCATAATTATAATGACATAATGTTTTTTTATCTTTTTATATTTCTATCCGTTTATTAACTTTTTTATTTACGAACAATTTTGGTGAGTGTTTTTACCAAGATTATTCACTTTCTATATATAAATCTATATAAGATTAATATACTATTAACCATAACTATATTTATCAAACTTCAAATATTAACTTCACACATTTATAAAGCCTTTATATATAGTAGGTGCATCACGTTAATAGTTTACGTTGCATGGTAACAATTCAGTGCTTAGGTTTTACTCATCCATATCAAGCGCTGCTTTTTGCATATAAAACACAATATTATATTTAACCAAAATGAACTGTAAAGGTTGTGTGGGCGTATATGTTTGCCTTATATTTAACAAGAGAGGTTGAGGTAATAACCATCCTTGCCAAGTTTCGACACAGTTTCTATATGGATCTGATTGTGCATGCTGTAAAAATGCTCCACCCCGACACCTCTCTCACTCTTCTTCACTATATTTTACTCTCTCTCTCTCTCTCTCTCTCTCTCTCTCTCTCTCTCTCTCATATCAGATAACACAAATATAAAGCAATTATTTTAACACGCCCTGTGTCTGTCTAATTTACAGATGCTTTCTACAGTACCAGTGGTGGCCACTGCATTCCAAGGACGACGTGTTGTGGCTGCCATAGACTTCGGTACAGCGTACTCCGGATATGCATTCTCTGTGAAGACTGATTTTGATAAAGACCCGTTATCGGTAGGTGATGCAACTTTCCTCTTTTGGTCCACTTTCATGGAAGAAGTTGTGTATTTTGTTTGATTTAAACCGATTGTGAAACAATTTCTTACAACTTATAAAAATCACGCTCAGATTTATCCATAATAAAACCGTCAGTACTCATACGCGAATAAACTATCTTGATCAAGGACAACAAAAATAGCAGTGGCGAAGGATCAACTCACAACACCCCAATCCTGGGTCCGATGCTCTACCACTTTACTTCGAGCTCGGCAGCTATACAGTGGTAGAGCGATTTTGTAAAATATGCACAAATTATTCAGGGGTCATTGCGCTATACACCATCTACTCATGAAAACATCTCGGTTTGCAAGAGCCTTGCAATATCAAAAGTTATTGACACATTTGACCAGCTTTTATTATCAAAAGTAAAATTTGTTAATAAAAAAAAGGTTATTAATCCCAAATAAGGATTTGTTCTTCCCAGATTTATTTCAATCTGGTCCTTCAAACCAGGTGCATATACCGGAATATTTCATATAAGTATATGTAAGCAAAGAGGCTTTTGTTAAACTCATTTGAAGTATCTGTGCAAATTGAAGGAAACAAAGTTAAAATCACTGTCCCTTAATGTGTCCAATGTATGAATGACCATAGGCTGTTTTGATGTTACACGGCAACGCAAATCTGTTACGGTGAATGGAGCGTATTGCAGGGAACAATGGTTAATATCACCTCATAAGTAAATTTAGATACTAGATGTTTTATTATTCTAATAAAATGAGTTATATTATCGATACTTCTTTGCATTAATATAATGAGAGATAATATCCCATTTTACCTATAAAAACTGATATTGATGATTTTAAACAAAATATATACAGTCACAAATAACATACTCCTCCCAGTTCTCGTTTATATCAATTTTTTTTTTTTTAAAATCATAAAAAAAAATAAAACTTTCAATTTTAGATATTCACTCACAAATGGGTGAAAGGATCCAACGTAGCAGGATCTTACAAGACATCAACGTCCATCTTGTTTGATAGCGAAGGTGAATTCCACTCCTTCGGATATGAAGCTGAGGAAACATACAACGACCTGGCGATAGAAGGACAACAATGGAACTGGTACTTCTTCCACAGGTTTAAGATGATGTTGTATAACCCACAGGTACTTATTGTTGAACAATTCTCGCTTGTTATAATTACTTTTGTGGCAAGTTACTATAAGAAGGACCCAGTTGTTCAAAAGCTCTGTTAGCTTAACCGTCTGTTAAGTTACATGTTCTACACTTTATGGTTTTATTGCAATTCAAATGTTTTTTTAGAAACAAAAAATGGCATTTTTATGATTTTCAATAGAACATAAACCGAAAATGCTATAAATCTTGCTATGTTTACGAGATGCCTATGTAAATTGTATTTTAATATAGGGCGACAGCTGTTCGCTTACTAAGTATTATCAGATTATTCTGTTGTCCTATAGTTTGTATTGAAAAGATATATAACTATACTTTGACAAGATTATATGTTTTGTTGCTTTCAAATTGTGTTACAATTCTATACATGTTATTGTTGTGCGGTTTGCAGCAGGATTGCCACTGCAGACCTATTACGTGGCAATAAACGGGCCACCGAACGGTAGCTAAAACAATATACATGTATAAGGGTGATACTTATTATAATATTATATTCTTTTTTTATGAAAATGAAATATACATACAGAGTAAATGACAATAACGTTTACCGCCTTGAATAATCAGTAGATTGAACATGCTAATTGGTTGAATGTTTAGAGTCATTTTATGCTATCGAAGGCTTACAGACGATCAGTTAACAAAAACACTCTTCCCTAGGGTCCTGGAAGGTTTACGTGTACTCGAACGCCCCATCTCAAGTAATTTGAAATCTGCGGTGAGAGACGAATGATAATTGGAATGAGACGCAATGTCACGAACTAATGACCCATTGATTGAAATTCTGGCGCGTTACCGACTGCGCTTACCGGGCCAGGCGAATTATCATTAGTAAACACTGTCATGCAATTGCAATTGTTACCATTTTACATCAAGACGAATGGAAAACTCTTACTAAATATTTATTTCAGAATTTGAAAAGGGATACGCAATTAAGCGATTTCAATGGTAAATCTATGTCAGCAATAAAGGTTTTCAGCGAGTCGATTAAGTACTTGAAAGGGCACATGATAGAAACATGCAAAGAGAAAAAGAACGTAGAAAATACTAACGACATTCATTGGGTTGTCACCGTTCCTGCTATCTGGCACGATTCATCAAAGCAGTTCATGAGGGAAGCTGCAACAAATGCAAGTATTATCCGAATCAATATGATTGTGCTGTTTGTAGCTTTTACTCTTATGTTAACATACATTATTATATACAATTACAAAGGTAATAGCATGTTAAAGTGTACACAAAAATCCATATGTAAATCTTGAAATCTAAACCTTTTTAACTCGTCATTTTTTTTTTTACAAAACTTTTTTACATAAGGAATAACACGGCATATTTAAGCAAATCGTTTCAACTGAGAGCAAGTGATAAGACAAGATACTGGTGAATGATAAACAAAAATAAATGAAACCGAAACGGACATTGTTATTTTCTGGAACACTAGTAGTTAGGCTATTTCACTTTAAATTTGAAATGCAGTATATTTTAATAGCATTTTAACAAAAACATCTAAATTTGGATAAAATGCGAAAAGACAATTGACCAATAAGCTTGCATCACCCTCAATTTATACAGATATAACACTTTTTTCTGAATTTATTTATAACGTCAAGGTTTATAATTACTAAATCACAATCCGGCATTATATTTATGTGTTATAACTTATATATATAATATAATTTTGAGTGACTTATAGGCCCACTTGAACATGTATACTGGTCAGAACAGCTAACCCGCCACTTTTGTATTTCCTATACCTTCGTCACAACATATACTGAACGAAACAGCTAACTCGCCACTTTTGTATTTCCTATACCTTCGTCACAACATATACTGAACGGAACAGCTAACCCGCCACTTTTGTATTTCCTATACCTTCGTCAGAACACATACTAAACAGAGCAGCTAACCCGCTACTTTTGTATTTCCTATACTTTCGTCACAACATATACTGAACGAAACAGCTAATCCGCCATTTCTGTATTTCCTATACCTTCGTCACAACATATACTGAACGAAACAGCTAACCCGCCATTTCTGTATTTCCTATACCTTCGTCACAACACATATTGAACGAAACAGCTAACCCGCCATTTTTGTATTTCCTATACCTTCGTCACAACACATATTGAACGAAACAGCTAACCCGCTACTTTTGTATTTCTTATACCTTCGTCACAACACATATTAAACGAAACAGCTAACCCGCCATTTTTGTATTTCCTATACCTTCGTCACAACATATACTGAACGGAACAGCTTACCCGCCATTTTTGTATTTCCTATACCTTCGTCACAACATATACTGAACGGAACAGCTATCCCGCTACTTTTGTATTTCCTATACCTTCGTCACAACATATACTGAACGGAACAGCTAACCCGCCACTTTTGTATTTCCTATACCTTCGTCACAACATATACTGAACGGAACAGCTAGCCCGCCATTTTTGTATTTCCTATACCTTCGTCACAACATATACTGAACGGAACAGCTAACCCGCCACTTCTGTATTTCCTATACCTTCGTCACAACATATATTGAACGGAACAGCTAACCCGTTACTTTTGTATTTCCTATACCTTCGTCACAACATATACTGAACGGAACAGCTAGCCCACCATTTTTGAATTTCCTATACCTTTGTCACAACATATACTGAACGGAACAGCTAACCCGCCACTTCTGTATTTCCTATACCTTTGTCACAACATATACCGAACGGAACAGCTCACCCGCCATTTTTGTATTTCCTATACCTTCGTCACAACATATACTGAACGGAACAGCTAGCCCGCCATTTTTGTATGTCCTATACCTTCGTCACAACATATACTGAACGGAACAGCTAGCCCGCCATTTTTGTATTTCCTTTACCTTCGTCACAATATATACTGAACGAAAACAGCTAACCCGTTACTTTTGTATTTCCCATATCTTCGTCACAACATATACTGAACGTAAAAGCTAACCCACCACTTTTGTATTTCCTATACCTTCGTCACAACATATACTGAACGGAACAGCTAGCCCGCCATTTTTGTATTTCCTATACCTTCGTCACAACATATACTGAACGGAACAGCTAACCCGCTACTTTTGTATTTCCTATACCTTCGTCACAACATATACTGAACGGAACAGCTAACCCACCACTTTTGTATTTCCTATACCTTCGTCACAACATATACTGAACGGAACAGCTTACCCGCCATTTTTGTATTTCCTATACCTTCGTCACAACATATACTGAACGGAACAGAAAACCCGCCACTTCTGTATTTCCTATACCTTCGTCACAACATATACCGAACGGAACAGCTTACCCGCCATTTTTGTATTTCCTATACCTTCGTCACAATATAAACTGAACGGAACAGCTAGCCCGCCACTTTTGTATTTCCTTTATCTTCGTCACAACATATACTGAACGGAACAGCTAACCCGCCACTTTTGTATTTCCTATATCTTCGTCACAACATATACTGAACGGAACAGCTTACCCGCGACTTTTGTATTTCCTTTATCTTCGTCACAACATATACTGAATGGAACAGCTACCCCGCCACTTTTGTATTTCCTATATCTTCGTCACAACATTTACTGAACGGAACAGCTTACCCGCCACTTCTGTATTTCCTATATCTTCATTACAATGTATACCGAACGAAACAGCTAACCCGCCACTTCTATATTTCCAATATATTCGTCAATATATTGAGTAGGGTTATTCATTAAAAATTGTATACGAGTAATGCGGCTTCAACTGACAATTATCATAGCCATAATACTGAAGTCCAAATTTAAAGGAAATTGCTTAAAACTTGATACTTTTTGAGAAAATACATAAAAGTTAAGGTACACAAAATGTTAGGTTGCAGGTTAGCTGTTCTGTTTAGTATACTTGTTTTTCCTGTCTCTACTGTAATGTGTACATAATTGTAATGTATTGCTCTATGTATCGGCTGTACTTCTATAATTGTTACAGGCACGTCTAATAATAATACTATCTAAATAACACATTATGATATCATACACTTTTTTGAAAGTAATGTAAATGTCATATTTTCAATGTAGCCTTTTACAACAGCATTACAAACAGTGCAATATTACATCAACGAATATTACTACAACAACTGGCGGGCCCGATTAACTCAGTCGGTTACACGTCTGACTATCAATCCAGAGATCGTGAGTTCGAATCCCCAGTCTTCGTGATGATTGATAGACGACATTGTGTCTCATTATCATTCGTATCTCACTACTGATTCAGGTGGGAAAGTTATCAGTTACTTGCGGAGATGGGGTGTGCTCGAGTACTGGTTAATCCCAGGAAACAGTGGTTAGGTTTAACTGATCGTCTGTTAGCCCTCGATGGCATCAACGTGACTCTAAATGTTCAATCAATCAATATTCAATAAGTGTAACTGCAGTTGTGACAAACACTCAATAAGTAATGCATTCATCTTATGTGGCATTTATGCATACATGTATGTAACTATGTTTATTCTATGTTATACAAACAGCAACAAATATCATTTGTCTAGCGATTGGAAACGTTAATATGTTTGACAGCTCTCCAAATAGGAGGAAATATAATAATCTAATCAAAATAATTTGGAATAAGTGATACATGTAACATGCAAAACCAAGACGAAAGTTTGCGATTAACACCGGTTGATGACTGTGGAGCGCAGACTCTCCAAGTGGCAAATGACACAAAGAACGTTGCCTATCTTTCAGGCTGGTATTGACACTGACAAACTGTCGCTGGCACTGGAACCGGAAGCTGCGTCATTGTATTGTTGTTACCTGCCTACGCAAAGGGTTGTCGGTGTCGAACATAATGATATTACCTGCTTCAGAAAAGGCGAGAGGTACTTGATTTTGGATGCAGGAGGTAAATAAGTTATATAGTAATAATGGAAACGTTAAAACTATTTGTTATTAAATATGAAGCAAGTAAAGCAAGTTATTTTAATTGTCGGATTTCTTTTTCTATGTTATCGTAATCAAAGGTGGCAATATGTATGACCGTTTGGTATATTGCATAGCTTTTGTTATCGTATCTTGTATTTGCATGCATTTGGATAAAGAACATGTAAACACAATATAAAAAAACAACACATCTTATTTAAGATATTTCTTACATTTTGCTCAATCTGCCAGAAAAAAACTTTGCGTCTACGAAATAAATGAATTACACATTTCTTAACTCACCATACATGCAATAACTATTCTAAAGACTTTTGTTCCATTTTAAAGGTGGTACCATCGATATAACGGTTCACGAAGTACTTAAAGACAACCTTCTGAGGGAGCTGAGTAAAGCAAATGGTGGAGAATGGGGAGGAACCAGCATCGATAAAGCCTACTTACAACTACTACAGGACATTATTGGTCCCGATGTTTTGGAAATTATGCAGACTCGATATCGTGACGACTATTTCGGAATGTTCAAAGAATTTGAAATAAGGAAAAGAATGATAACACACGAAATGACAGAAAAGGTAGTGGTTAGTCTTCCTCAGACTGTCCAAGACACATACGTAGAAATGAATAAAGTGAAAATAGAAGAAAGCGACAAGATCGATGCGTCTTTGCGACAGAAGCTTTCATTCAGTCCAGGCAAAGTTAAGATCGACGCAGATATATTTAAGAGCCTGTTTGCAAAAACATGTGATGAAATCACAAAACACCTAAAAGGTGTATTTGATGAAATAACACAGTTTCAGGTGGAAAAGATCCTTATGGTTGGCGGATTTAGTGAATCACCGATGCTTCAACACGCAGTTCAAACAGCATTTCCAAAAAAGCGTCTTATCATTCCTGAGGAAGCTGGACTTGCCGTGCTGAAGGGTGCCGTTATATTTGGCCATCGACCAAACATGGTTTCCTCACGTATTTGCAGACACACCTATGGGATACAGGCGTTCAAGCAATACGAGCCAGCTCTCGACCCACCCGCAAAACGAGTTGTTATGGGAGATTACGTATTGTGCAAAGATGCGTTTAGCAAACACGCCGAGATAGGACAAGAGTTCCAAGTCGGTGAAACGTTTGGTCCACATGAATACGTCCCCTCGGAACCAGGCCAAAGAGAGCTTACTATATCTGTTTACAGCTCAAAAAGACACCATCCGGTGCATATTGATGAAAAAGAGAGTAACAAAATTGCAGAAATGAAAGTTGAACTTAGAGAAGATAGTAAAGATAAACCAGTGTCTGTACAGTTCGTTTTCGGAAACACGGAATTAGGTGTAGTGGCGAAGGAGAAAAGTACAGGCAGGAAAACCATGGCAAAGTTTGATTTTTTGGCCTAAAGATTGATTGAGACTCAGTATGTTCTATGATTTGAAAGTGGATATAACAATGTATTCTATAGTTGTATCAATGGTATATTCCAAACGATGAATTTATATAACCGATACATAATCTTATTTACTTTTTTCTACGAGTTATAAAAGTTTAAATTCGTTTCAAATTGTAGACTTTTAAAAACAGTATAAAATTCCCACACGCTTAATGTGAAATATTATACATCAACATAATATTACGTGTTTGTGAAGTGTTGAGTCTGGTATTGTAAAAAGTGAGACAAATGTTGATAACTGACATCTAAATATTTCCATTACCAACTGGAACATATTATTTAATTTCAAACGCTATTCTATAAGAATATACCTCTAAGTAATCAATTAACAAAGTCAATATTATGGCGATGTAATAAATTCCTTGTTTGTTCAGAAATATTTAAACAGTAAAACTTTTAAGCTTAGGTAATAATTTTGTATAAACACGTTAGTATGTCTCATATATACTGTAGGGGATATAATTATCGCGAACTTTCATGCCAAAACCACGTCACGTTAATCAAATTACCCTTCTTCGCCATTGTAAGCAGTTGCATTTGTTAACATTTAAGGCATTTGCCTAAACACGCATATCTCTTACACGTGATTCATTTTTAACAATGATTTGGGGCACCAGCAACAGTATGTAGAATTTTTTTAATTTCTAATTACTAAACAATATCCATTTAAATACCCCGAAATAGGTTTGTGAACATCGGGGTGGTCCATCCGTTAACAAACCGTGCAAATATATATATGAGTTAAATATATATAATTATTATATTTATCTAAAAGGGGACACGCAAGAGTCTCAACAAATTATAAACCCTAGCTTGAGCTTATTTCTTTTATGAAACCATAAAACAAAAACAAAATAAACAAAAAATAAATTAAATTAGTTTAACGTTGCAAATGGTAGTATATTTTGTTTAAAGATTTGATGAAATATGTCTCTTATGAGTCTATGATGGTTGGTTTAATGTTGAACATTATTGAATATTAACTAAATATTTCGGTGTGTCCCTTTAACAGCAAAGGTATTATAGTGACAATACTTATGAAAATTTCATAACATTAGTTTGATTTTTTTGTGTGTTTAAATTTATTAAACAGGTATTTTTTAAAGGAATGGTGTTTTAAGCACATTTTGTCTGTGTATTAATTTATGATGTATATTGAATGCCTGATGAAAAGACATTAAAAAAATTGCTGTAATTACTATTTTCTTAAAAATAACCTTGTGTTTTTTGTTTTCCTTTAGTATAATTAACTAAATTTTGAGAATCAGAAAACATAAAAAAACATTCTACTTCATAAATTTAATAAAACATGTATATTCAGGTTTTGGTTTTATTTAATATTCGTGTAATATATTTTTCTCATTAGCGCACATTTTATAAAAAAAGTAACATTATTAACTTGCAAACTAATAAATTATGTCAAAAATATAAACACAGAAAAAATATATCAAAATATGTGTATGTTTATATATATATATATATATATATATATATATATGTGAATTGTTTTATAATTAATATCAATATAAAACATATTGGCAACGTGAAATTGTTTTTTAAAACACTAAGAGAAAGTCATGTAAATAATTCTCTGAACGTTGTATATACCGATTTAGAAAATGATCCGCTGGTCTTTTTGTTCAAAACGTGTTGATCCAAGGGTTTAATTTTTAAAAAAAAGATAAAATAAATTATGTAGAAAATACAATGGAAGATATTGTTATGCTAGCTTATTTAATGAAAATTATATATTAAATCAGGTTTAGATTGTTAATGTGGTTAATTGATAAATATATGATAGCATATGTATTTAAGTGACATTATATTTGTTAAAATGTATCTTATCGTAGATATTAATTCTGGTCAGTGTCGCTTAACCTTTGAAATTCTTCCGAAATAGTATAGCATATTTAACACTATATCCAAGTTTATATCTTATCTAATTCTCATATATATCATGATAATACCAATAGCCAAAATAATGGTTTAATAAAAATGTAACTTATGTTGTTTTGTCATCAGCTTTGTGCATAAAGTAACAATTAATTAATTTTTATTCATCATTTAGTTATGCTATTTTTAATTTGTATTTTTGAGATGAATGGAAGTAAGGTTATTTGAAAATCAGATTTAGCGAGATTTTGCGTGATTTATCTTGATAATTATGTATCTATTTTACTACATGTACCTGTGATATGGTTTGAAAATATTTTATTTTATGCTTTTTGATGAATAATATAGCTACCACAGTAATTCATTTTTGGTATGTCCACTGTTTAAAACAGTATCATTTTAATTAGTAACTTAACATTTTTCAATTAAATGAATTTCTTTGAAATATCAACTACATTTCTCCATTGAACATTAGTGTGCTCAATCGTGATTGCTCCACTCCAGACACGTCACATTTAGGTCTTTATTTACCCTCGCGCATTGAACTTTGACATTAGTGTGCTCAATCGTGATTGCTCCACTCCAGACACGTCCCATTTAGGTGTTTATTTACCCCCGCGCTTTAAACTAGTCATTTTAGCGAGCACCGCTCAAGGCTAGGCTGTGGTAAGGCCCAATCTCTCCCGATTAGCTCTGTTAAACAGCAATGTTGGAAAAGCCGCATTTGAGCACGTTGATTGGTCAGTTGTTTCAACTAAAAGTTTAATAAGTGTTCAACTGCCGTGAATTGTCGGACAGCCATATAATGCCATACTTTTTCATTGATGGTTCATATACTTGTATCGGGAGATATCAGGTTCTGGGATAGACACACTCATGACAGAAATTGATAGTTCACTTGAACTATCAATTATATTCATTGGAACAATATATGAAATAACCAATATTCCATTGGTTAAATTAAAACAATCACGTAAAAAAATTAATGTATTGCTTGATTTTATGTCTTTACTTATTGCATGTAATGTTATCAGGTTTATATTTTGGTAGTTAGTTGAATAGACAAATCAAACAATGGTTTGTGTGTATTATCAGAATACCAAACATGTTGTGTATAATTCAATCCCTAAAATGTCACAAATCAATCGTATCATTAGTTTTTATTACGTGAGTTATTGTTATAAAAAGTTTCCCGTGTAGATGTTTTAAAACAATGAAATATTCATATATATATATTTAATAATTAACAATATACACAGACCAGAAATAGAACTCTCTTGTAATACTGGCTCCCTAGTGTTGTATATCATATTTTGAAAACAAACGTCTTTGAATGAAAGTAAAACAAATGTTTATACGTTTATTCGACAGCTAAGTATTTCCATGTTTAACTTGAACAGACTATTCAAAACGTTATACTTATTAGCATGTACCACTAGATAAACATTAAGGTCACTATCACAAAATAAGTTTGTGTATTACCTGAATTTCAAAACATGTTGTGTACATTACATACTCTAAAGTGACACAAATTGTATCATTAGTATTTATTACGAAATCTTATTTGAAATTAAACTTTGTTAGTTATAGTTTTATTCCGCAAATTAAGTGAATCAACCATCAAACTAGTTTGAAATGATAGGATAGATCATATTAATCAAGGTAAATGAATAAAATATGGAACGTTATTAATTTCTATTTCATATAAGACCGTATATAGAACAAAAACTGGACCAAGCATTTCTTAATCTACATCGGCATTTTTTACAAATAAGGTTGTGATGTATTGTCGACGAAATAAATATAATGGATAATTATTGGATAAGTAATACAGATGATACTTTTTGTAAATTACCTACAATTGCTTTTCATTATTCAATATCATAATATGTTTGCACGTACGCGGAATCATTCAGGTACTCGGATTCATATATTCATTACACTACCTGTGATATGTTCATTGCACTACCTGTGATATGTTCATTACACTACCTGTGATATGTTCATTACCATTTCAGTTTACACTCCATATACCATTTCAGATTACACTCCACATATCATTTCAGATTACACTCCACATACAATTTCAGTTTACAGGCCACATACCATTTCAGATTACACTCCACATACCATTTCTGTTTACACGCCACATACCATTTCAGATTACACTCCACATACCATTTCAGTTTACATTCCAAATACCATTTCAGATTACACGACACATACTATTTCAGATTACACCCCACATACCATTTCAGATTACACTCCACATACCATTTCAGATTACACCTCACATACCATTTCAGTTTACAGGCCACATACCATTTCAGATTACACTCCACATACCATTTCAGTTTACACGCCACATACCATTTCAGACACTCCACATACCATTACAGTTTACACTCCACATACCATTCCAGTTAACACGACACATACCATTTCATATTACACCCACATACCTTTCCAGTTTACACTCCACATACAATTTTATATTACACTCCACATACCATTTCAGTTTACACTAGACATACCATTTCAGTTAACATTTCATGACAGAAAATGATACTTACAACATCAACAACAACAACAACAACAACAAATACATGTTTTGATAGACGGAGCAAAGACCTGTTTAAATTTCTTACAACAATACTTCATTGAAATTATCAATAACACTCATACATATATGAAATAATCAATGTTCAATTGATTAAATTAAAACAATCACGTAAAAGTTGCATATAATACTTGATTTTGTTCTTATTGTATAAACTGTAACACGTCATTGAGTGTTAACAGGTTTATCTTTTTGTAGTAAGTCAAACAGAAATATATACAAATGTGTTTTCAAAATATCATTTTGTTTGCAATTCAAACTCTAAACTGACACAAATCGTATCAATACACATATCACATATGTGTCTGCTGGATAAACTGAAATTATGTGTATATACATATTCATGTGTTTTTCTGTTGTGACTGGACATACATGTTAATTCATGGAAATACTATGCCGGTTAGATTATGAAAGAAAGACATTGGATCATGGGTAATTTGAGTATATACAAATCATTGAATAATACATATAATTATATAAGGAAGGATGTCACAATCGATCTGGCATTAAACTAGTTTTGATGTTTTGTATGGCACTGACATTAGTATGAATAATTTTATATTAATATATATGTTGATTGTTAATTATAGATGAAAATAAAGTGATACTAACATATAATTAAAGAACGAGTTCTTTGTCCAGATTTTTGACCAACTTTGATCCACATTTTAATATTCAGTTATCTGCTGATAGCAATGACTATATTTTAATTCGGCATTAAAAATATATGGTATACCGTTGTAAGTAGAAAGCACCCCTCAACTACTGATATAAGAACATACTTAAAAAGTTATCAGTAAATAATACACCTGGATGTATTGTTTCCGAGAAGTTAAACCACGACACAAATTGGTAAACGCATTATATAGTGCTATGAATTACGGAACAGGCAGGTAGTTCATTAGCCTAAGGGTATATATTAGCCTAAGGGTATATATTAGCCTAAGGGTATAACATACCTGAATCGGAAGATATCAGGCACTGAGTTAGACTAATGCAAACTAATAGTTCCTGTGATACTACCCTGTGTACGGAATGTCCATCAGACATCCCAAGTCCAATAAACACTCTCAATCTGGATAGCATTCTAAATTTTAAGAATAAAGATGTCAGCTGAATTAAAACCACGACCTCATAGCGGAAACGTGAGTTGAAATTTATTGCATTCGGGCGGTTAGCTATTAATATATTAAAGTCATATTTACCTGTGACCAGTAAGTCCAACAAGGGTCGTAACTGTTCACACCAGTTAACAAGACTACTGAATAGAAGGTTTTAAATGCATATAGATGTGAGCAAATGTATTAAGGTTAAAACATTTCAATTATCAATGGTTTTTACTGTGGGTTTATACAATGCACACATGTGTGTTCTATCGTATTTTTAAAAGGAAAAGTCTGACTGACTAGGGTCAATTTTAACACTGTCTCGTCTAATGATGTGACGACTGACTGAATGTATGTAGGACTCACACCGCTATCATCTTCCTTGAATACTTCGGATGATGGAGGTAAAAATAAAACTTTATTTCTCTTTTTCTTCATTTTTAGGACTTAGTATCGAAGTGATATATTTTCCTAGCATTTGTTAAATGGTCAGTATTGTAGAAATCATCACTGAAAATTTGATGCTGTCATTTTAGATTTGTTGGTTCGAATCGTATCATGGGCGAATAGTTTACATAAAATTACTCTGGAAGAAATTGATCACAAAGTCATTGAATTAAAAACCACATAGTCAAGGCATGATTAGTTTTCTTTTTTTATAATTGCAAATCTTGAACCAGTGAAGAATTTGAGTGCAGACACGTGCTGTAGATTTTGTATTTTCACTGTGTTTTGAACATAAATAATACATCGGAGCTCTATTGGAAATATAATAGTGATATGAGATGTGCACACACAAAAACGGTTAAACCTCCACAGTGGCTTAATTTGCTACTGACGGTCCAAGACGGTAACGTCTGCTGCGACTTTCTCTGTATGACTTATATAACTTATTATGATTACTTATCATATGAATAATGTCGTAGTTGCTATTTGGTTAATTTCAACCTACACATAAAAAAAGGTTAACCTAAACTTTCGTTAGTGAAACAATGGCAATAGCTGTGTGCAGAAACCTAGTGCACAAGTTATGAAACTTGTGCATTTAATATCTGGGCCTCAGAATGAACATATGCTAAAGCTTCATCCAATTTTCCCATAGTAGATTCTTGCAATTAGTCTATATGAAAATAAGTTTGTCAAAATTAATATAAGAGTTAACTGGTTTACTGGTTTCTGTATGTCATATTATAGAAAGAAAATGAGTCAAATGTCACTCATATTCCCCTAGTGTTTATTTAGACTCCAGTTTACATACACAAATTTAGCAAGAAAGTAAACCTTGTCATGGTTCGTTACTTTTATATAAAATGAAATTTCAATTGTAAGAAATTCAACATATATATCTTGTACTCAGATTTTCAAATACTTTGTGAAATAAATTAGCTACGAAACGGATGCATGAACACAATTCTATGAATTTTTTTGTTTGAAGGCGTATTTTGAAATATTTGTAATATTTCCGTATTCACAAGATACAAGATGGAAAGAAAGTGTGTTGTGATGGAAGGCCCCCGATCCATAATGTGATATATGTATATACTCACTTAGAATAAAAATAGACAAAATATTGTAAATTGCTCATTGGTCGTTGCTTTAGTTGTTGTATGGTGTTTAGTATCGCTTTCAACAATGTTTCAGTCATATAACAGCGGTGTCTACTTGAGAAAGTCTTCTAAGACCTGCCACAATTGAGTATCATTCCGCAGACACATCGTATGAAATCCCATCCAGTCACATTATACCGACACTGGACCGATCAGACCTAAACCTTTCCTCTTAATGCCGAGCGCCAAGCAAAGAAGCTTCCAGTACTTTTTTTCAAGTATTTAGTATGACCTGGCCGGGGATCGAATTTACAATCTTCCGCATGCAACGCAGACGCTCTACCACTAAACCACGCTGCGGTGTTGTTGATTAGCCAATGCATATTCTTGGTACAACGTCATTAGATAGTTTTGAGGTTACATTGTACTAACCTTTTTATAATACCACTAACTTCCCACGGGTTCACTTCTGTCTATACCGAGTATGACGGTAGTCCAATTTACCCGGAAACGACTCTACAGCTCACATTATTTATCTCCTCTCATGTCATACACTATATCATAATTTGTTATTACATTAACACCAATTGTTATCTTGAGAAACACCAATCAAAACGTCCATTCATGTTCATAAGTACTTCTTTTCGTACATTTCTATCACGGCCGGCTTATGAATAATGACTCCCTGTTGACAAACTGTACAGTTATACACATGACAATCGACAATAATCTTGCAACTGAACTCTTAGTTTTTAGGAGCCACACATATATACATAGTATTTCTGCAGGAATGTATCGTGTATTTATTAGATCAAGAGTCAACATATCAACAAAATTGGAAAGAGTTTCACAGACTTTATCTTTAAATATCACTTTCTCACGAAATGTTGTTTTCTTATGATCTGATTAGCACGAGGGGTATTCAGGAAATATCTGGAACAGTTACTGTTATCAAACATAATAAATGAATTTCTAATTGTTAATATTGAATCAACAGTCATTATATCATTGACAACAAAACAGGATAATGTTTTCGAGTAATTCATTTTTTAAATATATTCGTCTCACAAAATAGTATCTTTTTAACATAAACACCAACGAGGGACGTTCAATAAATGATTGATAAAGAAAACTGGCTATCACTCAACAAGCAACTTTCGAGATGGAATGACGTATGTATCTCCGCTCCAGTCTTCCAAATGGGTCAAAAAGATAATAATTGTTAAAGATGATTATTGTAAATCAACATCATTGATTGGTGGTTGATGGACGGTCTTTACAACTGCGAATGACTCTTCATTGGTAATTGGTGGAGACATTTATTTCAAAATACCATTCAATTTGGTTTTATGCTTTTAAAATGACCCTAGAAAGGATTATTTCAATGCAAAGAATGAAGCATATGCTTAACAAACAATGGTACAATAAATGGCATATTCACGGCTACGCGGCGGTGTATTCATCGAACGGGGAACATTCTACAAAAATCAACTATCTACAACAGTTACTACATGAACCAAGTCGTCAAACAAACTTAGACCTATTAAACAACCGACTTAGAATATAAACGTCTTATCCAGCCGGTGGTGCTGCACCGGGAGAAGTAGCGATCCTGCCGATGCTATCCAGTGGTAACATAATCTACTATTCTTGTTCGCCAAACTGCTCTTTGCAGAGTGCGAGGATAAAAAACACCTATACTGTCTGACACATGTCTATGCAAATTCATGATGCTCTTCGTCAACTGCATGCTGTTATGAATGGATGCGTTTCCAATAACAATCAGCAAAAAACTGTGTCTATCATCTTAAAAAATAGTTACTTTTTCAGACTATATTGAATAAAATGCAAAATAGTACGAACATGAAATGTGTTTAACACTATTGTATTCATTTGTTACTGAATGTTTTTTTCGATGATTCAATGAACGAATGAATGAATGAAATTCATAATAAATTATCCATTCATTTATTCGTTCGGTCGTTCGTTCGTTCAACATTCAGCGAAGCGATATATTTTATGCATTTATTTTCAAAATTGCCGTCAAAACATAACTGTTATCTAAATTCATAGTCATTTTCTTTTTTACTTTTTCAACGTACAAGTGGGAACGCCTCCTTCATTACTATCATACAATTGCGACAATCATCATTGACGTACACATATAAATTTCAACAGGAGGAGGTCTTAAAAGGACAGTCGTCATGTATATTGATCCTGACTCGAAATAATGTGTTGTTAAACAGTACCTACAGTAAATGTTTAGGAAGTGTATATATCATGGATGTGCTTATTTTACGAAGCACCGATCTTGCGACCATCACAGTCAGACGACAAAAACAAAGAAGATATTTGCAATGTTGGATGTAAATTGATTTAAGACAATGACGGAGAGTTTTTATCTGCGAATACAGAGAATGCCTCAAAGCAAAACGTCAAAATAGTTCAAGATTTTTTGATGGAAAAACAATTAATGCAGACATTTAAAACTTCAATGGCAATGATTTGAATGCGGACAGTCTACGTAGAATTTTGTAGTATATTGTAATCTCTACTTACTGCTTCTATAAATGAACTTGCCAAGCCTACTTTGAGTCGTGTTACTAATGAATGAATACAGCGGTTAGCTGTCAATTACTAATTGCCTATTTTTCTTCCAAAATGCGATGATAGCAAAAAAATAGCTTCAAATATATGCTGTCAGTACGTCTAACGAGTTTGTCATGGCCATTGCGTACGCCTACTGTAATTGCGTTTGATATGATTTGGAAAACGACACTCTGTCTTCTATAATTATTAGTCTGAAGATAAAGAATTCAGTACGATATATCTCATCGAACAATTGACAACTGAAGCTTAGCAGATGGGTATTAATAAAACGTTCTTTTTTAATAACTTTTGGATCTATTTCTATATAAGGTGGTCCTCCGTGGCCGAGTGTGCCACCGCCTCAAGATCACTTAAGATCATTTAACTCTCACCACTAAGGTCGTTACAGGTTCGAGTCCCACTCGCTCCAAAAACTTTATGTGAGAAAGTTTCCAGTTACTTGCGGATGGACGGTGGTTCTTCTCAGTTTAACTCGGTCTGGGGGGTCTTCCTCCACCAGTAAAACTGGATATGCCATATATAACCTGAAATGTGTTGAAAATGGTGTTAACGCCATTCTTTATATATTTTTGCTATCTTAACGTTTCTACCCATAGTCTCATATTACTGTTGTATCGTTATTATTTCTTATTATCTTACCGCGATAAATGTTCTGCATAACAAATTGCTTATTTTTTATTGACAAATACCCAAATTTAGGCATGCCAAAAATAGATTATATATTATGATGATTTGAAGTATATACATTCAGTATATAACAAATACAGAACTCTTCAAATATTGCCTTGTGTATCTTCAAGTTTAAAAATAAATAAATTTTCAGTTAATTCAATACAAATCTTTATAACGTTGCATATATCAAATATCTAGTTAAGATTATAAAAATGAAAAGGATAGGAAATATATTATTTGCAATAGGCAGTATATTGAGGATGAGTTCCATTTTATCATAATATGTGATCATTATTCAAACTTCAGCTGACAATCTGTACCAAATATTATTATGATAATCCAAGTTTTTTAAAGTAATAATCTTAAATAACCAAAATATATAATAAAAGTTTCTCAAGAAAGGACATTAATATTAAGTACTATGACTTGATAATTTAATTCACTCTCGTTTATATAACCTTTATTTGAATTTTCATGTTAAATTGTTTTTCTATGCATGTACAAGTACTGATGTATCGATACTTTATTATTTGTGATGCTAAGCTATGTAATATGCTTAAATCCCAAATAAATATTCTGTTTTCTGTATTATTAAAAATAAAATGTTAGTTATCAATAACGGTAAGGGTTATTTATCATTAATTGAATCAGAAGTTATATTTTTGCCACACATACTAATTAAAATACAGGGCAATTGTTTTAATAATTAAATTGTCAGAAATCGTCTGCGGATGCGTGACAGATGGCCGGCTTTCGACAAGAACGGTTTGACAGCAACAATACGAAATTAAGATAAATGATTATCAGTGCGATGTTGCTGGTGATATTTCAATTTGCTGAACAAAGGAATCATATGATTTGATTAATGATAGTGAATGGTTTACATCACAAGAAAAGCGTCACAGAAGATTTTTTGATTTTTTTTACATGTTGCTGAGATTTATTTGACACAGTTTATCATATATATGACGTCATATCTGGATCTATATTACTGTTACTAAACATGGTCTCCTTTGATTCCCAAGAAGTAAATATGATTATATCAATTAGGCAATTTGAAATATGTAAAAGAATATTCAAATAGGGACTATTTTGCAGTATCATTCGTCAGTCTTCGATATTGAAAGTTCTACCATTATTTCTTAAAGTATTGTCATTTGTATATTATTATGTGTATGTATTGTTCCTTTTTTTATCATATTCCTTACCTTAATGCGCATAAGTGCTTTTATTGCTTGTCAAATTTTAATTATTTTGTACTTTTTAGACGGAATTAAAGATAAGCAATCTTTATTGATAAATATTATAATATATTTTTTTTGTATTTACTATATTTGATTACATGAAATATTTTATGAGATGTATATTCTCTCTTGTATTTTTTTTTTTATAGAATATCATATATTTATTTAAATGTACTATGTTATGTTATTGCACATATGATGAGACATGAATGAATAAATAAATGGTTAATAATGTATTATATAGTTCATGTTTAATGAAACTAACTCTAAACTAACCATAAGTTGCCTTATACGTTTAACGCATGAGATATGAGGGTATTTTTATGGTACAAGTTTAAAGGTAGTTTTGACGTTAACCAGTCATTGTGCCTAATGGGCCAATGACATGGCTTCTGTAAATGTCATCAGTTTCACGTTCATCCAACATAATCATAGCTTGCTTTATTGAAAAATACCAATTAGCGAGTACGCGGATTCAGATCTGGACAGTTATATGTGAACGAAAGTAACTGATAAATACAAGTA